>JADBJO010000365.1:610000-665000 GCA_016801955.1 Conus betulinus | reverse complement strand
TTAACATCCTTGTCCTCTTGATCCAAGGGATGGATACGAGATAACAATTTTTTTTTTTTCTTTTTTTTAAATGTGTGGCACACTACTGACAGGTCAGGAAAACTTACAGGTACACAAGGTACACTGACTGAACTTGAGTCTGCATTCGTTTTCCAAACTGGCCCTTTGCTGTCAGTTCAGTGCAATTCTGATGCTCTGATTACCGTTTTTGTATGTGTGTTCATGCCCTTTCACGCTTTTCCTGAACATAAGATTTATTTGATTCTGTAACTTGATGATAAACCTTAATTTGTGGATCATGTGAAACCATAATTCAGTATGAGGAGGACAGACGACAACTATGCAAGTGTCCAGACACTGATCATACACTCCCCGCACGGACTGTGAAAAGATCACATGGACGGGAAGGAGACTGAAGGAAGGGGAGAGGGAACAGCACAAATGAAAGTCCATATTCAGTGTTATTTCACTCATAACAATGACAATTAGAAAAGGAATGTGGGGAACGGGGTGGGAATGGGCCCTAAAGGGCAAATACACACCCTCGCTGAGAATGAAAAGACAGCGGGAGCGCAAGAGGCCTCAAGGACTGTCCATATACACAGCGCATACTGACCCCACTGATAGCGGGTGGGTTGGGAATAGGGTCCTAGGGTGTCCACATACATTTGAGACTCACCACACTAACGTTGAGAAGACTGGATGCCGTGCTCTACCATGCTACAACTGCTACAACTCACCACACTAACACTACATACATGCTACAGACTCACCACACTAACACCACATACATGCTACAGACTCACCATACTAACATTACATACATGCTACAGACTCACCACACTAACACCACATACATGCTACAGACTCACCACACTAACACCACACATACATGATACAGACTCACCACACTAACACCACATACATGCTACAGATTCACCACACTAACACCACATACATGCTACAGACTCACCACACTAACACCACATACATGCTACAGATTCACCACACAAACACTACATACATGCTACTACAGACTCACCACACTAACACCACATACATGCTACAGACTCACCACACTAACACCACATACATGATACAGACTCACCACACTACACTACAAACATGCTACAGACTCACCACACTAACACCACATACATGCTGCAGACTCACCACACTAACACCACATACATGCTACAGATTCACCACACAAACACTACACATGCTACAGACTCACACACACTAACACTACATACATGCTACAGACTCACCACACTAACACCACATACATGCTACAGACTCTCCACACTAACACCACATACATGCTACAGACTCACCACACTAACACCACATACATGCTGCAAACTCACCACACCAAGAGTCAGAAGATAGGGGGCGGGTCCTGTGTCGGTGTTCACATACAGAGCGATGTCTCCTGCCAGACTGGCCTCCAGCACATTGGGAGCCATGTTGATCACAGGAACCATGGTGGAGTTCATGCGCAGTGTCACAGTGCGGCCTGGGTACTTCTTGGCCACCTAGCACACAACACAGAAAGCCACCTCACCCTCCACTTTCACTGTACTTCTTGGTCACCTAGCACACACACGGAAAGTCACCTCACCCTCCACTTTCACAGTACTTCTTGGTCACCTAGCACCCACACAGAAAGCCACCTCACCCTCCACTTTCACCATACTTCTTGGTCACCTAGCACACACACAGACACCTCACCCTCCACTTTCACTGTACTTCTTGATCACCCAGCACACACACAGAAAACCCAACTCACCGTCCAATTTCACCGTACTTCTTGGTCACCTAGCACACACAGAGAAACCCACCTCACCCTCCACTTTCACTGTACTCCTTGGTCACCTAGCACACACACAGCCACCTCACCCTCCACTTTCACTGTACTTCTTGGTCACCTAGCACACACACAGAAAGCCACCTCACCCTCCACTTTCACCGTACTTCTTGATCACCTAGCACACACACAGAAACCCACCTCACCCTCCACTTTCACTGTACTTCTTGGTCACCTAGCACACACACAGTCACCTCACCCTCCACTTTCACCGTACTTCTTGGTCACCTAGCACACACACAGAAACCCACCTCACCCTCCACTTTCACTGTACTTCTTGGTCACCTAGCACACACACAGTCACCTCACCCTCCACTTTCACTGTACTTCTTGGCCACCTTGCACACACACTGAAGGCCACCTCACCCTCCACTTTCACTGTACTTCTTGGTTCACCTAGCACGCACACAGTCACCTTACCCTCCACTTTCAGAATATATCACTGTCCAAATCTTATTATTTCCAAAGTGAGGTGACTGCAAGCAGAAATTCAAACAAATCTTTTAAAGGTACTTGAAATAACTCCGCCAGAGAACACGGACAAACAAATTACAAGACAAAACATGACGTGTTTCAACCTCTTAGGTCTTCTCCAGGTAAAACACAAGTTCAAAACAATGAAAACGAAGAATGAGCAACCACTTATCTTCTCACATTCAGTGCAACATGGGCGTTTTCATTCAACGTACCATTGATTAATCCTGTGCAGTATGGCATCACATGGTTTAAGTAGATCAGGGTAACATGTGTGGACTATTTTGCATGTCAAGGTGATGCCAACTGAAAACTGTTTCCACAAACATATATGCGCAGTTGCATACACACGCATACACTCTTTTCTACTTGGATGGAAAGAACGGGCATGGAAAGAAAATAGCAAAATGAACTCAGGCCACATGATCATTATGTGTGACACCCCTCCATCAACCCCTCTCCTCCCCTAACATAATTCTTCATCTGCTTTAAAATATGTACAATGTTTGGGGCTGTCTCTGATCTGCACAAAGTGCCTCAGAGTTTGCCAAAATTGTTGTTGCTGGGGTTTTTTTTGTTTGTTTTTTTTTTTGTTCAATGGTGTACCCTTGCTGACATAACATCTTGTACACTGAAAACTACCACTGACCAAAGCAGCATGTTTCCTTGTGAGCTGATACATTCAGTCTGCCATCATCATGAGGACTGAGGACAGTACACAACAGAAGTTCAGCAGGCCACTTACCGGGGGAAACAGCATACCTATGCAGGTCACAATGGCACTGTCCTGGTTGGGGTCACCAGTGCAGGTGGTGTTCAGGAATGCTCTCTCAGCAGGTGGCAGCTGAGGCAACAAAATTTGTTGTCATCATCATCGTCATCATCAGCAGCAGCAGCTGCAGCAGCAGCAGCATCTTCATCATCATTATCATCATCATCATCATCATCATCATCATCATCATAATCATCATCTATCATCTCCCTCAACTAACAGCGACTAAGGCAATAATATTTTCAATCTTCATTATTATACCAATCATAATTGTCAATAATGTACACAGGACACACCAACCACTATAAAATCAACCAAAACTGGTAAAATGAACTTATTAAGATCAGAACTACAGCTGTGAGCTATCTAAACAAACGAAGATGAGCACTTTTCACTTTTCTTCTTTGTGAGAACATCACATTTTAGTGATAAGTCAGGAAAAAATTCTTGGGAGAGCAGACAGTAGAGAAGAAGCCCTCCATATACAAGTGTTTCAATCTTCAACCCCTTACACTGGAAAGGAGTCGGGTCACATCCAGGTCATGATTCACGGATACCCTTCTGCCGCTATCCTTTTTTTTTTTTTTCCTTCTTGCTGCTGCCTGCATTTGATCTTTTGCTCTCCAGGGTGTTGCAGGCAACTTCTTCATACGTGCCATTCACAGTCTGGCTCTTCTTGTACACTTGTCAGTCTTGGGCTGCAAGGTCATCTCAGGGTCAAAGGTAACTCCCAGGTAAATAAAGGTTTTGTCCTGGGGTAGGGTGTGTCCATTCACCTGAGATCCCACTTGGTTCTCCAGTGATCAGACTGAAGATGGTGCCTGGCTGTTTCCTACTGGCACAGAGGGAGACCAGCCATGTCTTTGCCTGACTCTCAATCTCTTTAGGGTTTGCTGCATTCTGACCCTCAGAGCCCAAATGACCCGGTCATGTTCACAGCCTGCTGCTCTGAAATCTTCTGATAATGATATCGCAAGTATGTATGTAGCACTTTACTTCATGCAAACAAACAATTTAAAGCACTTGCATATGCCATTTGCGTGCTTGCTTACCGTAACTTCAACAGAATATTTTTCCGTTATGCAATAAACAGGTGCGGTGGTTGAAAATTATGGGGGAAAAAAGGAAGTTAAAGGTAGTTTTAAAAGAGTCCAGTGTTGTTTTATAAGAAGAGGAAGAAAAAAGCGTGTTCCAAGTATGCCCCAGACAGAAAGAGAGAGCAACAACCAACAGTTGGAACTGTTTGAATCTGGGAATTCAGAAGTTTGAGGAGGTCCAACATGGAACATAAAGAATGGGATGGGGTGTAACAGTGAAGTTTCAGTTTCATTTTCATCAAGGTGTCACTGCGTGCAGACAAGTCCATAAATGCTATACCACATCTGCTAAGTTTTGAGACCACACTGTGCATGATTTAAAGCTGATGGATAAGTTAATTAATGATGAAGATGAGAGAATTCAAGAAGAGGATCCGTGGCTACGACTCAGATGTCTGACCTACGCATTAGCCCAGCGCACTGGTCAGACCTGAATACCTAATTTACATTGTTTGTGCCATTATCATCATTGTATGTGTGTGGTGAGTGTACACATGTGTGTATGGGTGTGTGGGCACGGGCCCATGTGTGTGTGCTAGTGTATGCAGTGCGTGAGTGCCTGTATGTGTGTGTGTGCCTGTGTGTGTGTATGGTGTGTAAGTGTGAGAAAGAGAGTGTGTGTGTGTGTGTGTGTGTGTGTGTGTGTGTGTGTGTGTGTGTGTGTGTGTGTGTGTTTTTGAGTGTATGTATGTGTGTGTGTGTGTGTGTGTGTGTGTGTGTGTGTGTGTGTGTGTGTGTGTGTGTGTGTGTGCAGAAGTGCATGTGCATGTGTGTGTGTGATTTATGGGCTTACCTGAGCATGCTCCTGCATGCACGTCTGCACATGTACGTGTGCATAAATGTGCGGATGTATGTGTGTCTGGTATACAGGCATTTACACATGTTCATGTGTGTATGCACATGCACTCTCTGTGTGTGTGTGTGTGTGTGTGTGTGTGTGTGTGTGTGTGTGTGTGTGTGTGTGTGTGTGTGTGTGTGTGTGTGTGTGTGTGTGTGTGTGTGTGTGTGTGTGTGTGTGTGTGTGTGTGTGTGTGTGTGTGTGAATTCCCAATCACACTGCCAGGTTAAATCTTACGGTGCATATATCAACAGAACAGTTCTCATTGACCTTGCCAGAGGACATGTTACAGGAAAATAAAAATAGGCAAAATCACTGTTAGTTGAAAGTTCGGGATGATTCAGATATGTAAATAACTGACTACCTTAAAGACTGACTGTTTTGATTTATTTTCGTAATTTAGCAAGAAAGTCTGACAGTCCTTCACCAGAATAGGCGAAAGGTATTGTACAAAGCTCAAAAATAGTATCTGAAAACGAGGAAAATGATCCGTCACATGATCTTTTATTGTCATCACTCACAGAGTCCTTGTACAGAGAGGATTTGCGAGACGTTCCACTGTAGCAGACCTCATTAAAAACTGCACTGACCTTTTCAGTCAGGTATGCCACAAGGACCACTGACACTACAATCATTTTCAGACACACCATCAAGATCATTACTATTTCCAGACACAAATCATCATCAGACCCAACGGCTAGAAGCTCTTCCATTGTGTCTTTTGTACAGTCACTTTCAGTGTCATTTTCTTTATGGGTGCTTTCCTGGTGAACCCAGCTGTGCCTTCATATTGCCACACAAGCCTCACTCGGGGTGCCAGGTGTACTTAGAGTCCAGTCGCACACATGCAAACAACAGATTTATGGTATATTTGTACTCATCAAAGACGGCAGAAAGCTGAAACAGTTACTTATGTACAAAACATGAGCGCTAATTGCAGAAAATTTTAGGACTGATTTGCTGATGATACAGATATCAGAACAAAAGTGTCGCTACTTTAATGTTTACCATGCTTCCTGGGTCTTCCATAACCCAGTGACTCAATAAAAGCATCATATCTCATGAACGGATAGAGCTATGCTCACAAAATTTTAGGAGTTCCTCAATGATCTTAATAGCCATTGGTCACAGAAATTTCATGTATGGGCACAATCAATCATCAGCGTAATTAGTCGCAGTTCCCCCAGGACCTATACATTTTAATGGGTCGCACATGACCCGTGCCATCCGGTGAGGAATAAGCTGCTGACCCTCCCCTTTTCAGGTGTGGGTCTTACAAGACCTGTATGATCTGAACAGGGATAAGCAATAGGGAAAAGCCTCTACAAAATGTGTGGGTCTTGGACGACCCACACGATCGGGTCTGTGTAGTCAAAAACATCAAGTGGTAAAGGTTAAAGCCTGATATGTCAATATCAATACTGAGCGAAAGAATGGTTTCATGTTCCAGTCTTTTTTTTCTGTATTTCCCCCTTGATCAAACAGAACAGCCTAACAAATCCATGCTCAGACAATACTTACATCCTTGGCAGTCATGTTGTACCTCAGGAAGCCATGCTTCTGAGCCGTGTAGACAAAGGACTGGGGCACATACTCTCCAACCCAAGGTACAGCATGTTACTTGCGGAAGGAGAAGGGGGCAAGGGAGATGGGGGGAAGGGAGGAGGTTGGGGGTCTGCTTTCCAAGTGATCTCTCCCTGCAGATATTCAACAGAAAAAAAAAGTCATAGGTAACTACACATCTTTCAACTTTAATTTTGTTTTTCGTTTGAAATATCAAATGACCAGAGAAGCAATAAGCAGAAGTCACAGAAAAAATTAACTTTTAATCTTAACTGGAGCTATGCCCAAGTTCCTGGTCATGTAGTAGGTGTAAGTGTTAAATATAAAGTAAAGACCACAACTGGCCTATGGTAGACAAAGAAAACCTCCAGGGACTTTTTCCGCGGGTAGGCCAGGGGCACACAATTTACTTATTTTTCTTTTACTAGAGAGGGATACAACATATATTTTGTAATTCAACATGTGATCGCAGACTTTGTGAAATTTGGGTGGCTTTGTTGTAGGAATAAAAAAATAAAAAGTGTGAAATTAGTTGTTAGTATAAATGGATGAACCCTCTCTTCTTTGTCTATTCAGTTGTGTGTCGACATTGCAGGAGCGAGAGTCAGACAGCTCCGAAAGCAAAATCCGCAGTTTTTCATTAACTATATGTTTGTTTTGTTTCATTCAGACATGCAGTTTATCAAATGGACACAGAATAAGTATACTCAGACAACTGCAACATTACAGACTTTACAAAGGGGGAGAAGGCAGTGGGGAATGAAAGGTGGGTATTGTTATGCTTGTACTGCTCGAAAGTGAGTGACCAACCTTGTGGAAAGTGTCCATGTAGGCAGCCTGGAAGGAGGGAAAAGACACCAGATGATAGTCCAGCACAAACTGGTCGTCTAACAGGGGTACCATCACTGCAACATACAACGGTCATTTGTAAGACAGCTTACATCGATGACCCATCATACAAACAATAATCATACATTGAAAAGTCTATAGCAAAACCACCAGACCTGGAGACTAAAGGAAGTCTCGAGGGGAGGTAAACCTGGAACAGACAACCACACAATGTTCCAGAACAAACTTTCCAAGGGAGGAAATCTTGATTCTGGATAAATCTGGTAAACAAAATTGAAACATTTTTACATAGGTGCAATCATTCTGGAGTCAAAATTTGGGATCCAGGGAAAGGGGGGGGGGTGTCGAGTGTAAAGAGAGCAGTTCGATTCTTGACTGGAAGCATTTCAGCACTTTATGTTTCAGATGACAAATGTGAAAGGGTATACACAAAATGCATTTTCCATACTTTTAATTGCCAACATCCATACAACATCATTTGAGGTTTTTGTCCTGCAATTGTCTAATTGCAATTACAAGTATGGAAAATGCATTTTGTGTATACCCTTCACATTTGTCATCTGAAACATAAAGTGCTGAAATGCTTCCAGTCAAGAATCGAACTGCTCTCTTTACACACATTTCTTTGCATTTCAGAGATCAACTGTTCATAGCTTTTTGTGTGTACATTTGTTTGCATTTCAGAGATCAATAGTTTATAGTTGTTTGTGAATACGTTTGTTTCTGTTTCAGTGATCAAACTATAATGAATATGAGATATTCAATATCATATAAATATATATCAATACATGAAAGGGGAACTACCTGAAAGATACAGTTAAGTACAGAGAAATGAACTGCTCTAAACTGGCAACTGAGACTTAACAATCACTTTTTTATATCAAATGGCAGAAATGAAGGGGAGGGGGTGATGACAAGGAGGGAGATGGTGGGGAGGGTTTAGGGGGCAGAAGTTTAATCTACTATCTATGATGAACAATTTTTGTTACAGAAAACCACTGAACTGAACTGCCACGGGGTACATTTTTCATAACTCAACTGACCTTTGATTTTCTTCAACTGACTCTCAGCATTGTTGTTGATCAGGTCGTTGGCAGCATCACACAGCTTGCCGGGGAGAAGGCTCTTCACACGTTTCTCCACCTGCCCTTTGAAGAGGTTCAGAAGCCAGCTGAGATCCCCATGGATGTGCACGTCCACATCACCCACACTGCACTGACAGCCTCCAGACTTCACCGACAGCCTGCCTGTAGGGTCGGTACCTGCAGACAAAGTTTGTGCTCATCAGTCATACAGGAAAACTGTTCCAAAGGGCAAATCACACACGTTTTAACCAATTAAGGGCACATGAGCTAAATCAACAAAATTATTACAACACAAAAATGAAACAAACAAACAAACCTGTCCATGGTGTATGAGAGTGAGAGATCACACATGTTTATCAGAGATGCGTTAGTCGAAGTATCACCAAAACATAAAAATTGGATGGCAGTAGCTGACTCCATGAACTACAAACAGAAGAAGAAAACTATCATGCCGCAGAATTGTTGCTGTTCTTTCTTTTTAATCATTATCAGTACCAGCTTAAAATATCCACCTAAGTAACTGCAAATTCTTAATGCTATCTTTAAATATACCCATGTAGGATATATTTGGTCTTTTGTTGTAACAATCAGTGGGGTAGTACAGTGGAGTAGTTACAGAAAGAATGGAAAAAATCTTATCTAAGCTATTCATTTACCATTGCGAAAGAGAATCGTAGTTTCCCACTTCTGACACCGTACAGTGTCAGGTGATTGCAGATCATCGTCTTAATACTGATGTGCTCATAAACAACATAACATTCACACTGAAAAGAAAAAATCATTATTTCAACGGATGAAAGGGGACAACCGAATTACAAGACAAAACTCAACGCATTTCAACCTCTTTGGTCTTCTTCAGGCAAGATAAACAACATTCACGACAATAAAAATGAAGAATGAGCAATCACTAATCTCCTCAGATGGGCACAAAATGGACGTTGAATTTTGCACCCAATTTGAGGACATAGTAGTTAGTGCAATTGAAGGGCATGGCAAGAATCCTGACAAGACCCCCATGCCAGTGTGTGGACTGACTTAGTAAGGTAGAGGATATATGCACAGATTTGCAAGAATATATATATAAGCATATAAACAATTACTCTCTTGTAAGGTAATGGCTATATGCAGGATGAGCAAGAACGCTTAAGTTCATAAACAAAAGCTCCAAATTGTAAGGTAAATATTTTATCATATTCCATTACCATCCGACAAAGGATCCGATTCTGTAAAATCATGAAGCATAAAGTAAACTTGAGATCAAGGGGAAAAAAATACAAAACATTCACAATTCTGTGACACTCACCGAATGCCATTTTGACTGAGAAAGTGACACCACTGACTGTCACATCGACAGAGCCAGACGTTGATATTTTGACCCTGCACACAAAATGCCAGTCATGTCAAGAGAACCGTTTTCCTTTCTCCAGATATTGGAGCATTTGAAAGACAGACATAATGTAGCTGTACACAAGTTTGAATTGAAAAAAAAAAAAATCCTCTGATGAGTTTGAAGGACAGGAGAGATGACTATTAAGGTCCATGTATGTTGGTGTGCTGTATGAGTTCCTCTGTGTGTGTGGTGTGTGTGTGTGTGTGTGTGTGTGTGTGTGTGTGTGTGTGTGTGTGTGTGTGTGTGTGTGACCTGTTCACCCTAAAACTGCTATTGTTGTATTTTTTCAGCTAACATGAGCCTGTTTTCTACAAAGTGCGTGTGTACACACCTTCCAAATTTTTGTAGAACCAGGGGTTTCTTCTTTTGTTTTGATTTGTTTCAGTCATGTTGTGTGCATGTGTCAGACCTGATTATCCTAAAATTGCAAACGTGATTTTCAGCTAAAATAAACTTGTTTTCAACTAAATGTGTGAACACACCTTTCAAATTTTGGTAAAAACATTTTTTTTTTTTTCTTTTTAAAACTATGGGCATCACACGGTAGAGTATTACCTGATCTTACAGTACCTACTGTGAAAGAAAAGATTTCTCACAATACAAATTACTTTCAAAAACACTCTGCTACGCTCCCTCATCATCAGATTTTTTTTTTTTTTTTTTTTTTTTTTTTTCTGGTGATATTCCAGGGCCTGTGCTCCCCAATACTGCTCCAGTGTCATCCAGACATGGGTCTGCATATGAGAATTAGCCAGAGTTGCGCGTTTTGGTCATAGTCCAAATACACAATGATTAAAACACTGCAAGTGCAACAACCACTCAAGAACTTTGCCTCCAAAATTTTCTTCTTTTTTTTTTTTTGACATATCTTTTTTCAGTTTGTCACACTCTTTGCATTTTCGCCAAACATATGTATAAGATATGGCTAAATCGTATGGGTAAACAGGTCTGATGTGTGTGTGTGTGTGTGTGTGTGTGTGTGTGTGTGTGTGTGTGTGTGTGTGTGTGTGTGTAAAGTGAAATCCAGGAAAAGAAATAAGAGACAGATCTATTATTTTGTGGATACCCCACCAAAAAAAGAGCTTGTGAATGTGTGTGTGTGTGTGTGTGTGTGTGTGTGTGTGTGTGTGTGTGTGTGTGTGTGTATGTGTGTGTGTTTGTGTATGTGAGAGTTTAAAAAAAAAAACTAGTTAAAAAAAAAAAAAAAAAAAAGAGCACAGAACAAACTGTACAAAAATGAAACATATCGCTGTTGAAAACTCATGACCCTGCCTAAAAAGGTATGTCAGCAAAATACTGGAAAAGGTCACTCACGCTCATGACATCTTATACATAACATGTATGCCAATGAAGCCTGCTGTTCACATGACAGTGCTTGAATGGGTATAAGGACTAAAAAAAATTCTGCTAAACAAGTTAGGAGTTATATAAATTACAAATAATTACAAAAGAATAAACACATGATCTTGCCAACAGATTTTCTCCAGTATAAGTGGACATTTCAACAGGGCATTACCACACAGATTCAGAATGTCAAGTGGTCAGTGTGGAGGGGGCACAAGGGTGTGGGGAGGTCACTAAAATATTCCTTATTTAAATCATAGAGTCTGAAACACAATGTGAGTGGGATACACAAAATAAAACTCTTTTTCAATTCTAAGTTTGGCATTCAACTCACCATCCTTGTTTGTATCGCACATGCCAGTCGGACACAGACTGACGCCCGCATTGTTTGCCGACCAGGACAGACCAAGATTGGGGATCAGCTTGATACTGCTGCTTGGTTTTCTGAAGTCTGTGATACGGATGCTGCACACACACACACACACACACACACACACACACACACACACACACACACACACACACACACACACACACACACACACACAACACACACACACACACACACACACACACACACACACACACACACACACACACACACACACACACACACACACACACACACACACACACACACACACACACACATGTACATACACACACACACGCACATACAAGCACAGCACACATTCATGTACCTTCTGAATGCTGTACATCCTCACCATTGTCTTCAAATGCAAAGGAACTGTTAGTCTTCACCCTCCCATGTAAAACTGAACAAGTCCAGATGTCAATCAGCCTATTGCCTGAACAGGTAGGGACTAGTCAGAAATTCACCACATCAAGGTCACATGGACAATGGCACAGTGACGAGTCGATATCTATCTCCATATAACCTCTCTCTGTGTCTCTGTCTTCATCTGTCTGTCTGTCTGTCTCTCTCTCTTTCTCTCTCTTCACACACCCCTCCCTCCCCCCTCTTCTCTTTCATTTCACTCTTTCCCCCGTCTGTCGATCTTTGTTCAATTAAATGCAACATTTTTGTCATCACACCACACATGAAAGATGTGACTGACTAAAATCTGCTTGGAACGTAATGTCCCCGGAACATTGTTCAACACTATCTGACAACCCTCACTTCCACAACTTTCCACATTCTCTCTTGCATCACAAAGAATTTGTCGCAACACTCCTTTGCCCGTCCCTACTGTCAGTTACATGATTACTGCAGGTATGGTTGTATATTTCCATCTCTGTCACATCACAGGGCTATACTGGCCCCCGCTGATGTCTCTCTACTATATGCATCTGCATGTGTGCCTCAGGGGACAGACAGAACAAAGAAATTCTTGGAGTTCTGACAGACCTGTCATGTTTGATCAAAACTGCTTGACATCATACTGCATGTATGGAAAAGTCCACAAGTCTTATAAGTTTCTTCCAGAAGAAATGTAAAAGATATAGTATCTAGTTCCTTCTAAGTCTGGGAATCATTCATCGTTAGCATTTTATACATTCTTTAGCAGGATACCCTTATATCTCTGCTTGGTAAAATCTATTATGATGTATTATGAATATCGTATCTGCTTTGTAGTGGATGACTCTAACCGTTATGCCTGTCTTGATTGCATTCAAAATGCTACTCCAATCACCTGAGTAGTATATGACTACACTGGCGAGTTTTTTCCTTCAACTGATTGACACTTTCTTGTTGTTGTAACTAACATCACTGCATAAAATCCACTCATCAGCTGAGTAAGGAGACACACAGTGGAATCAAAGGTGCCACATTTGTGTTGAGTCTCATTATGCCAGCTGATGCCTCACAAAAACCTGCCCCACAAGCTGAACTCAAAATCTGGCAGTTCTGAAGCTGCTGAATGTTCCAACTATTCAGTAGCATACAGACACTCTAAAAATCACAGTAAAAATCCTTTTTTTTTAATAAACATCAACAAGTAGGGTATTTACTGATTTCTTTAATGGTTCAGATACAATGGTCTGAAGGCTGGATCAATTCATCAAGGATGGGTAGTGGTGGAGATGGGGGAGAAAAGTAGGATTCTGACTCATTTAAAGAGATTTAGAGAAACCAGTTGACTGTTAACAGATTAATGAAATTTACTTCCAAACAGATATAAAGAGGAGAGAGGTTGGGGATAGGACGGATAGGTGAGAGGGAGTGGACGACTTTATTCCTCATAAGCAAATGAAGGTCATTTGCAAGCAAAACGGTATCCCAGATAAAGATTCATCAAATCAGTTCTAGGGGAGAGGGGGCAGGGAGAGTAGGGGCCTGGACTAGGAGGGCAGGGGAACAGAGAGGGGAGCTCCTGTAGGAGGTGTGAGGGTGGAGGAGGGGGGCATGGAGGGAAACAACTCTAACTTAACTTCAGTTAGCCAACATGGCGCATTCAACAAAAGTTTTTCGGGGTTGAATAGGTAGATATGACATAATGCATAATCCCAATATCTGTGCCCATGGTAAGTGTTTTGCTGTTGTAAAAACATGTGTGCCTCTGTGTGTGTGTTTGACTATGTGTGTGTGTGTGTGTGTGTGTGTGTGTGTGTGTGAGAGAGAGCGCGCACGCACATCAGCGCAATGCGTGCGTGTGTATGTGTTTGTGCACATGCATGCGCATATGTACATTGTGACTGTTAAAGTGCATACAAGCATATGTACACATGCATGTGACTGTGTTATGATACACAAGTCAGCTCGTAGCAATCAGTTCACATTCTGGAGCTTACTGTACTCAGGCTGTAGCTCAAATGACCACTTTCACCGGTCTGATCAGGAATGCTTGCTGTTCGCACCTGGGCTGCTAATGCGTCAATGGCCTGCTGATTGGCTGTAAGTATTAAACATATGATAGATTAGTGTGAATCACGATAGCAATAGCAGGGAACACACACACACACACACACACACACACACACGCACACATTCACACACTATCATTAGTTTACATACACACACACGCTATCACTAATTTAGTGTACAACACATATGCAAATGTACACACACACACACACACACACACACACACTCACACATGCGCGCGCGACACAAAGAGGTACATGAAGATCACCACAAAAATCATTTTTTTTTTTTTTTTTTTTTAATAAGCGAAAGAACAAATGAGGCCGATTCAGAACTGTACCATAATCCAAAGCATGTTGCGTGATTCTGGCTTCAAACCCTGGCTTGATAGCGAAAACTGTACAGTCATTGAAACCGAACAACAATGCCGATACCGCAACACACACCAATATACTCATCATACTGGCGACTGCTCCGACAGTAGAACTAATCAGCAAAACAAGAACTCTTCTACTGTAGGCCCAGTTGTTTCGCAGACGTAGATCTACTTGAGTTTCAGATGACTGAGAAAGACTCCGTCCGCAGCAATAAATATTGTTTTAACTTCGAAACAGAGTAAGAAAAGAGTTGTTCAAAGAAGGAAGAAGTCCTACTACTACCCTGCACTGCCTGTCACATTAAACTGTGGAAAAGAATTGACCTGCTTTTCTTCACAATCACATTTTAACAACTGGGAAAGTTGAAAACTTTTGTAAACATCCGTGCTTTCTATCCCCTGACTGTTTTCCATTTCTCATCTTCCTCGTCCGTCCGTCGACAAACAATAGGGTTTTCCCTCGTTGCAGACGATACTTTGGATTGGTTGTGACGGAAGGAAACTTCCTGTTTGGAAGAGGATAACGGTTGGCTCATTCTATTTTTAGACATTTTCGGGCGATACTTGGCCCCTAGGCCTAATGTTCAGCCGACACTCGGACTAGATCTTTCTTCCTGTGTGTGTGTGTGTGTGTGTGTGCTTGCGCAGGTGCGCGCACGAGTGTGTGTGTGTGTGTGTTCACAAGTTTAGTCCATGAAGGAAATTTGTTTTGTTGTGACGCATTGCAAATGAGTAAATTACAATCGAATAAAAGCAAATTAATAAGCTTAAAATTAACCATCAACAAGCACCACTTGTTTGCTAATCTACACATCACAATCTATCTTCTATCCACACACACACACACACACAGATTCATAAAACACAAAGTTTGTCAACACACAATGGTTACAAACATTGTATGAACACAAAATCAAAGGACTAGATCTCCACCTGTGTAAGTGTGCGTGTGTTCCAACATTCTGTTGTGGTCATTACATTATCACTGCAATCATCATCACCATCATTACACCAACATTATAATCCTGAGATCAGTACAGTTGTGGTTGCGAGGGGGGGAGGGCATTGGGGTGGAGACGGGGGAAGAGGGTAGTTTACGGATGGACATCATGGCTGGAGTTCCGACAGTAGGGGGATCAATCAGGGTGGGAGAAGGGGGGAGGAGGGGGGGGGGGGGGCAGGGGGGGCTTGGATGATTGACTGTATTACTGTATCTGTCGGCAAGGGCATCGACTTTTACTTCCGCCTGCAAGCCTCGTTCAGAGTTCTGATGACTGATGGCAGGAAAGAATCCTTACTCTGGATGTCCTGCATCTCATGGACAGCAGTCGACCAGTGTTACGATTGGAGGTGCAGGCTGACAAAGCAGGGTTCAGCGGATGGCTCTGAAGGGAAAACGGCCCGGGCCTTCATGGAACTTGCCTTATCGTGAATGTGTCAGCAAGAGAGGCGAGACCTCGGCCGATCACATTTTGCCTGCAGCAGACACAATTTTTCTCCAACCTTGCCCTGTCTGCATCACTCAGGGAGCTGAAGAAGCACGGATGGTTGTAGAGGAGGATGGACTGGATCACACCACTTTTAGAACATTGTTCAGGATGGTGCTGTTGACCCTGAACTGTGGGAGCTTCCGCAGAAAGAAAGACGCTGGTTGGCCTTCTTGCAGTAAGTCAGTGTTAGGGGTCCACTCCAGCTTGTCGTCAGTGACTATGCCGAGGTGCGTGTGTGTGTGTGTGTGTGTGTGTGTCCATGAGTGATGGTGTGTGTGTGTTGTGAATGTTAGTGATGTGTTGGTGCAGTGGTATATACAATCGAATAGTGGCATGTTGCTGTAGTGGCATGTTGCTGCAGTAACATGTCACTGTGGTTACTTATCTCTTGCCATACAATCATGTCACTGTTGTGATATGTCGCTACAGTGTCGAGGTAGTAGTATGTTACTTAAATGGCACATTGCTGAAGTGATGTTGACCCTGTACTGTCGGATGTCACTGCACTGGTATGTCACTGTACTGGTATCTTGCAGTATCAGTGGTATGTCACTGTAGTGGTACGTCACAGCTATGGTATGTCACTGTGTGGTATGTCACAGTGTGGTATGTCACTGTAGTGATGTATGTCACAGTACTGGTATGTCACAGTACTGGTATGTCGCTGTAGTGGTATGTTGCTGTAGTGGTATGTCACTTTAGTGGCATGTCACTGTACTGGTATGTTGCCAGTACTGGTATGTCATTGTAGTGGTATGTCACAGTACTGGTATGTCACTGTAGTGGTATGTCACAGTACTGGTATGTCACAGTACTGGTATGATATCACTGTAGTGGTATGTCACAGTACTGGTATGTCACTGTACTGGTATGTCACAGTACTGGTATGTCACTGTACTGGTATGTCACAGTACTGGTATGTCACTGTAGTGGTATGTCACAGTACTGGTATGTCACTGTAGTGGTATGTCACAGTACTGGTATATCACTGTAGTGGTATGTCACAGTACTGGTATGTCACTGTGTAGTGGTATGTCACAGTACTGGTATGTCACTGTAGTGGTATGTCACAGTACTGGTATGTCACTGTAGTGGTATGTCACAGTACTGGTATGTCACTGTAGTGGTATGTCACTGTACTGGTATGTCACACTGCAGTGGTTATGTTGCTGTAATGGTACTTCTTCATAGTGGTGGTTTGTTGCTGTAGTGACAAGTCACTGCACTAGTATGTCGCTGAAGTGCAGTGTCACTTTAGTGTGCATTGCTAAAGTGGACTTGCTACACTGCAAGTCAGTCCACTGTATTTGCTTACTTGAAGCCTTACTATGTCCCCCAAAGACACTGACCATTACGTTTTGATGTCTGATATGAGTGTAAATGGACCACCAACTTTCCTGAAGCACTCAAAGCATCACAGAAATCATTTATCAATGTGTGTGACAAGATCCTCGCCTATAGATCAATGAGGTTTCTTTTTTCCCCTTCTGGTGACCTCCTTCAGCTTGTCAAAGATTACATCATACATGATGGGGCAAAAAGGATTCAGAGAGTGAAGCAAACACAGCACCTAAAGAAAGTCAGAGTGTGTGCGCCTCAGAGTGCAAATCCACGTGAACTGGAGTTCACCTTGGCCACAAGTTGGCTCTCTCCTCATTGACCTCAACAAAAGAAAGTTTCAGCAGTGGGAGTATATTTTCCCCCCTCCCCCCTCCCTTTGTTATCTTTTACAATCACTGAAGAGGTAGTGAAACACTCTCAACCCTTCCCACACTTCTTTTGGTCCTAACCATTTAATCTCTCTCCTTCCTGGCCATGGTAGACTCATCAACTAGCCACCAAAATTTGATTACTTGGCATTTTCCGTATATGACATTGGTGACCTCAACTGTCACCTCCAGATCATCAGATCGAGTTCACTTCAAGCAGATGGGCCCCAAGTAGAAACCCATCACATGCGCAAATATGCCTTTCATTCCCTGTTCATGGAACTAAGCAGATTTAAATGTTCTCTGTAACTTGATATAAATAATGTATGTATGTATGGATATATATATATATGTGTGTTACATATATAAACATATCTCTATTTATATATATGTGTAAGTGTGCATGCGTGCGTGCATGTATGCGTGAGTGCGTGCATGCATGCGAGTTCATGCATGCACACATACGTGCTCATGTTTGTGCATGTGTGAAATCAATTAAGTTACCTGGTCCTCAAAATGTGGTCCTGCCCCTAGCGTTCAGTTGTGCAAAATAAAACACAAACGTGTCGCAGACAAAAGTCACATTGTCCATAGTAGGCATGATGATCTTGGACATTGATCACCACAGTACACTGCCATCTCATCCGCAGCACCAGACACATGAATGTCACCTGAGGGGAGTTGCCCCGTGCTTTAGCCAGCTCTGTAGTCAGCTGGTCCAAGGTCTGCAGTTGGCTTGGGAGGGTGTGAACCTGGACACCACATATGTTCTGTCAGGTCCGAGTCTCTGGAGAGAGAGGGATTCAGCCAAGGATGGCACCAACACTGGCAGCATTTGTGTGGTTCTGTGTTATAAAAGTTTGATGGGCTGATGAGTTGGTCGATGACGTGGTCACGCACGAGTGCAACAACACCACACAGCTGATGCTGCCAATGAGGAGGCAGTGCGCTACTGTGATCAGTGCCCAAGGTGCTACCTAGAACATGACTTTAGACTTGGATCCTTGTCCTGCAGTTCTTGTGATGCGATAATCCCAGAAGTTTTTTGATGGTTGACATGAATTTACATCTATTATTTTCAAAAAATGACTCTAAATGCTCATTTCATACAACTGTCAATTTGAAAATAAAGAATTCCCAGAAAGAAAAAGAGGGTGGCGACTTTTTTGTCGGCAAGTGTAGTGTCTGCAGAGACCTCCAGTTGGGTATCACCGACATAGCATCACCTATTTCCAATTCATGGTGTGGTGTGTGTCGATATATATATTTGTATCTGGAGCTTGCTTGTGTACGATATAATTTGTGGCCAAAAAAAGTTAGAAAAGGGATGGGAAGGAAGGGGAAGTGGGGGGTGGGGGTGAACAGAAGAAGGTGTATAAGAGCTCTGGACAGTTGATTATTGCTCAGCTGCTGGGAATGAAAGAAAATGGGATAGGATACACAGCGCGCATAACTGATGGCCTGTGCCAGTGTCTCATGCTTCACAGTGTGTGTGTGTGTGTGTGTGTGTGTGTGTGTGTGTGTGTGTGTGTGCGCGCGCACGTGTGCGCATGCGCATGTATGCATGTGTATTATCTCTCTCCCTCTCTCTATTTCTCCTTTTTTCCTCTCTCCCTCTCTCTATTTCTCCTAATCTCTTTTGCACTGTCTCATGACCGACTCCACAACCTGAATTCATGTTCATTTATGGCTACATCTACCATGTATAATCTGTTGTCTCGATCAGTGTGAAAGTTGTGCGTGTGTGTGTGTACGTGTGTGTGTGTGTGTGTGCACGTGTGCACGTGCATGCGTGTGTGCATGCGTGCGTGCATGCCTGCATGGGTATGTGGGTGTGAGCGTGTATACAAGCACACATGCTCATAGTGCACATTTTTGTGTGTGCATGTCTGTCTCTGTACCAGTCTGTCTGTAGACCAGATCAAGACTGGAAACTTTCAACTGCAGTGTGTGACCCATGAATTCAGAGGCACAAGAACTTTAGAACTATCCAAGAGAGAAGCTGGGGTCACTTTAACCTGAGCAGTTATAAAAGAATTTCTATCCTCCAATCCGATGACAGGCTGGTGATGGGATCAAATGACATGTAGATGATGGATTTGGATGGCTCAACTGATAGAGCACCAATGTAGAGCACCGAGTTTGTCACCAAAATGTTGAAAATTCAAATCACACCGGCGCCTAACATGAAACTGATTTCTCTGCAGTCCGTCTTAATCTGTTGTCGTTCTGCTGGTACGATATACTCAGTAAGCTAGCTCCCCCTTCTCCCATTATCAAGGAATGCCCCCCCCCCCCCCCCCTGTCTATCATATTACAATACACTGTATGTGGATGTTGACATCAAACCTGAATGCAATAATCAAGTAGTGGGTGTTGATGTAAAACATGAAAACAACTAAACCTGAACGTAAATATCACATATGTGGGTGTTGACATCAAACTTAAATGTAACTATCCATATGAGGGTGTTGACGTTAAATCTGAATATAACAATCATGTATGTGGGTGTTGACATCAACCTGAACACAGCTATCATGTATGTGGATGCTGACATCAAACCTGAACACAAGAATCATGTATGTGGGTGTTGACATCAAACCTGAACACAGCTATCATGTATGTGGATGCTGACATCAAACCTGAACACACAGCTATCATGTATGTAGTTGTTGACATCAAACCTGAACACAACTATCATGTATGTGGAGATTGACATCAAATCTGAACATACTATCATGTATGTGGATGTTGACATCAAACCTGAACATAACTATCATGTATGTGGGTGTTGACATCAAACCTGAACGTAACTATCAGGTATGTGGGTGTTGACATCAAACCTGAACATAACTATCATGTATGTGGGTGTTGACATCAGACCTGAACATAATTATCATGTATGTGGGTGTAGATGTCAAATCTGAACACAGCTATTTATGTGGGTGTTGACATCAAACTTGAACACAACTATCATGTATGTGTGTGTTGACATCAAACCTGAATGTGACTGTCACATTTTTGCATTGACATCAAACCTGAATACAACTATCGTGTATGTGGGTGTTGACATCAAGCCTGAATGCAACTATTGTGTATGTGGGTGTGACATCAAACCTGAATACAACTATCATGTATGTGGATGTTGACATCAAACCTGAATGTGACTGTCACATTGTGGGTATTGACGTCAAACCTGAATACAACTATCACATATGTGGGAGCTGACTTCAAATGTAACTATCACATATATTATGATCTTGGGCATCACCCAGCTACACATTATCTGGCAGTATTATCTCTTCATTTGCATTGTAACTATCACATTGTGAGTGTTGATGTCAAAACAACAATCACGTATGTGGGTGCTGACCTCAAATCTGAATACAAGATTCTAACATGTATGTGGTTGTTGACGTCAAACTGTGTGTACATCTATCATGTATTTAGGTGATGAGGTTAAGCCTCAATACAACTATCACGTATGTAGGTGGTGACCTCAAACCTGAATATAATCATGCGTGGTGGGGTTGATGTCAAACTTGCATGTAACAATCACTTATGTTTGTGTCACATTAAAACCTGAATTTAACTATCACTTATGTGGGCATTGACATCAAAGCTGGATGTAACTTTCACATATGTGGACGTTGATGTCAAATCTGAATGCAAGTATTGCATACATGGGTACTGGCAACAAACTACAATGCTGTGATCCAGTATGTGGGTTGACATCAAACTTGAATGTGACTATCACATATTATGATCTCTTATCTGGCAGTATCATCTCTTTATATGCACAAACCAATCAGATTACATCAGATTATTATATTTTTATAGAGTGGAAATATTGTATTTTGTGGAGTGGAGTATGCAAAAATCGCTGTTTATAACTTAACTAGCTAAATCAAAATTGGGAGCATGGGCGACCATTCCAAAACAGACGAATCCCAGGGTGGCACAGGGGGATGCCCCCAGATATGAGGTTTAGCAGCAATGTCAAAGTCAGGCTTACCTGATCGCATAAGCAGTCCCAAACCAAATGGCGATGTTCCTAGCAGGATGGGGTGGGATAACAGGTGGGACAGTTATCTCAACTGAAATACTCCATGTGTCCTACGACAGGAGCATCATGCGAACAAGAGCCGTGCTATAAGCTCTTAGCCCTGGCGAAAGACACCTCAGTGAATGAACAATCCCCCATGCTCACAGGGAAGGTTTTTCAGTTTGAAAAAGGAAGAAGCCCTCCTGCTGAAAACTTAATAAAATCTTGATCTGACCTGTCCAAGGTGTAGTGTGTCAGCCACATCACAGGTTTGGGGGATAAGCTGTCGGCACACACGCATCAACGATTTTCGACCACAGAAGAAAAAGAAGTAAAGGTAGTACCAACTTGAGAGAAGAAAATCACCCTGCCTCTATGACAAAAAAAGCATGTGAGGGGAAAAACGAGCAATTTTTGTTATGGAATTGAGGTCAGTGTACTAGTTCAATACCATGTGTTAGCATGGCCCTAGCAGAAGTAGGCTTGTGGAATCCGTAAGTTCCTGCGCCTCTGGTAGGGAACAATGACTTGGGAGAGGAAAGTCTACCAAGCAACAGAAAAGCCTTGTCACATAGACTGGGGCAGCAAGGCCAAAAATGAATGGCCTTGATTAATGAATCGAATATTTACAGAAAGCCTTGATTAGATTGTTCTGAAAATATTTCTTGTGTCTTACAAGTCAATCCCCCCCCTTTTTCCCTTTTTGGTGTGCCCATCAAGATACACGTGAAAGTGGTTCCAACCCACAAGATTAAAATTTTTAAACAGCTGGAACACTGAACCATCCTCCAAGGCGAGGAATTGGCTTGAAACCAGATTTCTTCAAGCTGTCGGGGGGCACTGCCGTACTTCTTAGTCATGCAGATGTGAGCTTGCTCCCCTGCATGCTTATAGCTCTGTGAGTTTTATCAAAATCATTTGTTTCGATCAACTTGAGCGTAAGTGTAATATCGAGCTTCATTCCACTCTCTCTGATCTCTGGATGGCCTTCATCTCTGGATTGGATTTCCCGATTCTAGGAGGTCTGCTGGGCCCTCCCACTCATCCACTCTGTCCTACAAACCTTGATTCCGTGTTCTTGATGTCACAGCTGATACAGAGCAATGAAGTCATCCACTCCATCCTACAAACCTTGATTCCATGTTCTTGATGTCACAGCTGATACAAAGCATTGAAGTCATCCACTCCGTCCCACAAACCTTGATTCCATGTTCTTGATGTCACAGCTGATACAGAGCATTGAAGTCATCCACTCCATCCCACAAACCTTGATTCCATGTTCTTGATGTCACAGCTGATAGGGAGCACAGACTCCGTCCCACAAACCTGAAGTCATCCACTCCGTCCACAAACCTTGATTCCATGTTCTTGATGTCACAGCTGATACAGAGCATTGAAGTCATCCACTCCGTCCCACAAACCTTGATTCCTTGTTCTTGATGTCACAGCTGATACAGAGCATTGAAGTCATCCACTCCGTCCCACAAACCTTGATTCCGTGTTCTTGATGTCACAGCTGATACAGAGACATGAAGTCATCCACTCCGTCCCACAAACCTTGATTCCTGTTCTTGATGTCACAGCTGATACAGAGCATTGAAGTCATCCACTCCGTCCCACAAACCTTGATTCCGTGTTCTTGATGTCACAGCTGATACAGAGCATTGAAGTCATCCACTCCATCCCACAAACCTTGATTCCTTGTTCTTGATGTCACAGCTGATAGGGAGCATTGAAGTCATCCACTCCGTCCCACAAACCTTGATTCCATGTTCTTGATGTCACAGCTGATACAGAGCATTGAAGTCATCCACTCCGTCCCACAAACCTTGATTCCATGTTCTTGATGTCACACAGCTGATACAGAGCATGAAGTCATCCACTCCATCCCACAAACCTTGGTTCCATGTTCTTGATGTCACAGCTGATACAGAGCATGAAGTCATCCACTCCATCCCACAAACCTTGGTTTCCATGTTCTTGATGTCACAGCTGATACAGAGCATGAAGTCATCCACTCCATCCCACAAACCTTGGTTCCATTTCTTGATGTCACAGCTGATACAGAGCATTGAAGTCATCCACTCCATCCAGCATAACCTTGGTTCATCCATGTTCTTGATGTCCATGTTCTTGAGTCACAGCTGATACAGAGCATTGAAGTCATCCACTCCATCCACAAACCTTGATTCCATGTTCTTGATGTCACAGCTGATACAGAGCACTGAAGTCATACACTCAAACCTCCTACAAACCTTGATGTAACAGCTGATACGGAGCATTCATTATCTGTGACCTCCAGCTGTGTAAAACACTCACTGCTGGATCCTTTCCCTCTGGTGGTGTAGTGCTTTCCCTGGCAACACCTAGTTGTGTCTCCATATGAGTCTTCCCCAGATCAGCTCTGCTCTGCATGATCTCACGATACATGTTCCACTGTTGGTTTGCCCTGACACAGCAGTCCTTCATTTCACCCAGTTTGATTTCCATGGCAGGTCATATGCAGACCTGAAGATAAGAGGAGGTAAGGTAATGTTGCTTATAGCCCAGCCGACTGCAAAGGGTCATATCAGGGCTGTCACCATGTTGCAGTCAACACACAAGTCATAAAAAAAAGAACACTTGCACATCTCCTAAAAATACATCTTCTGAAAATGCACCAGAACCTTTGTTAAATGAAGCTTATCTTAAATAGATGTTGTGTTCCGTATTTCATTCTGGCTGAGACTTCTTTGGAGCGCCCTCTCCCCACATAGTCCACTGCCTCTCCAGCTGGGGTACCCTCTTTTCTCCACTACCCTGTATTACCCTACGTCTCTCTCTTTGCTTTCCCTTTCGCCTTTCACCACCACTTCATTACTGTTGACCCCAAGCCCCTGTCGGTTGTTGTGCATTCTGTTCTTTTCCTGCATCTTGAGGTTTTCCTCTGCCATGTCCATTGTCTCCTGAGCTTTCCACTTTCTGCCAGTCTTTGCTGGGCTGCAGTCTTTAGCCTGGGCTGCTTTAGTCTTTTTTTGCTCTGGGCTTCAGTCTTTGGCCTGGGTTTACTGCCCTGCCTCAGTCTTTGGCCTGGGCTGCAGTCTTTGGCCTGGGCTGCAGTCTTTGGCCTGGGCTGCAGTCTTTGGCCTGGGCTGCAGTCTTTAGCTTGAACTGGACTGGACTGATCTCACAGTCTTGTCACCACAATCCTTAGGCATTATTGGTAACCTACATTAGTCTATATTGTTGAAAAAAAAAAAAAAAAAAACAGAAGTGCTGTAACCATTTGGATAAAGTGCATGGATCTAAAAATCATAGAAAGTTGTCATCCAAATAAATTGTAAACTTTCTGACTGCTCAAAGGTTTTGACTTTGACAGTTAATCCATGCGTAACTGCTTCCGGCAAAGTCATTGTCTTGCCACTGAGCCTGAATGGAATTCAGCATGCAGATCTCAATTCAGTGATACAGCCGAGTTTCTTCTGTTGTTGTCTTTCTTAACAGTCTGTGAACAGTCAAAGACAGTGATACAACAGGCGACAAAGACAGAAAAATCTGTTATACCGTACCACATTAACACCAATCATACTCTAATCTGTTATACAACAGGTAACGGGACAGAAAAGCACCAAACACCACACTAAGACCAATCGTACTCTGATGTTATATAACAGGTAACGGGGACAGAAAAAACACACTAAGACCAATCGTACTCTAATCTGTTATACAACAGGTAACGGGGACAGAAAAAACCACACTAAGACCAATCGTACTCTAATCTGTTATACAACAGGTAACAGGGACAGAAAAACCACACGATTGTAACACCAATCATACTCTGATCTGTTATACAACAGGTAACGGGGACAGAAAAACCACACCATTGTAACACCAATCATCCACTGATAACTGACACTGTTTTAATGGGCACTCTCATAACGTTGTTCGATAGCTTTCCAGCTGGGGCAGACAAGTGACGTCGGCCGTCACAGATTCCAGAATGAGAGGCGACCCGCTGAAGATGCCAGTGGTGTGGTTCATCACCTCCTCCATCGAGCTGTCCACAGTCAGCAGGTCTCCGCCTTCCCCCGCAAACAGCCGCAGTTTCTGAACACATCAACGTGCAGTCTCTGAACACATCGACAAGCAGTTTCTAAACACATCGACAAGCAGTTTCTGAACACATCAGCATGCAGTTTCTGAGCACACTGACATGCAGTTTCTGAACACATCAACACACAGTTTCTGAGCACATCAACATGCAGTTTCTGAACACATCAACATGCAGTTTCTGATCACATCAACATGCAGTTTCTGATCACATCAACATGCAGTTTCTGAACACATCAACACATAGTTTCTGAATACATCAATATGCAGTTTCTGAACAAATCAACAGAGCTGATGAACACATCAACACACAATTTCTAAACATTTAAACATGCAATTTATAAGCACATCTACACAGTTTCTGAAAACATCAACACATACTTTCCGAAAACATTAAAGACTAGTTTCTACACATATCAACACGCAGTTTCTGAACACATTAATACACAGTTTCTGATCACATTAGCATACAGTTTCTGAAAACATCAAAAGCAGTTTCTGCACACATCAAGACATTTACTGATTACATCAACACAGTTTATGAACATGTCATCGCTCAGTTTCTGAACACACTAACAAGCAGTTGCTGAACACAGCTTTCATACAGTTCTATCAAACCAAATTTCAAGCTTTCACACCTGATACTGTTTTTCTTTTTTTTTTTTCAAGAACTGCAAAACATACATCAAATACCACAAACACTACACACATGGCATCATGCTGTGAAACATGTCACATTCTAGCTCACAATGACGTAACTACAAGAAACAACAGCGCAGATTACTCACTGACGTTCAGAAATAAAATGGCCTCTTTCTGGAATCTCAGCTCTGTCTTGCATATCTTTCATTGCTTTTTGTATATTTTTCCCGCTTCTCAATGTCTTGGGAGAAAGTAAAATCACACAGACCATGGTGACCAAAATCTTAAGGACTTTTCAAGCACCATCAGACAAAAATCTTTGTTTCAAGGATTTTCAAGGTATTATTTCAGGGAAAGGGATGGGTGAAAAAAAAAAAAAAAAGGGGGGGGGGGGGGGGGGTTAAATCTAAAGATCTGTGATTATTTTCCAGAGTCATATCAGATAAAAGAACAAGATGGATGTGTCAGCCCTTAATGTCATTTCTGCAGAAAACATAGGCATGATTCCAACAACAACAACGAAAGTATGTAAATATTCTGAGTCGGCAGCAAGTATATCACCGCATGCATAGATTTCACTCCAGAGAAGGCCAACAACTGTCACATGAGAAATGAAATGGATGACACTTTGAGCACTGATCTAGTTCAGATCAGTCTGTGTAGAGAGTGCTTTCCCTTCAGCTTCCATATCATTCTGTGTCAGACAGGACAGTCTCCGACCAAATTCAAACTCCGCCATCAACCTCATCAATCAAACTGATGAAATTAACTAACATGGTCGATGTCAGGAGGATATTTCAGCCAGATCTAGTGGAACAGTTCGCAGAAGCCTTTGAGACAGAATATGATGCACTGCAGCCCAGAAACTCTGCTACAGAGAGATGGCTAACTTACGAGACACCATGCACTGCACAACCCTGGCTACCTTAGGGAAGAAAACTTCGAAGTCTCAGGGCTGGCGTGAGGCTGATCATTTGAGGCCTGCAAAGACTGTGGTCTATCAGGACTATCAGCCTAAAGAAGACAAATGTCCTGGGTCAAGACACGCCGTCACCACCAGCTGTCACCATTGATGACTATGAGCCTGATGCCATCTATCAAATACTCAACTTGGGTCCACCATCACTGATAACCTCTCCCTTGACACCAAGATCAACAAGAGCATCAGGATGACAGCAATAACGCTTACTTGCCTCACACAAGAGTGTGGACAAATCCCAGGCTGACAACAAAGACAAAGATGGCGGTGTATAACAGATGCATTCTCACACCTTGCTGTACGGAAGTGAGACATGGACCACGCATGCTCGCCAGGAGAAAAGGCTCAATTCCTTCCACCTTGGAAGCCTCTGGCATAGACTCCACATCTCCTGGCAAGACAGGCAACACCAAAGTTCTGTCTCTCGCTGGCCTCCCTACCATGTATACCCTGCTGAGACAGCGTCGGCGGCTGCACAGGTTGGGTCATGTTCTTTGCGAGGAGGATGGTCACACCCCAAAAGATGTCCTCTATGGAGAGCTTGCCGCAGGGCATTGAAGCGTTGGAAGCCCACAGCTGAAATACAAAGACATTTGCAAAAGAGACATGATGGCACTTGAGATCAACAGCGAGTCCTGGGAGGACCTCGCAGCAAACAGATGGAGTAGTCCTCTCGAGAAACAGCTGCAGATTGGTGAAGACAAACCGACAGCTGCTGCAGCAGCAAAAAGCGAGCCCGCAGAAAGGGGATGACAGCCAACACACCAATGTAAATACACAGATATGACAGCTGTGACATAGACTGCCATTCTGACATCGGTCCCTACAGCCACAGGCAATGCTGCTCAGGTCAAGCAGACAGTTTGACAGATAGCTAATTATTAGGATGGATATACTCTATCCATGGTCAGCTACGACCAACGGAGGCCTACTCAACAAATATGGTCATTGCGGCCTTCAGACCTACTTCTGAGGAAAAATCAGCTTTGATTTTCCCTCCATCATACACACGGTGATTCTGCTTTTATGTTTCTGGTATCAACTAATTCATGACAGCTTACTGAAGGAATACGGAAACAATGACCTTCATGATCAGCAGTACCAGCCAGCTTCCACAACACTGAACACATGATTAGAAATATATGAGCTGATAAAACTAAGCAGGAACTTTTCTGGCTAGTGGCCTCACTGCAGCCTATTGGTATCTGCCCTGTGAACTGCTAACACTCAAGACAGCAACATAAGTGAAGCTATGGCTGTATATGGGCATGCTAGGATAGGAGGCATAGAGAAAAATACCACTAAATGGAAGATAATGAACTATTACAAAAAAAAAAAAAAAAAAAAACAAATATAAGGATGATAAACCAATCAATCAACAAATGAAATTTAAAGCCCAGATAACTGCACAAAAAAGCAAACACATCAGGAATGAAACATCAGGAATGTGTGAAGCCTCCCTAACTAACCTTAGCCGCCCCGGTATTGTTTGGATTGTGAAGACCAGCAGAATCAGCAATAGAGTCGATCACTCTTCCCACAGTCCACTTCTGAAACACACCAGTTGTCACACATCTGCTAGTCAGTTTCAGAGACACACCAATGCCACAATCTGCTAGTCAGTTTCAGAGGCACACAGATTCATGACAACTTATCGGAAGGGCATAGAGGCAATCACCTCCATGACTGTGCAGTCAGTTTCAGTTCATGGTCTGGCAGTGGTGCTTTGAGACATATCAGTGCCACAGCCTAGCACTCATTTTCAGAGAAACTACCTCAATTATAATGACAGCTTTTAGGATATCTCTTTAACAGACCTGTTTTCCCTAAAATTGCTTTTGGTGTACTTAGCAACAAATATGAGAGTTGTTTTCTGCAAATTTTTCTTCCACATTTTTTTTTAAAACGCAGGAGGTTGGGGGGGGGGGGGGGGGGGGGGGGGGGGTGCCCACATTTTTGTAAAAGCAGGAGGCTGGGGGTGGGGGGGGCCCCAATTTTTGGTAAAAGGAGGTTGGGGATGGGGGGTGCCCAAATTTTTGTAAAAGCAGGAGGAAAGGGGAGGGTCCATCCCCCAAATTTTTGTAAAAGCGGGAAGAGGGTCTATCTTCCAAATCTTTTAAATAGGGGGATTCGTTTTCATCTGCCATCACACAGTTGAGAGCAAATGGATACCTGATCCTGTATTCAAAAAACAAGAAAATCAAAAAACACAAAAAATTGCCGATACAAATTCTTTTTCATACCCGATTCACCAGAATACTTTGATTCAAATTCATGTCCTCATGTCACATTTTCTTTTTTTTCAAATTTCAGAGCCAGTAGTCATGTTACTGTTTCTATACATTAGCATGTTGTTGAAGAAACAGATACACCCACACATGATTTTGCATGTAGAGTTACCAAGACTTGTTGCCCTTTGGTCAAAATACAAGACACCAAACGATTATATCTGCTGCAGTGCCCTATATACTCTCCGGAACTCTGTTTTTAGATTTGTTTTCAGCGCTTTTTTTGTGTGTGTGTTTTGTTTGTTTTTTTTTTTTCTTTTTTTGTAGTTCATCATGTGCATTGTACTTTGGCCAAACACGTACAAAACATGGTGAAATTGTCTGAGTAAACAGACCTGCTTTAGTTATAAAAAAAAAGTGAGTGAAATTTATCATAAATTGTCGTGTTCAAGTTCTGGTCATTCTGTGCCACTTCATTGTCTTGTATTGTGTTAAATCCTAGACATAGTATCAGTTGGTAACACCATAATCTGAGGTCATGCTGGTCTGAGGTAATACGGGTCATAGACACATGTGAGTGCATTATGATGATGATGATGATGATGATGATGATGATGATGATGATGAAGTGATGATGATAGTCACAGGAGCAAAACACTGAGAGAAAATTATGATCATCCTTAATATGTTTCCATGGAACTAATCTATGTAAAAACAAATGAGAAATATGTTCTTAATGCAGAAATAACTTGGACCAAATGACAAGCGCACCATACATTCTTTTGTTGAATGCCATGAGGGACTAGGTACATGCATTCAAACTAGCACACTTCTTGTTCTTCCTGGCATGTCATGACTTTTTGTTTCCTTTCTGCTACCTCATCTTCTGTACCACTACAATGGCATCATCTCCATGCTGACCATTCTGGCTCCCCATCCACCCTTACACCCCAACTTCTCCAACCACAGCCCCCAGTACTGGCAGCCAACAGGAAGAGTCCGTGTCAAGTCTCCATAAGGCAACCTGCCAGAGGAGACACTGCGCTGCAACCAAGTCACTCTGGCGGCATTCAGGGGTGCCTGTTCAAATTCAAGATATGCAGGACACCACCTGCTACAAACCCTCTCCTTACAGCAGTTGCTTAGTCGTTGAGCCATCATGGGGGAATTGCCCCCCTCTGGAGGGTTATACAATGTCTGTCCAGTGACAGCTGCAACAGACTTGCTGATACCACATGCACCTTCACCTGAACTCACAAAGAGCACAGGCATAAGGAAGAATTCAAACTAACGTCACCATGGCAGGAGGGCATTAAGGGCCACAGAATTTGAAACTTTTTTCAGGCTGATCCATGAACGTTTGGATGGTGAAGAGGATGTTACAGAGCTCCCTTCACATCTGAAACTGCACAACATAGTTGTAATCCACACTTAATTTCATAATATATCACAGTATCAACCAGGGCCAAGAGATACAGGCACCTGCAGTGTTGGTCAGGAAATTTGAACAAAACTCTCAGAGATACATTAGTTTAGTGTATGGAACTCATTTGTGTGGTTCCTGTCTTCTGACCAAGCCCATAGGGAACCAGGGAGCCAATCATGGACCAAAAAATCCTACAAATATAAATGGACCTGACAGGAATTGAACCCAAAAACCTCACAGCCGGGAATCCACCAAACTAACCACTGCACCACTGCAACTGGCTACAACTTATACTACAATCCATGTGCCATCATCTGTCCAAAAACATTCATTTCAAGGAAACATAAAAAGAAAAAAGTTTAAGCCTTTCTGTATTACGTGAGTGTGAGCACACCCACACTTTCTAAGCAATCCCAGGAAAGAATTATGGGCATGTTCACACCCACACAGAACAGAAATGAATACTCATTTTTGCCTTTAAAAGTATGTCTATGTGCACATCCACATCATTAAAAAATGAATAATCACTGTGCACTGTACTGCAATGCATGGGTGTATTCACACTAAGATGGTAAAGAATAAAAAATTTTTCATATCATACAGAAAAGTTTAGAATGGGCTCTGAATCATCAATAGACAGATCTAAAAGGTGAGCACATATATCCACACACACACACACACACATACACACACACACACACACACACACACACACACACACACACACACAAACACACACACACACCGTCTAATATTACTTTTAGTGAACAGACGTTTAACAGACTATCAACAACAACAAACACACACAACACATTCTGACTGTACTACAAAGCCCACTGGTAACTCACTTTAGAAAAGAACAGAGCTCGTGGTGGAAGCTTGGATTCCAAAGGTAAGGCCACAGTGAAGTAAATGCGTTCAGTGTCAGGGATGCCCTTGTCCCCCACTGCCTTTCCCTTCAGCTTCATCAGCGCCACACGTGCTGCTGTCTGACGAGCCTTCAACGATTTCAGGGGCTTTTTGGCGGCCGGGGGCTGTTTACTGGCTGAAAATTCAAACACCACCTGGTCACATGATACCGTCTACCACTTTTGACCATAGTCATCGCATAGAATCAGATATGACATGGAAGACTGCCCCCACCCCTCCCCTCCCTTTCTTCACAGGGGGCTACCATAGTCCTCCAGCAATGTCCCTATCTTGTAGTAATATAATTCATTCTGTAACTGTCAGTTGACATCCTGGTGTATGTAACAAATTTCGGGGCCCCTGGACCAAAGAAAAATACAAATAAAAAAAAGCTTTGTCTGCCTCCTACATTTTTTCCTTTGGAAGGCAGTGTAATGTTCACAATTGTAACTTCTGGTGCATTGTTTGACCATTAATAATGTGAGGTCTGCACTCAGCATACATAAAACTGCAAAATGGATTTTGCTTTTGGTAACTTTCTACCCCCAAAGTAGCCCTGCATGTTTTTGTTAGCATGTCTGTGCATCAACAATTCAAGTGTGCTGTTTGAAGTTAGAAATGCTCTGAGGTTTGCCAACCAAAGTCAGGTATAAAGGCAGAAATAATATTACTGTCTAAGCACTGACCCCCTCAAAACCTCATTTTTTCCTTAAAGTGACCACAATTCCCCCCCCCCCCCCTCCCCATGATTTGTCATGTAAACCACAATATATCTCATGCTCTCTCTCCCTCCCTCTCCCTCTCATAGTTAATTTCCTGTGTCATGAATTAGCAACTTCAGTTCAAGAATCAAGTGCAGTTTACTGGACAAAAAAGTTGCACACACACACACACACACACACACACACACACACACACACACACACACACACTCACACACACTATTCATAAAACATACACATTGTCTTTGTACATACATCATGTGTACATGTACTTACACATTCACACACATACATGTGCACACACACACACACATACATACACACACACTTCCACAAATATGCAGGCATACACACAGACAGACAACATTTTGATAAAATACGTACAAAGCATAGTAAATTCAATAATCGGACAAAGATTACCCAGAATATTGGCCACATGTTGTGCTGTCTGAGCGTTAGGAACGGTGGAAGGTTTCAATTCAGAACACTGATGATCTCGTTGATGTCGGTGACTGTCGTAATAGAAGATCAGAAAAAACTTGGGAGCACCATCATCAATGAATATCACCGACAACCATTCTTTCATTAAGACAATGTCAGTGACAAAATAAACAGTAGCAATTATATTATCAAGACTGAAATGAATTACAACAGTGATTCCGATACATCTGTATCACTACCTATCTACCTATTTATCCTGATATATCACTGTCTCTCTCTCTCATTTCTCTCTCTTTCTCTCTATCTATCTACATACCTATCTATCTATCTGTCTCTGTAAGTGTCACAAATGTGTGCATGTGTGCATATTATCAAATATCATTTGGATCAAGCCTAACCTTCTTCAAAGCCAAACTCAAGAATACTAAGTCCCCAAAACCACACACAAAACTTGTAGAAAACTGAAAATCAGAAATCTGAACACCACTAGTAGCTTTATTCATAATGTAAACAAATGAAAATCATTGTTTACACCTCCCACCCCCACCTCTCTTCCACAAAAAAGGGGGCAAAAAAGAAGAAACAAGCATGTAATAGGCTGATCATTTACCTTCACTAATTTGGGAAATTTCACTTATGAAATTTCACACTGATACATTCCATGACAATCAAAAACCTGTTCTACATGTAATCAGCTGATCAATTTTACTTTCACTATTTGGGAAATTTCACATATGAACTGTTTTATACCATATTGCATGATGGTCATAGAAACTGTTCCATATCAATCACTATTGCTGACAATGTATGAATTATGAAAGAATGGCTTCAGCAACACATTTTCAGATCACTTACTACTTACTTTCACAAACAGAAATTAAAAGTTCTATCATGCAACTGAGACAAATCTAGGTAATTTCAACAAATTTTAAAAAAACAGTTCATACCAACCCCTGTGGTGCAGTGGTTTGTGCAATGGGTAGCATAAGCAAGTAAAAAGGTCACAGAGTCGAGTCCCATGACACACATGTATTTGTGGAATTTTCAGCCTGGTCAGCTCCTACCCTGATTTGAGTGACTGCACTACTGGCTATGGACTCTAATGGGTAGACTGGAAGTTAATGGACGAGTCTTTAAGAGTGTAACTCTATTCTCATTAGCAAAATGGAGGTGTCTGTATTTCCCAGCCTGCCTGACTACCGGACATGTTGTGAAAGGAAACATAGAGTACACCCCTGTCGTGACATCTCACACCCAGAATGAAACTCAACAGCAGGCTGTCTCCGGCTTATGTTGCATCAGAACAGGCACCACTGACCATCAGTGCAATGACTAAATGCAGAGCGTTCTCTCACTGGAGCTGGCCCATGAAGCCCTGACACCGACTCCTCCCCTGTGGACTAACAGCGCTGTTGCTGTAATGGGTGTAGCCGAGTATGGGGTGGGCAGAATGAACAGCATGGGAGTGATATCACTACATAGATAAAGCCGCAGAATTAGCAGCATGGAAGTGACATCACTGCATAGATGAAGAAGCCGCAAACGCACTCTCCTTCATCCGTCAATATCTGTAACACTCCTAGGACAAAAAGAGGCGATTTATCACAATATAAAATCACCTGCTGCTAATAACAAGATCTTTTTCTTCTTTTTTTTTTTTTTTCTAAGGCCCAGGCAGATCTATCAACGCAAGAATACCTGAGACAAAAGTTGAGGTGGCAGTGCTCACAGGTGACTGGCATGAGTTCTCTGTGTGAGCACTCAGACACAGAACAGGCGAAACCTTTGGGCCCTGTGTAGTCGACACTGGCAGCAGACAGCAGATGCTGAAAACACACCCAGCAGCTTTCTGGTCACGGTAGCTGTAGTGAGCATGGGACTCCAGTCATCTCTAATAATACATAGCAATTTGAAATATCATACTCTCATGGTCTGTCCAAAACTTTGTGTGTGACATTTCTCTATTTTCAGATGTTTATGGGAATGGTTCCCTCAGTGTGTGTGTGTGTGTGTGTGTATGTGTGCGCATGTGTGTGTGTGCGTGTGTGTGTGTGTACGCGCGTGCACGCGCGTGTGTGTCTGGTGTGTGTGTGTGTGTGTGGTTTTTGCAAAATTTGTACCCATGTTAATTTACTTATGGTATTTTTCTTAAAAGCCTGTCAATGTCTCATAATTTTTTGATTGATAATGTTGTTCAAAAAAGGAACTTTAATATTTCTTCTACAGTATTTATCATGATAAGCCTCTTGAGACATTTCCACTGCGTACATGATGGAAGTCTTAAAGTGACAAGAATTATAAAGACATTCCTGACAAACACACAAAAAAAGTAAAGACTTGTTCCAAGTTGTGTTGTACAATGTTCATGTATTCCAATGAAAACACAGAGAAGCACACCACAAGTACATCACAAAAGCAACCTCCCTTCCCCCTCTTTTACTTCTGTACCTCCCCTACAATCACCCAACTACCTCTGTCTGTTTTTGTCTACCCATTTAATATATTGAAAAGAACCCTGATTTTCCTAGACAAATGATGTGAGGCACCAAACAATTTGGCATGGTCACATCCTTTCTGCTAGTTTCATTGTGTGTACACTGAGTAGGACAGTGGGGTGGGGGTGGGCATCATTTGTGTTCCTGTTGCTTTGTGTGGACACTGATGAGGGTCAAGACAGTGGGCTGGGGGGTGGGCATCATTGGTGTTACTGTTGCTTTGTGTGGACAATGATGAGGGTCAGGACAGTGGGGTGGGGGGGGGGGGGGGTCATTTGTGTTACTGTTGCTTTGTGTGTGGACACTGGTAAGGGTCATGACATGGGAGGAGGAGGGGGGGGGGGGGGGGGGGGGGCATTCTTTGTGCTATTGCTGCTTTGTGCGTACATTGGTAAGCATCATGACAGGAGGGTCTGGGCATCCTTTGTGCCACTGTTGCTTTGTGTGTTCATTGGTGAGAGCTGTGACATGGAGCTGGGTGGGGTTGGGGGTGGGGGGGTGGGCATCATTTGTGCCATTGTTACTTTGTGTGCACAATGGTAAGGTCATGACATGGGAAAGGAGGATGGAGGTTGGGCATTCTTTGTGCTACTCTTGCTTTGTGTGTAAACTGGCAAGGGTCATCACCCGGGGTTTGGGGCATGGTTTGCGCTACTGCTGCGTTGTGCGTACACTGAGCAGGGTCATAACTGGAGGGTGGGGGGTTGTGAACTGCAGAATGTGCCATGGACTGACTCGAGTCAAAATATATCACGACCATCAGTTCAAGATTTACAGGTCTGACTCTAATATTCCACTGTACACTTTGGTTTTACTGATGAGTAACCTGACCAAAAAAAAAAAAAACACATCATTTCCTGGGAAAGCATTTATCTATATCATCCACACCCATCTTGTTCTTGTTACTGTTGTAGTTGTTTACCAACAGCTTCCTGAACAAATTAAAAATCAAAGTGTTCAAAAACTGTTTCAATAAATGTTCACTGGATTACAACAGCATCCCCAACATCAAATATGTATATTCATAAAACATCGATGCAAGATTTTATTAAGCAAACTATGCATACCAAACATAACAAGCAGATCAGAGAGACAAACAGACAGACAGACAGACAGACAGACAGAATGACTGAAATCTGCTTTATGCATTTCTGATCTTGACAGGCTGTAATCAGTTTAGTTCCTCTGTATCGTTTTGTAATCTAATCAACTGCTAGCAAAAATGTTCCACTTACTTTGTCACACAGGTGATCATCCTTCCCCTTGTGCTGCAAACTGAAAACAAACACAAACAAACAAAACCATACAAACAAACAAGATTAGGCCAGCTTTTGCTTTATACAAAACACTGATTGGCATCTGGAATTCAAAATGGCACAATACTTCCCCGCTTTATTCATTCCAACTCACATCTGCATCCATCTTCCTAATGTCTGTCCTTTTTGTAAATCAGTATGGTGAGTCTCCGCTGAAGACTGGGACTGATAGCATTCAGTGGAAGATGCGTATCATTTCCGTAAGGAAAATCATGTATGATTCTCAATAACCATTAAATATTTTGTTTCTTTCTCTTAATACTTACCATAAATGGTTAAACAAGCAACCAATGAATACACTGGAACATAGCTCTCAATAAAACCTTCAATTTTCCTTAAAACTTGGTATTTGAAGACAGGCAGTCTACTGGATGGTAAACCCAGTCATTTTCAAGTAAGAAGCAAAACGCTCCAGAATTAAAAATGATAACAAAGCCTGCAGGTTTTTAGGGTCAGTGTGAGTTTGCCTGGCTGACCACAGAAGGTACCCTCAGCGCTGTCACCATGTGGTGCAAAACAGTCCTAATCCTGTCCCAACAACAGTCATCTACAAAAAGGTAGGTTAAGCGGTTAAAGCCCCTCAGCCTAATGGATATATAGGGCCAATGAATTCCTTGAGAGGCAGACTGACTGTGTCGACGGCATGGTATTACAGAAGATGGTGCTCATCTCCCTCCTTCCACTACCTTAAGCTTTCCTGACCTTAATCAGGTACTCGTTTACTGCTGGGTGGACAAAGAAGGTTTTCAAGTTGCCAAAAAAAAATTAATACAAGTAGTCCAAACTCATAACATTAACAATACACAAATTAATAACCCAACAACTAAACGGTCAACATTCTAAATATGGTGAAACCAGGGTGCATTTGAAGGTGCCAAGGTATTTTACTGGATTTATCACTGACTGCTGAATAAAAAGAAAGAAAAATAACAAACATTTCAATTTCACACACACACACACACACACACACACACACACACACACACACACACACACATATTAAAAAAAGAAACAACAACATTTATAAATAATTAAAACTGCCATGTTAAAATTAGCCATGAAGACTGATCAGCTCTGCCACATCCAAGTAGTTTGATTCATAATACCTATTCACCTGATTATTTCTTTTATATGATATCAAATCAAAATAGGGTTACATTAAATGACAGTGAGACAGAAAAAAAGATAAATTCTTGAACAAAGATATATGAAATGAACTCCGAAAGTACGAAAATGGTGGAATCAGTAAAGGTGAAGCCTTTTTTTTCTTTCTTTCTTTCCTTTCATAATCAAAATGTGGAGTCAAAGAAAGTCACAGAAAAGAGGAAATTACTAGCAAGTAATTTCCAGAATGGGGATCAAATTTGTCAACAAAGATTCCCAAACATCTTCAACGGGACTGTGATAAAAACAATTTTACAACTTCCGAGGAAGAAGACAAATATGAACAGAAAGAGTGAAAAATAGCAGATGACAGCAAAGATTTAAAAAAAAGAAGGCAGAGAAAAAGTGAGAGAAAGAATAAAGGAAATCACTAGGACATAATTTCTAGAAGACAAGAATGCAGTTGCAACCGAGATTGAGAGATCTCCAGCATCCTTGAGAAAGGCGCCTTTCCTGAAAGTTTCAATGCACCAATAAACCCCACCACAGTACAAGTATTAAATAATTTGTGTATGGTTAAAAAGAATAAAGACTCACCAGTATGTATTGCCACAGCCATCACAATCAAATGGTAAAAAATCTGAAACATAGGAATAACTGTAATACAACACATGTCCACACACACACACACTCCCTCTCTCTCTCTCTCTCTCTCTCTCTCTCTCTCTCTCTCTCACACACACACACACACACACACACACACACACACACACACACACACACACACACAAGTTTAAACCAGGTTTTTCTACACTGCAATATTTATGACTGTTCCACCAAAGCTAAGGTCACTTCCTGTACCATATGGTTTGACCTATCGTGGAGTACACTGCACCACCTGGGACAACCACCATCAAAAAATTACTAAGCAATCAGAGGCACACAACAAAAAGCAACAAGATTTGTTAATAACACACCATAAAAAAATACAAAGCAATCAGAGACACACAACAAAAAGCAACAAGATTTGTTAATAACAGACACAAGAATGTGATTCTAGGCAAGAGTTCTCTATGGTCTTAATTTGTTGGGATCAACGTAAGTCTGTCAAATGTTCTGAGAGTCATTTCAAATCGAGCCATTTTTATTAACAGACTTGACAATCTGTTCATACCAAAGCAAATGATATTCAGATAATTCTTCCCAAAATTACTTTCAATATTAATGTCCTGTTGGTGTCAGACTTAAGAAAAACCTGTTTCCTGACTAGTGCCTATGTGGAATCACATGCTTGTCTCTATGCACCTTCTGTGTAACAGAGTCACATCACAATCCACTAACTTCCCATCCTACCGGCAAAAGATGGTCATAGGTAAAAAACTTAAGAGAAATATATTGCAAAAAATAAAGTCAAAAATGCAATCAAATCTTTTAGCCTTATGCTGGAGGACAAAAAACACATATATAACTAGGAAAAATCAAATTATAGGTGTCACATGAATGGAAGTCAAAGGGCCTGTTGTACTTCATCAGACATTCCTGTTTTTCACATTCAGTCCGCCACTCAAAAATGGGACAATTATACTTTTAAAAATATTATCTCACACATGTAACAACAGATCTAAATATTTAATCAGCTAATGTGTAATATTATTCCAGTACATCATATGTTGTAAAGACTTTTAATGTTCTGCCTTTTTTCTTTCCTTCTCTTTTTTTTTTTTTCAAAAATATGTTTGTTAAAAAAAAAAAAGGCAATTCATTTCCTGAACATTGCAACTATGCTCTGCCCATCTGTCTGTCTCTCGCTCTCTTTTTTTTGTGTGTGTGTGTGTGTGTGTGTGTGTGTGTGTGTGTGTGTGTGTGTGTGTGTGTGTGTGCACGCGCGCGCGCGCGCGCCGTCCCCACAGTTTGAATGTATGTAAATAATTCAGAGGAAAAAACTCGAGAGGTTTAATGACATCATCTGATGACATGGATGCAAACTTTTGGCATAAGTTGCCTATTCAAAGGTATGGGAACATATTCTGTTAAAGAAATAAGAAAATATAAACAACTGATGGAATGAAACATCTGAAATATCTGTTGGGCTTCTTTCTTCTTTACTGCTTTAGTCATTTCTTCTCCTACCTGTGACTACACAGCCATTGCCGTGTTTTTCACCATCACTAACCCCCTCCTTCTTCTTTTTTTTTTTTTTTTTCAGATTTGCTTTTAATTAAAACAAACCAAAAAGGCTGCATCAACACTTTTAGTTGAAAATCGCTACTTCAAAACATCATCTACTAGTGCAGACAATATATATGCATTTTTTTTTTCCGTTCATACTTTATACTCAGCAGATATGGAACACATTTTGTAGAATTGTTTAGAATGCGCATGGCGAAATAGCACTTTACATTGAGAGAGAGCGCGAGCGCGAGAGAGAGCGCGAGAGAGAGAGAGAGAGAGAGAGAGAGAGAGAGAGAGAGAGAGAGAGAGAGAGAGAGAGTGAGAGGAGAGAGAGATGGATTCTAAAATGTTAGCGTTATCGGAACACCTCAACAATATTACAATATTATCACACAGAAAAGACGGTAACAACCGGAGATTCGGGACAGAGTAGACGAAGAATAGGCAGGATAAACTTCTGACTAGGATTCAAAAGAAAACCTAAACAAAATGCGACTAGTGAATATGACGCTACGGTGTTACATGTTTTTTTTTTACTACAGATGCTAAGTGGTCGTACTGTGTGTTTGGATAAGTAAGTTGGTCACAGACCGAGTTGTTTGCAGGAATCGACGGAACAATGTTTGCCAATGTGCGGAAGCTCGGCCATACTTATCTCCCATGCACAACAAGAGAATTAATTCTCAACAAAACGACATCTAAAAGCTGAAATGTAGTGTAAATAATAGTAATAGTTTCGTTTTTTATGCCTTTTCACAACATAATTATGTAATATTAGACAAGAGAGAGAGAGAGAGAGAGAGGGGGTATGTCAAAGTGCATGTATAAGATTACAGAAAGACCGCCAGTATGTACATGTAAATCTTTCCAGATGACACAAAACTTTATAATTGTCCGAAATTGAGTAAGGAATCACAAGAGGATATTGAAACATTAGTACAGTGGTCTGATACTTGGAACCTATATTTCAATGCAGAAAAATGTTAAGTACTTCATATTGGGAAAAACAAACCCACAAAAGGATTATATAATGAAAATTGCAGACAAGGAAATAAAAGTATCTAAATGTGAGGAAGAGAAAGACGTAGGTGTGACTTTCGACAAAAATTAGCTATTTGACAATCATATTGTGAATAGTATTAAAATGCTAACAAAATAATTGGAATAATAAAAAGAACCTTTACATTTACAGAAAAGGACACTTTTTTTTTTTACAATTATATAAGACACTAGTTAGACCTGTTCTTGAATATGGAAATGCTGTATGGTATCCAATGCTAAAGAGAAAATCAGAAGCTCTAGAACAGGTACAAAGAACAGCAACAAAGATGATTCATTATATAAAAGATTACTCATATCAGGAAAGTTTAAAATATCTACAACTTCCCACACTTAGGCAAGAAGAATAAGAGGAGACTTGATTCAACACATAAAAATATTTAATGGAATTGATGATGTTGATAAAGCATGCTTTTTTTTTTTTTTTGTTTTTTTTTTTGTGCTCCGCAGAAAAATACTACAAGGAACAGTGAAGATAAGATATCTAAACAGTATTCCAGAACTAATTTGAGAAAATTTGCATTTACTAACAGAGTAACCAATTTTTGGAATGAATTAAAAAATTAACATCAAACGCGCAACCAGAATTAATTTTTTAAGAACCTCATACAGAAACATGAATTATTAACTAAATAAAATATGAATTTGATGGATGATCTGACTGAGCTAGCCTATGACTGGACCAACGGACATGAAAAAAAAAAAAAAAAAATATATATATATATATATATATATATACAAAATAAAATTAGAGAGCCGGTAAAAACTCTAAAAATACTCAACCAAAAAGGGAGCGACATAAGTTTAAAAGTATGATTAAAAATGGAGATTAAAAACCAACAAAAAATTGTTTCGAGCTATTGCTGTCGTCAGGGTAGCCTATATATATGGGGCGTAAAAGCCTAAATAGGCTAAGCTGCTTTTGATACAACGCCCCTGATCCTGATCCTGATCCTGAATATCAAAGACATCCCAACTGTACTATACTGAGAGGCAGAAATTCTGCACAAACATAAAAAAAAATCATGCACAAAAAATCTCATTTGTCAGTTATTTTAATTGGAAACTTGGTAACAACTTAAACAAATCTGCGTTAGAAAATTTGATTGAAAAGGGCATGTGTGAACAGAAAAAAAAATGACCTGAATCAAATCCATAAACAACTGTCAAACATGGTTCATTTATTGCAAAGCATAAACCATCTTCCAAAAGAGATGATTCTGTCAATATCTGGTGTATCCACCAATGGCAGCTACACACGCTCGAAGACGCCGAGGCATGGACTGCACGAGACGTCGGATCTGCACACCTGCTGGATGTTGACCCAGTGATGCTGAAGAACGGCGATCAGTACACCTCTCGTCTGGGGCCTCGGCTGATGCTGCTCCACTCTCCTGCCGAACGCGTCCAAAAGGTGCTCAATGCAGTTGATGTCAGGTGACAGGGATGGCCAGGGCATCACCTCCACTCCATTCTGCTGCAGAAACTGATGGATCATCCGGGCACTGTGAGGTGTAGCATTATCATGCTGGAACACAAATCTGTGTTGTCCACCATGGTGATCCAGGAGTGGAAGCAGGACAGGCTGGAGAATGTGGTTCACGTAACACTGTGCCGTGCTGTTGCCATCGATCACCACGAGCTGGGATCTAAAGTTGGCGTTGATGGCACCCCACACCATCACTGAAGGGCCGCCAAACCGGTCGAGCTGCCTAACAAGGGTCATGATACCGTTCTCCTCGTCTCTTGTAAATTCTTATTTTCCCATCAGCGTGGCTCATGCAAAAAAACGTGACTCGTCAAGAAGATGACATTCTCCATGCGCATCTTCCCAGGAACGCACCATTTGCTGCCCAGTGGCGCCGGGCCTGCCTGTGTCTGTCAGTCAATACAGGGCCAACGTATAGGGCCTGTGACACCTGATTCCTGCGTGTGACAGGCGTCGTCTGACGGTGCGCTGCTGATGGGTCCCCCACGCTCCCCCAAAGTTGCTCTAGCGGTGGCAGCAGCAGTCAGGAATCGGTTCCTGAGGTGGGAAAGGCGAATCACTCAGTCTTGTCTCTGAGTCGTCAATCGAAGTGCGCCTGGTCGAGGACGGTCGGAAACTGACCGGGTGGCTGCCAAGCGCTGTTGCAGGCAGCACATAGTGGTGTGGTGGGCGTTCAAGGCTCTTGCCAGCTGTCGGACAGATGAACCGGCCCTCAGCATCCCAATAGCGCAGTTTTGCTGGTTGTTGTCTAGCCGTGTCATTTTCTTGCAGTGTGATAAAATCATTCTGGTTGCGGCATTTTATGGGGTTAAACTGTGTGTTTATCACGTGAAAGAAAGCGACACAATATTCACTCTGAACTGAGTTGTCGCCCAGTTTGGCTTTTTGCTTCTGGCGCTATTGTCTGTTCGCTGGCACATGCTGCACAAGAAACATCGCTGTGGAAAGGTGGGTCACACTCCCACCAATTGAGGAATGGGTCATAAAAGGAGCAACAAACTAAACTTTTCCCGTGGAACTTGTGTGCATGATGTGTGCGGAATTTATGCCTCCTCTCGGTATATGAATCAAACAAGAGGTAACCCTAAAAGCAATATTGGCATCAGTAAAAATATCAGTCATGGACATGCCAAATAAACGTGGTAAGTGTGTCCTGGGAGGCACACACCAAAAAACAAAAAACAAACAAAAAAAACAAAAACAAAAACTTTCGATTCATGAGAACTTTCTGTTAGGTTGCTCTGAAGATTTTACGTAGAACTAAAAGAACAAAAATTGTTTTCACACACACACACACACACACACACACACACACACACACACACACCTCTAAACCTGTATCAGTTTGCACACGTACATATTTTCTACGACCAATAGGCTTACGTCAATTGTGTCATTCTTTTATTTCTACTGTGAGCAACTGGCGTGGGAGGCAGAGATTATGCAGAGAGTGTGCTCAGTGTGCTTGGTGAGAGAGAGAGAGCTTCCAGGCAGTGTTCCTGGTTTGAGCTCCTTACTGAAGAGAAATAAAAGGAGAAAAACTCCAATTTATCTTCTGTGTCTTCTTGACTGATTGCTGTCCCTTGGCTCCTGCACTTATCACCATCTGCCTGTCTTCACCTGCACACCCCTTACCCCTCCACACCATCAAAACTGGCGCTGCGAGCAGGATTGAAGACAAAAGGGACCAAGAAGACAGCCGAAGAAGAACACAGAACACAATGGCCAGCCACTGCCCCCCTACCTCTGCACCCTCTGCATCTACACCAGCTTCACAAATTCACTGGTAATGAGAGCAGCAGGGAAGTGGATGACTTCATCTGGGATGCCAGGCTTGCCCTACACCTGCAGCCCATGGATGACAGGACAGCCGCCCTCTGGCTGATTGCCACCCTAGATGGCCGAGCTCGCCAGGAGGTGATTAGGCTGCCAGCGACAGAGGTGGGCTCCCCAGCCAAGATCTTGACCATCTTGGGAGGAGAACTGGGGAGAACAGCTTGATGTCGTCACCCTCGCCACAGCATTTTTCAACAGGCAGCAGGACCAGGATGAAACCATCTGGGAGTATGCCTCCGACCTCCAGTACCTTTGGAGGAAGGTCAACCAGGCTGGGGATGGACTGTTGCCTGCCACCATACTCCGGGACGCCTTCACCCGTGGCTTACGACAAGCAGCACTTCGCAAGGATGTCCGGTATTTCGTCAGGGACCACCCTACCACCACCTTTGAAGAAGCTGGAAGGAAGCTCAAAGGTGGATGCAGGACTGCAGCGCCGATGGCGACTTCTTCCACACGGTTGGCACTGATACTGTTGCCGCACTTAAAACTCAACTGGCGGCACTCACAGCCAAAGTCGCCAGCTTGAGGGAGGAAGAGCGGCAGCCACCACCTGCACGGCCACCACTGGAGGTCAGCAGCTGTGTGGCGAACACACAGATTTCAAGACGACGGCCCAGGCGGAGGCGACGGAAGTTTGCGGCAATGAAAGCCGAGGACAAACCCAGTCTTCTGCTACTGTCAGCAGCCAGAATGCTGACAAGTCTCGGCAACATGGCTCAGCAGCACCCAGGCGACAAGCAGTCCATTTTGCCTCAGCTGTCACCAGGAGAGTGGCATGGACTTCAGCAGGAGGATCCATCCATTGGACCAATTCTGTCCTCCTGGCCAAGCAAACCTGTAGCCGAGAACCGGGAGCTACAGCAGCACGGTCGACTCATCTGCCGACAGGGGGTGCTCCATCGCCCAATGGTGGACCCTAAACTTGGGATGTGTGAGCAGCTGCTCATTCCAGATCGCTCCGCCCCAGGGTTTTGTTATCAGTCCACGGCTGCCAGGGTCACCAGGGCTACCAGCATGCTGCAGAGACGTTATGCCCCAGGTCTACTGGCCCGGTGTGTATCGGGATCTGGAGCAGCATCTAGTCAAGTGTCGACCCTGCACCAACGTCAACCAGACTGCCAGTTCCTCTATACCAGCAAACCCCTTCTTCAAAACCAAGGCCACCACAGGCTGCTGTGGCCTCCAGACAACGGGTCTGGCCCTGTCAGGCAACTTCTCTGCCTGACAGCAGAAGTGACACCCTGCCGTCATCTGAACCACCTGACTGGGAAACAAAGCGATGGGAGCTGGAACCACCATCAGACTCCAAGACGGACCTGCAGATGTTCCCGCAGCCTAAACCCACAACTGCTAGCCACCCTGTGCCCACTCCAGTTCCGCCCCTGATTCGTACTGCTGATCCACCCACACCAGCCCCACGACGAACTACCTGTCTGGTGGTGAAATCAGTGAAAAGGCATGTTGGTGACCACATGGATGATCAGGTGCTCTCGCATACATAACTTAATCAGAAGTTCTCAGAGAGCTGAACAGTAAATATATCCCTTGATTTATAGTTGAATACCTCCCTTTGGGAAGAGGTGCTGTGGACTGTTTGTTAAACTATTAGTTGTTCATATGTTGTCTTTATTTTGATACAACCTAGTATATGCTGATTGTTCTTTATGGTGGATAATGTGTGCCCCTGTTTTTCAAAAGCCAACGATAGTGGTAAAAGAAAACTAGGTTGTGTGGCTTTGGGGGAAATTTTGTTCAAAACGACAATCCGACCAAATCATATCCTCCTGGGGACTTGATGCTAAAGATTTTATAGCAAATTCTGCTTTTGCCATTTTGTATTCAACTTAATGGAATTTTGTCAAATAACAAGTCCATTATTGTCCTTTGGTAACCAATACTTTTGGATTTTAACGAATTCTTTCTAAGTATATTTGTGTCTGACTTTCTTGAAATGTTTAAAATAACAAATCCTCGCTAAGTCATTTTTGGTATATGACATTTTGGAATTTTATTCAGATAACAATCCATTGTTGTCACTTGGTACCTACCCAGTGCTTTGGGTGTTAACACATTGTTCCTAGTGATTTCTGGTATCTGACCTCTTAGAATTTTGTTTTAAAATAACAAGCCCATTTTAGTCATTTGTGTACCCAAAGTACGGGTTTAAAACAGCAAGCCCCTGGTAGTTGGGATAATATGAATACAAAGAATGAGAGGGACCAGATATTTTGATGCTTTGATATAAAGGTTTTGTTTTAGGAGTAGAAAATGCCTGTCAAAACTTGATGGCTAAAGTTTCATTTTCCCCACTGATTTATGTGTTTCATTTTGAGTGCAACGCTGTTGTCTGCTTTGCGGTCCGGTTGACTTGTATATATAACTGGGGCGCTGCGTGTGTGCGGTTAGTGTTCTCTGGAGTGTACCCTAGTAGTGTCCCGAGAGCGTCCCCTGGTTCCATCTCTGCCTGTCTTCGCCGGCACACGCTTTACCCCCTCCACACCATCACACTACGTAAAAGGTTCAGAACATCCTCAAGAATTTTTTGTTTTGTTTGGTTTTATGTGGCAGTCTAGAAATATTTACATCATTTGTCCTCTTGACATGTTTGTTTTGCCAACATACGCACTATATTTGGTAAACACGAAATGAGGCAGGGTACAGCAAATAATAAACAAGTAGGGTACTTTTGCTCCCACGACAGAACAATGAAGTGCACGCCATAACTCCAAAGGAATGCTGCTTACGACAGCGAATCGCCTAGCAGATATGACAGCACAGAGCACACGGAACAAACAGAAAGGGGATGTTTCCTTGTTTGTTCCGTGTGCTCTGTGCCGTCATATCTGCTACGCGATTCGGTATCGTCAGCAGCATTCCTTTGGCGTTTTGGGCGTGCACGTCATTGTTTAGTCGTGGGAGCAAAGGTTACACTATATTTATTGCTGAGAGGATCCAGTTCTAGTCGAATAATACCTTGAAACTTCTGTGTTGATTCGTGTCACGAATTTGCATGTGTTGGATGCTTTTTACATAATTATCATTTAAAAGTTCGTATTTTGTGTTTAATATGAGAACAGTTATTTCCGAAACGGCCCCAAGCCATTTGTCTCGACATTTGATGACTCGTTTTTTTAAGTGAAGGGTATATCAAGATAGTAGAGTAGTAGTAGGGGCCCGCTTTTTGGCCTTAGGCCTTACGGCCTATTTGCGTCCCCTCATTATTTTTCAATTTTATTTCGGTCTGGTTGCATGCCTATCTTATAAGTAACATTAATACTCAATCCACACTAAAGGAAAGGTCTTTCAATTTAGGGTCTTCATCTAGGGTTTTTCTTTAAGCTGTTGATGTCAGATGCATATTTGGTGTTAGTAGGCAGTGCATTCCAATTATTAGCAATTCTGGAAGCAAAACAAGACTTTCTTTTGTTAGTATGGCAATGTCTGATAAAAATCTTGCCTTCATTATTTCTCGTTCAACCCACTTCTGAGAATTTGAAAAGCGCATGCACATTAACATCATCATCAGAATTATGGAATATTTAAAAAAAAAAATGGATTAGGTCTCCTCTGATCCTCCTTCCTTTCAAGTGAGTGTAATTGGAGATAATGTAATCTTTCTTTATAGTTTGAATTACTACACTCTTTCAGGATTTTAGTAGCTCGCCCTTTTACATTTTCTATCATTTTTGACTGTCTCTTGAGATGGGGGACTCCAAATTACATTAGCGTATTCAAAGATGGGGCCTAACAAATGCTTTAAATAACTTGACAAATGTCTCCTTTTCTAGAAAGGTAAAAGTTCTCCCCGATGAGTCCCATCATCTGATTTGCTTTATTTGCAACTCGCTGGATGTGAGGATCAAAGGATAGATCTTTATCAAAGGTTACTCCCAGATCTGTTTCTTCATCACATATATTTATTTTCTGCAGTTCGTCGTTCGCAATCATAGTATATTCAAACTGTGTTTATTCTGTTTGCCAATGTGCATCACCTTACATTCTGCTACATTGAAGTAAAGGTTCTATTCATTTGACCATTCTTGTAGCTTGTTTATATCCTTTTGGATCTATGTGCTGTTTGTCGCCTTATCACATATTTTTTTTTTTAGAAAGAGAGGGGATTAGTTACCGCCAAAGACATTGACAAACAAAGCACAGGACAAGACACGATGCATTTCGAGCTCTTGGGTCTTCCTCAAGCAAAAAAAAAAAAAAAAAAAAAATCACATTTAACACACAAAAATATATATTTTTGTGTCATCTGCAAATATTTTGCATGTGGTTTGAGTCATGTCCGGTAAATCATTAATGAACACAGTGAAAAATATGGGCTCTAGGGTATACCCTGTGGAACTCCACTTAGGATCGCAGATGTCTTGGATCTCTCTTCTTCCACTCTCACTAATTGTGACCTTCCTTTAATTAAAGAAAACCTCTGATCCAGTTTAGAACATTACCATTTACTCCATATGCTTTTAGTTTAGTTAGCAGCCTTTCATGGGGGACAGAATCAAATGCCTTTCTAAAGTCCAAGTACATTATAACAAGTGGCTCCCCATTATCTACCAGTTCTGTTAGGTTGTCGATTACTTCTAGTAATTGTGTGACACATGATCTCTTTTTCCTAAATCCATGTTGGCATTTAGCATATAAGTCATTTTCAGAAAAATGAGCAACTACCACATTCCTTACAAAGCTCTCTAAAGTTTTACATGCAATACAAGTCAAACTCACCGACCTGTAATTACCTGGGTTGTTTTGGAACCTTTTTTAAATATAGCTGTGACCTCTGTAGTCTTCCAGTCTCTAGGCAAGGACCCTGTTTCTAAGGATTTGTTAAATATATTACATAGTGGACTAGCTATCTCATCACTTACTTCTTTTAACACTCGTGGTGGAATGAGATCGGGACCTTGAGACTGTTAGGGTTTAACTCTTTCAATTTGCTTTTAACTGCATGCGTAGTTACCCTTACATCACATATAGATACACCATCAGATCGGGAGCACTCTGGTAAGTTTGGAACGCTACTTAGGTCCTCGTGTGTAAAAACGCTAGAGAAGAAGTCATTTAGTGTTTAGTGTTTCTGCCTTTTCTTTATCGTTGCCTACGAAACTTCCATCTTTCCTTTTCAATGTTCCTATTCCAATGTTTATTTTTATCTTTTCTTTAACATGTTTCCAGAACATTTTGGGGTTACTTTTACTTTCTTTACCTATTTCTCTTTCGTAATTTTTACGGCTTCTCTTGACAAGTCTGTTGCTTAATTTCCTTATTTCAATATATCTTAGGTAATCCCGTCCTGATTTGGTGCACAAGTATCTTTTGAACATCTTATATTTCTTTTGGATTGTTTTAAATGCTTTTCCGTCCATCCATATCGGCTTTATATTTTTCACCGAACCTGTTTTCACTTTTGGAATGCACACTCTTCCATACCTGTGTTAGTACTCCTTTGAGGTGATTCCAACTCTCTTCTACATTCATTTGGTCCATAGTTGTCCAATCATGGTTACTTATAATACTTCTTAGTTGGTTATACTTCCCTTTGTTTAGATTGAAAGTATATCTTGCCTTTGGTTTCATGTTGCAGTTTACTAATACATAAAATTCAAAGGACATTACATCATGGTCACTTTTTCCAACTGGATCTGGTGTGTAATATCTGAAATAAGATTATCCTCATTCACTAATATCCAGTCATCCAAAGTTAGGTTCTGTCCTGGTCTCCTCCTTGTTGGTTTGTTAAACTGTCTGCATCAAGTGTGCGTCATTGATTTTTTTCCACAATTTGCTCACCTTTCTCCCCTGACCACTTTCCATCCCATCTGACAAAGGGGTAATTTTAACATTACTTTGTCATTTAACATTATCAGATTTTAACAGGTCAAACATTTTTTCATCATTAGCTTAAGAACTCTCATTAGGACTTCTATAGATGCAGCCAAGTAATACTGTGTTTCTATCATTGGTATTAAATGTGCACCATACACTTTCCTGGAACTCAGATGTGTTTAGTTCTTTACATTCACCTGCGTTTAAGGATTTCTCTGTATATAATGCTACCACTCTACTTATTTTGTTATTTAAGAACATACGTATTTTTGGAATATGGTATTCTGATTCGATGAAATTCTTAGCATTCTTGGGTTTTATTTCAGTGGGACCAATTATACTAGGTTTAATTTCGTGTATTCTGGTTAAAAAAAAAAAAAAAAAAAAAAAAAAAAAAAAACCCTCATCTTTTTTTTGTTCTAAACGCTGTCCATATTGGTGTACAGTACTGAGCATCCATTCACTCCATACCTTGCACTCTCATGACTCCCTGTCTTACCATTCATTCTTCCATTTTTGTTTGTTTTATTCACACTATGTACATGCCCTTGATCCAGTCAATCCCTGTCACTCCCACCACTGTTTCCTGCACCAGTCCTGTCATTGGTCATTCTTGGTTTTATGGTCACAATCTTTCTTTGGCGTATTGCTATTTTTTTTCACTGTTGTCAATGCGTTTTTTTTTTTTTTTTAACTCATCCCTCAACATCTTATGGGTCTCGCGTTCTTTCATGGTGTAGTTGAGATGTTGACTCTTTTTATTTTTTCCTTTTCTTTCTTTCTGTCTTTCTTCTTCTTCTTCCTTTTCTTTTTTTTTTGTTTGTTTGTTTGTTTGCTGTCCCATCTTCTATGCCACCTCAGTGGTAGTGCACCTTCGCCGCTCATTCTGCCAACCCCCCCCCCCCCCCCCCCCCCCCCCCCCCCCCCCCCACGCCATCCCCGTCCACAGCCATAGCCCGGCCCGGCCCCACCACAGTCCCAGCACCGGCAATCCACTGGGAGCAGTCAGTGTCAAGTTGTCAAAGAGGCAACCTACTGAAGACACACAGCACTGCTGCCGAGTCACACAGTGTTCAGTGGCGCGTGTTCTGAGCCAACATGCGCAAGACACCACCTACTAACCCCCCCCCCCCCCCCCCCCCCCCCCCCCCCCCCCCTACTGACTACAATAGTTGCTTAGTCGTGGAGCCCGCATGAATGAGCTCTCCCTCCAGGGACCGTATTCATGAGCAGACTTAACTGGAGGTTAAACTCGACTTCCGCAGCTTGTTAACTCTCTGACCGGAGGTTAACTCCATGCACAACCGCAACATTCATGGTCATCGGTTCCGGCAAAACCGGTGGTCTTGACCGGTGGTTATTTTAATGAAGGGAACCCAGAAGGCGCCACCACGTCCGTCCAATGACAGCCCCCGTGGATTCGTCAGTACTGTAACCCTGACGGAATTTTTGACTACTAATTTCAGTTCTAACACCCTTTTCGCACATCTGTCAGTATTTGGTTACCAAAAAATCAGACTGTGAAGGAATCCAACGAAAGTAAAAATAGTTCCTTTAGACAACAAAATATGCATTAAATGACATATTTCCTGTACAAAATTGTCTGAATTCGGATTGCAAAACTTAATGGATTGTAACACACATCGATTCTACACGGAACAACACTTGAAATGAAGACCGTGATAAGTCAATTAGATATGTCAAAACCATCTAGCTAAATAATTTCAACCACGAGTACAGATCAATATTTTCTAATGAAGTGTGATTGTTCCACTTTTGGTGGTTGAATAACAAAAGCAAACCCAGCCTCTTTCTTTTGAGCCATCCGTACACAAAGATGGTCGGGATATTTGTTTTCCATATATGCATCATGACTGGATTTGATGAAGATGTAATTTTCATCAAATTTTTCGCATCAATGTACTCAAGATCGAACTTCACAGCTTCGAATGCAAATTCTGTTTGTCATGTCACTGGATTTTGACCATAGGCTTACCCTTTGGGGGTCTTTGTCCCCATAGACTCAATTTGTTACAAAAAGTTTGCTTTTCTCTCATTAAATGTCTTCTGTCACTCAGATAGTTTCGATGTTTTTCATGTTTATCCACTACGGCTTTTTGACAGTCTGAAACCCTCCAAATATTCCCCAAGTGCCGTTTTTACCCGACTTTAGCTATGCATACTGATATAGGAATAGAAACGCCAGCAGCATACGAAACAGTTTCTGTGAATTTTGAGTGAAAAGTGTCAGTATTCTCAAATTTTATACTCTTTGCATTTTGCGCTCTTGATTTTTTTTTTTCATATCTATCCAGTCAACACGTTTGTAGTTGAATTTGGGGATTCTTTCTTTCTGCGTACGCAGGCTGATACTCCTGCGGACACTGCCTGTATAGACAGGCAGTGCAGTTTTGTGTGTATGACCGTTTTTCATCCCGCCATTAAGGCAGCCATACTCCAGCTTCGGGGAAGAATTTGGGGATAATGTCTTTTCACTTGATTCTGTTGTGCTGACTGCTCACTGAGAGCAACAATAACTAGCAGATCTGATCACTGCCTATCAGCGTACGTTTCCCAGTAGCCTACATCATATGAACAAGAACTGGTGAAATAACAGATTAAACAGTTGCCCTTTGAATTTGACATATCGGGAATTCTTGTTACACTTCCGCCATTTTGTAGTTTAAGGCAAGAAGCAACTTTTTTCTCCAATGAATCTGTTGCCAGTCTAATTGTTCCTTTTCCCAGAATGGAGAACGAGCTTTAAGAATCGTCAAATAAAGAATTTTCATCGTTTTTTTTTTATTTGAATCTTGTGCATATTCAGTCTGTGTTCCTTTTGATATGCCCGTTAGGCAGTTTCACGACACTATGTTTATGTTTGAAATCAAATGGTCATTGACTGTCAAGCATGACGCACGTCAGACTTGGTACTGGAGAAGTGCAAAAGCTTCTCCTTTATTTCTGTGGGTGGTCTGTATGTCACAAAACCAATGACGTGACTCCACACGATTTAGGGCGACAGATAATATAACAGTGGAAATCAAACACAAGCATACAACGAAACATGATTGGGCAAATAGTCAGTGATTGTACGCAACGCAATTGCAGAGCCACTTGCTTTAGTGTTTCACAAAATCCCTCAGTGAGGGTATTTTACCATCAGATTGGAAAGACGCTCAGATTACTCCTCTTTTCAAAAAGGGAGAGAAGAGTAAACCCGGCAATTATCGCCCAGTTAGTGTTACAAGTGTAGTGTGCAAAGTTATGGAGGGCATTGTTTGTTATAGTGTTATTCATCGCTTAAACAGCAATAAACTCTTGTCAGAGTGTCAGCATGGTTTCACATCAGGCAGATCGTGTACCACGAACTTGTTGACCATGTTGGAGAATTGGACCGACATGTTAGACTCTGGGTCTTCAGTAAATGCGATATACCTAGATTTCGCTAAAACATTCGATTCCGTTCCTCATGAGCGGCTCTTAAGAAAAGTGAAGGCTCAGGGCATTTTAGGACAGACGCTTCAGTGGATCAGGAGCTTTTGGTTGGGAGGCGCCAGCGAGTTAGTGTGAATGGAGCAAAGTCAGGGCTGGACAGCAGTGTAGAGCGGTGTGCCACAAGGTAGCGTGCTGGGGCCTGTGTTGTTTGTGGTTTTTATTAGCGACCTTCCAGGCGTTGGTTGTGTCTAGTCACTGTTCAATGATGCAGATGATACAAAAGTGTACAGAAAAGTTGACAAATAAGAGCATAGAGAACAGCTTCAGAATCATTTGGACAGTCTTGTCAACTGGGCAGATACATGGCAGACGTTTTAATGCTGACAAAATGCAAGGTCTTGCATTTAGGCAAGAAAAAACCCACAGTTCAATCATGATATGAGAAAACATGGCAGTGAGGAGTTTGTTTGCAAGCTACGGAGTCAGAGAAAGATCTGGGAGTGAATGTGGACAAGGAACTGAAATTTCCTAAACACACTGAGATTCGGGTGAACAAAGCTAATAGACTCCTTGGTCAGATCAGAAGATCTTATGATCACTTGGATGCTGAATGTATGAAGCTTTGTTTGTTGCATTAGTTCGTCCACATTTAGAGTTTGGAAACGTTGTGTGGCAACACACCTAGAAAAAGACACACCCCCCCCCAAAAAAACTGTTGAGGTTGAGGGAGTGCAAAGGCAAGCAACAAAAGTTGTTCCAGGACTGAAAGGTTTGAGTTATGAGGAAAGGCTAGAAAAGATGAAACTACCCAGCATGTCTTACAGAGGGATAAAAGGAGATCTTATAGAAGTGTGTAAGTATACACATGGACTGTGCATGTTGGAAAACTCCTTTTGAGAAAGAGGTTAGGACAATCACCAGGGGGCATAGTTTTAAGCTAAAAAAAAAAAAAAAACAACACAAACACAAACAAACAAAAAACACATGCAGCACAAGTCTTAATAATAATAATAATATAAAATTCAGTTGGGTGAGAAATAGGCCGTGAGGCCTTTAGCTGATCTTTTTCAGATCTTGCTTAACTAAAA
>JADBJO010000365.1:530000-605000 GCA_016801955.1 Conus betulinus | reverse complement strand
TGAGTTATATATATATGTATGTTTTTGCTATATTTTTATTCTTCATAAACTGTTAAACGCTAGCAGCAGAAGTCCGCAGAAAGCAACAACAACTAAATATCTTAAACAGCGTGATTTTGTTTTGTGTGGCTGTAGGTGGAGCAAAATTCAATCAAGTAACAGGCTTGTATACATACAGATTTTGTGTGTGGTGTGGAAAGCACAGTCAAGTAGAAAAAGACGATATTGCTAAATAAAATAAGAAAGAAGCCTCTAAGAATATAAAAGGAAAAAATCAGAGTTCAGCTAATTCTTTTAATCAGTCATGGTTTGGCTTCCCTTTGGCTTATGACTCATTGCAAAGGGAACAGCAGGCATTTATTGTTCTGTCCCATTGTGAATGGATCCTAGTTTAGCACTTCTTTGATCCCTGATTCAGAACTCGACAGTCATGTTTAACCACCAAAAGCAATAAACATGTGAAGTTGTAGCAAACATGGCCATTTTCATCCCCAGAAGCTAGGGGGAGTACTACCATGTCTTCATGGATTTCAAGGTGTACAACAAGATCTGGCAAGAGGCACGATAGGGCCACAATGAAGAAATATAAACATCGGGCAGAAACTTATCAGTACCATCCAGCAACTTCACTCCAAAGCAACCAGTGCGGTGCTCATACAGGGTGCTGCTAAAGAGTGGTGCTACACTTCAGTTGGAATTCTCAAGGCTGCTTTCTATCTCTCTCACTTTTCAACATATTCCTGGAACGCATCATGACTGATGCGCTTGAAGGTCATATCAATATTGGAGGAAGAATCATCACAAATCTTTGACTTGCAGATGTCTTTGGTAGCCTGGCAGGCATGGAACAAGAATTTGCCATACATTTCAGCTTTATATTACAAAGAAACCACCCCAGCTGTATTCTTTCTATATCCATCAAAATGCATGTGTATAGGTAATTGCTCATAAAGAGTCAAAGATCATTTGCACTGTATAACCACTTTTTAATTTTCTTTTTTGTAATCTTTTTACTGAACTTTTTGAATTGGTTGATTTTAATTGGTGTACATCCAAACTGGTGAGGCAAACATTTTTGGACTTTCAGTTTTGCACATGTCTTTCTCAGTCAACACAGTCACAGTGAGACTTGGTCTGGAGTGAAACTTATTTGTTGCACAGATGTGTTATTGCTATGTGAAAAACAGTTCACATAACATGGACGGTCTGTCAGTGGAAGTCTTCTGTTGTGATGGTGAACAGCTGAGTGAATTTCAGGTCAGCTGTTGCAGCAAAACAGTTTTAACACTTGTTTTTGTCGAACACTTTCCCTTTATTCTAAGTAAATGTTTTGACAAAGATTTCTTCTTCCTCTTGACCTCATTTGTAAGGCTTTTGGAGTTGCTGTTGAGAGATTCTGCTTAATATTGGTTTGAAGGAAGAGCTTCCACTTGATAATGTTTTGAAAGAAGTGCACATACAAAAAAAAAAAAAAGATGAAAAGAGTATCTTCCATGAAAGCAAGAGAGTGACTTGCATTACATAACCATGTATTACTAATGACTTGCATGTGCTTGTGTTGCAGAGAACGTGGTTGAACTTCTGGCTGGTGCTAGTCAGTTCCAGATCCCATTTCCACAGGAGGCCTGTGAGTGTTACCTAAATAATCACATCACTCTGAAGAACTGTGCAGAAATAGACAAGGTTGCTGACATGTACAGCCTGCAAGACGTGCGACGTCAGGTGCACTGCTTCATGTGTGAGCATTGGCTGTCATTCAGCAAAACGCCAGAGTTCCTGGCCCTTAGTTTGGAGCATCTGACCTGCATTCTACAATCTGACTTCCCTGTGCACTGTGCAGAATCTGAGGTCTTAAAGAGTCTGTTTGCGTGGCTGCACACCATGACCTGGCTCAGCGAGCCTCCTGTCTGCCTGATCTCTTGACTCTTGTGAAGTATGAAAACCTGCGGAAAACTGATGTGGCCAAATTACTACACTCTCCTGAAATAATGTCAGTTCTGAATGAGGTGGATTGTAGCTGTGCTCCAACCTCTGTGAGGAATGAGGACAGGGGTTCTGTACATATGGTCTTTCCGAGGAATCAGGCTGAGGATTCTCTAGCTTTGACCTTTCAGAAGAACCTTGGCAAGGCTGGCACAAATGAAGTCAGGGGGTTGGTCAATGCACGGGGTTATTTTCAAACTATATTGCTGGTGGGCGGGTTTTCTTTCACTCGCCTTCCTTGGCACTCAGAGAGTAAACGTTATCCGGTACTTGGATCTAGACTCTCAGACATTTGTGCGTCACACCCCACTATTCCAGAGTGAAACAGGCCGATTTTGGTCTGGAGGTTTTGGATAATAATGTGTACATTATTGGTGGATGCTACAACGAGAATTTTTCAGATCTGAGTCATCCTGACGGCTTCTGTTTCAACGCCTCCATTTTTCAGTGGACAACCATACCTCGCATGAGGGATGAACGGTGCCGGTTCTACCTGGGTTCCCTCAATGGTCTGTTGTATGCTGTTGGTGGAGACGTGGACAACAGCAAGTCCCTGGATGACTGCGAGAGGTTTGACCCCAAGAAATGTGAGTGGAACCCCATTAGCCCATTGCCGGCACCTCGCAGTGAACTTGCTGGTGCAAGCCTAGGAGGAAAGCTGTACGTGGCAGGAGGCACTGGTGAAAATCTGGAACTGGCACAGGACGAGATGTGGTGCTATGATCCTGAGGGTAATGCATGGACTGCCTGTGCCCCGATGTTGAGTGCCCGAGCTGACCACACCATGTTCACCTTTGATGACCACCTCTATGTCATCGGAGGCTGGAGCACGACCATTGGGATCCATGAATCTGTAGCTTCTGTTGATCGATACAGTGTAGACACCAACAGGTGGGAAACAGTGCAGCATGTGAACAATCCAAGAAAACATTGCTCATACACTTTGCTAAGGGGACAAATTTACGTGATGATGGGGGAAGTAGGGAAACCAGTCAAGGTGGTGAAAAACCTGAAAAACTGGATGTGTTGGATTTGGCATCCATGAAATGGTTACCATCTTCCATTTCTCTTCCCACTGTTTGGGAACACAGCGCTGTTTCCGTACATCTTCCCAGGAAGGTCTGATCATCGGCTGTATCAGCAGGCTGACCGTGCAGCTGTCATTGCCATTGTGGGAGTATTCATCTTTTGAACTGACACAGGAACAAGAACAACAACCTTATCATCACTTTCCGTGGAAAGCAAAATGTCCAAAAGCATCCAGCATGTTTATGTGATGTGCCTAGCCATCACCACAAGGACACGTGAAGAGAGGCTGACGGTCAGTCAGATGCCACGGGCAGAGTTGACAGGAGGTACAGCTGTGTTGTGCAGGTCAGCAGGTGTCAGGATGCATCACTATCGACTCTCACAGGACTCTGTTGAAGTCTGTGGACTTTAATGATTGTCCATTTATTCAGCCAGATTCAAGGCATGCAGAGTATTACCAGAGTGTAGAATTACATTAGAGAAACTATGGATGAGTTTTATATTCTCCAAAACTGAGTGCTGTAGAGTGTGTAAGCAGTTAATGCCATTAGTAGGCAGATCTTTAAAGTATTGAGAGGTTTCAGTATTCCTGATAACAGTGATAGGAGATTCAGCTTTAACCTTTGCCATATACATTGCCGTCACCTTTGCCATACTTTGTAGATGTCCAGTAATCCATAAATAACAAACAACCTACTGCTGGGTGTTCATTACCCTCCTTGCCCACACCCACACCCCTCCACCTCCATGTTTTTTTTTTTTGGGGGGGGGTTGTTTGTTTTTTAATTTGCACACCATTTTATACATAACGATGTTTAATACTTGACAGCACTTCTGAATTGGGTAGACATACGGTGCAGAGGACAGAAGAGGGAATTATACAGGTTGGTGGAAATGCCATGAACATTGAAAGAGATGTAGATTCAAATTTTTTAACTTGATTTATTGCACATTTTTTGTCAGGCATGAATTGATATGCTCACAGTCATAAGATTAATCATCTGCTTCAAAAGGCAGATGTGTACACTGTAAGGAAAACAAGTGTCAAAACGCCCAGGCCAGCTCTCTTTCTTATCATTTCTCTTTTCTTTCATCATCCAGTTCCCTGATTTTCTAATGTTTTTTTTTTTTTTCATCTTTAGTCCTACATCACATCAGGGTTGAAAGAAAACAGGATTTGGAACTGAAACAAGCTTGCTGAACTGAACTTTTTTTTTTTTTCCATCTGACATACTTTAGCCATCCAAAGTTGTTTTCAAAGCTATTTGGCATAGATTATCTATGTATGAGCTGCTCAAAATTTCACAAACACACATTTGATGAAATTACACCATGAGCCAAGGAAAAATGCCACTGGTTGACATGCATCTGTACCCGTTCCCTGAAAAATCCTATGGCTGACAAGAAGCAGTCCTCTTTTATTCTGTAAAAGGTAGAAGCTGCTATTTCAGGGTTCGTACTGATGAAGAATACTTGTGAAAAGTTGTGAAAAATAGAGAATCTTTTCACAGCTTCGAAAGTTTGTAAAAGAACAATGTTTGTTTGTTTGTTTTTTATTCTCAATACCAGAATTATATAGCTGTAAATTTCACCAGGAAAAACAAACAGTCCTGTATCATTTTGAAAAGCACAGAAATAAAGGGATGATGAAAGCTTAATTGAAAAAGGTTTACGTCACAATAAATGATTGATATGGTACATGTGTATTGGTCTTTGACTAGTAACTTCCATCCTCTGCACCTTTGTAGTTTCACCCCTTTTCAGGAGTGACTTGATTAGACAGGCATCCTTTTTACTACAGTGGGTAGTTTGGCTGGCATCTCTTGATGCCTTGCTCATTTCAACTTAAACTAAGATATTTGGCTGGAGAAGGAAGACGACAAATCTGGGCTTCGCTGAGATAGAACAAGTTACTGTCTTTTGAAAGTTGTAAACAATTTGGACTGTACAGTATCGACTCTGTATTTTGATACACCTGTGCCAAGGCCACTTACTGTGCAGGATCAAAACAGACTGACTGAATGGTGAAAAGAAAACTAAGATGGAAAGCCAGGATTTCTTACTGAGGATGAACTGTGTGCACCAGCTTGCTCAATTTTGGCATTTTGCTGTGGGCTTCAACTTGTCCAATATTAAAGTGCAGAGGATGGAAGTTACAGATTGGAGCTCTGAAAATTCAGAGGGTGATGCAGCAGCCATTTCACGGGAATCCAGAGCACTGAGTCCCAACCAGCTGTCAGTGGACAGTGCTAAGAAAGAAATCCTCTTTGTTTTCTCTCTCTCATGTTTATGAATGGCAAAGCAAGTTTGAGGTGACCTATTTCAGTTTTGCGATCCTATTATTGTTCCTCTAAATAAAGTTTTTTTGATGAGGGGGTTTTCTGGCTTTTCGCACACATCACATACAAATAGTTTCCCATCATGATGCAAGTTTCCACATGGCCCTAATTTTTTTTTTTTTTTTAGTTTTTGTTTGTTTTGTTGTTGTCGTTTTTAGTAATCTTGGACTCCATGAAAAACAGAGAAGGATGGTGATATAGATAAAGAATGGGCTAATTGTGTGACATGAAGAACTGCAGATCACTTGGAAAAAAAAAAACATGACTGGTGTAACTCAGGATCACCTGTTTTATGGTGTGTTTCTGCATTAACCACTGTCCTTTAATATGAGCTGGAAGGATCATGATGGCCAGGGAGCCAGGAGGGGGCTGAAAATTCCATCGTGTAATCGGAAGTAGTTATATATTGATGCCTTATTTGTACCCAGTGACTTGGTTTGCACTCTTTATCTTTCTGAATTGCTGGAATTTCATGCCTATAATATACCATTGCTGAGACTTTGGCAGTCCAAATATTGAACGAAATCCTGTGAAGGTTTTTGTTGAGAGTAGTATTCCATTTTCATTGACACAGTATTTCTCCAGTATTTTTCATGTTATGATTTGTATGTTTGCTTTTTCTTTTATGTTTCTGGATCTCAGAGTCATGGCTTCCAAAAGATTTCTCCTTTTATTTTTAAAATTAAAAGGCGATTCCTGTGGAAGAGATAAATTGTATTTCCTAAGGAATGGTTGCATATAGTACAGGGTATGTTTGAGGTTGACAACAAGAATGGGCAAATTGAAAGACATTTTTAGGCTAATCATCAGTACTCCAGATTATGGTCATAATATGATATATTTTTATTCAGTAAATTAAAAAGGCTGTGCATATGTGTGTGTGATGTGCATGCATATTGCATGCATTGGCTTCTAGTGTACTGTTCATAGCTTGGTTTATGCTCAAATTTTCAGTCTGCCTCGTTTTTTTGTTCACCACTTTGTCTTCTTTTTGATGACTTCAGGTAACCAAATGAACCGAATGAAAATATGGTTGATCAAGTTTTTTTTTTTAAATCATGTATGTACATGTATCATGCTGGGAGAAACAAGTATTAATAATGTGGTCCATGGGATGTCATAGAATGTTGTGAATTTACTGTTTACTGTTCACTTTTATTTCATAGTGTGGATTGATACGTACAAGTGTAAGTTGATGTGTGTATGGTACAGTCAGTGTATTGTGATTTCTTTCTTATTGAGATGGACTTGATATCTGGCGAGAAATGTCAAAAGAGGCTGCAGTGAAACGTTCTGTTATATTATTATTGATGTTTTTGACGACGACTGAAATAATCTGATGATCTGAATTGGTCATGTTTGTAAAAGCAGTTTCTTTTAGAAATCAAAAGGATGATCAAATTCTTTCCTGTGTATGTAAAGAAGTTTGGAATTCTGCTTTGAAAAGAAAATACTGATAAGCTTGAAGGACTTGTCAGTTTCATTGTATTGTGGTTTGATATTGAAAAAATGTGTAAATCAGCCTGGTTAATACTTTTCTTTTTTCATGAATGTGATTTCTCACAAGACTCCTCTGCTGTTTTTGTGCCCAGCAACAAGGAATAATGTCTTCCCCCCCCCCCCCCCCCCCTTTTTTTTTTAAAACATATTGCTAGGATTTGCACAATATAAGACATTAAATACCACACAGAAGACTTCTTTACAGGATATTAGTTTAGACTACATATGCCATGCCCATAACACAAATACAGACTTTATTGTGTGGTTTTACCATGTTAACCCTACCTTTGGACGATGTGGGTTGCTCATAATCCATTTTCGATGTGCTGCCATATCCAAGTACCGCTCTTGTAAGCACAGGTCCTCCAATACTCCTATCATTGGAAGTGTGTCATTGAAATGACTGGGTTTTTGACAGATTCCTAGCCTTTCATTAGAAAATTGTGAATTGTTCAAAAGGTTAAAAAAAAAAAATATTGATAGTTCAAGAGACAAAAAGAATAATGATTTTTATTGAGCTTCTGGGTCGTCATGTTAAAGGTTAAAGAACCTTTTCAGCTATATTCCTCCAGACCTACTTTTTAAAGTTTGTTTTTGTTTTATTAAGTTTTATTTTTAGAGACAAGTGTATTTCATTTTAAATGATCACATGTATGCAGATTCATGTTTTAACCAGGATTTGTATATTAACTGGATTTACTGCTGTGATATGGCTCGTGTGGTTAGTTGGGCTCTAGGAAACATGAAGCCATTTGCAATGAATCATATCTGCTTTGGTACAGTTCAGTCTTTATGTATTATTCATGAAATCCAGTCACACATGTCAGGTCAGTCATAATGAAATCATGAACTCTACTCTTCATCCTGGTCTGCATTTACATAAGAAATCCCTTCCACACCAAAGCCCTTAATATGAGGACAGATTAACCCAAGGTGGGTAACTCTTTCTGCAGTTATCCAGTCTTCTGATCCATGTGATCCTTTTATTAGCAGATTTGTTTCAACAAAAACTCAGATTCTTATACTAAATTACCTCACTGGTATCATAGAAACTTGCACAAGATTGTATACATGATGTATGCATGTGTACAGACATAGCAAAGAAGACTGGTGTCAGGCAGACTTGTATGAGCAGGGACTGCTTTGAAAGTAGAACTTATTTACAATCAGCTGTTCCAGAAAAGAAGATGAACGTAAATCGGCATATTTACTCTGAGCATCCTTCACAGTTGCCCAACAGAGAGTGAATTGGTCATTTAACAGTTTTTGATCACCACAGAATCTAGGCTTTAAAGCTTGGAAAATGACTGATGAATCTAGTGTAGGCAAAGATCACACACACACACACACACAAAAACACCATGAAATAAAGGGAGACTATTCAGCAGGAAGTTTGACTTAATCCAAGAGAGGGGGAGGGGGGGGGGGAGGGATTTGAATGGACCAACATGAAATGTGTCTTTTGAGCCTTGCTCTAATGGACAGAAAAATGAAAAGGAGCCTTCAGTATACTTTCATGAAGCCAGTGATTCTTTTTGGTCACTTAGTCTTTAATTCCTGGCAAGGGTCTTCAGGATGTTATGCACTCTGTAATTTTATTGTGGTCTTTTCTATTTAATTTCTGGTTCCTTTTCACTTTTTGTTTGATCAGTTTGTCAGCAGTTGCATGGCCTTGTTGGTATGAGCATGGAGTGGATGAATCTTTGTTCATGACGGATCATACCTCAGTTTTCCTCTGATCCAATGCTCTGAATTTTTATCAGCCATAGAGAGATCTCAGTACATTTCTACTCCTGGCCTTACTATTGCATTTGTTATTTCCCATCCACATGCTGGCAAGGCTTAATTTTGTTCCCTGTAAATGAAGTGATTGCATTATTCTCTGGCCTGAGTTTTTGCGTAGTTTCAGTCTTGGTTTGATTGGGAGTCAGTTGCTTACTTGGCGACGTTTTGCTTGCTTGATTGTTTTTATCTTTTTTCTTACGTTGATAATTGTGTTTGGATGTGTACTTGCAAGAAGACTTGCCATGAACTACCATGTTGCAGCTTTTTTTTTTTTTTACATTTAATTTTGGTGGTGGTCTTACCAACACTGAATGAAACAATATCCTGATGTGGTAAACACTAGATGTCGATATTACCTACATGATATCGAGATAACATTTTTTTTTTTTTTTTTACTTCAAAATTGTATTTGTGTCTTCCAGAAATTCTGTGTTAGCTGTGTCCCCAGTGTCTGCAATTCTGCCTGTCTTCTTTTTTTTTTTTTTTTCTCTTTCTGCCTTCCCCTGTCAGGCCACCTCTGTGTGTGTGTGTGTGTGTGTGTGTGTGTGTGTGTGTGTGTGTGTGTGTTTGTGCTTGCAAGTGTGTGCATGCATGCATGTATGTGAGGGTGTGTGTGTGTGTGTGTTGCACATTGGGCATCCCTCCGCCCAGCTCCCAAGAAGGCTTCTGTTTCCAACTTGTCGATTTGTACGTCTTTATACAGCCTACTGTTTGAGAGTGTAAGCAGTGTAACAGTCACCGACTGTCCATTTTGCCAGCAGTTTGACACTGGGTCATTTTCTTCATATTAAGAAGTTGTACTATGCACAACTACACAAGTCTAGATAGGATGGTAGAAAGAGGGAGTGGGAGTTTCCATTACAGGGAGTGAATTGCCTTTTTTCTTTTATGTAGCAACAGTTATGAAAGAGCTGTGTATGGTCAGCTGGATGTTAACACAACTGACCATCTTTTGAGTTTTAATGGATTCATTTTATTTACTTGGCTTTGATTTTTTTTTTTTCATTAAAAAAAAAGAGAGAGAGAGAGATTAATTTTTACTTTAAATGTGTATTCCAACACAACACTATGCAAGAGAGTGCGAGCATTTTCATCACTTTGCAACACAGCTTTTTAAGTGTTCACATGTCACCTCAACTCAGCTTAGATTATAGCAAATAAACATTGTTGATTTATTTGTCCAGTTCCTTTCATTTATTTCATGTATCACGAAAACATAATTGACTTAGTCATGAAAGACCGTTGTGGTGTACCATTGTTTTTTCTTCGTGATTTTTTCAGTGAAGACTTTTTTCATTTTCGAGTGCTTTGTTCAAGGTGCCAGATGACCGGCTCAGCCGATGTGAAGCCCTTGCCGATGTGAAGCCCTTGACTGCTCAGCAGTTCCCGCAGTGCTGCTCAGCAGCATGTATAAATCAAATGGGCAGTATGTATGGAATGTATAACACCATCAGAAGAGACACCCGATCGTGGTGTGTAGAACACAATCATTTTCTGTTCGCTCTGTATCTGCTTGGAACAGTAAAAGCAGACGTTGCGCAGAGCAGACAATAGAGAAATAATTGAAAGCTAAATATACTGATATTTCAGTAGTGCAACATAAACTTGGGATTACACTGCATTCCTTACAAAACAGACAACTGCAAAGTGCCTTGATACAGGCAACCTGACAACTGTGGCAGTGCTAATGCTGTGAGTGACTGGACATTGCACACAAACTGTCTGGCTCATAAGTGCGAGAAATCTGTCTGTATTTAAACTAGAAATTAGATGCAGAATTGGGGTCTTGTCTGTTACAGCTTCAGATCCAAATGATTGTTAGCAAGAGCTTGTGCTCAAAGCGTATCTGTCTTAAGGAAGTTTGTATATAGTTGCATACATGAAACACTACCTTGAAAGTGCAGAGTAGTTTCTTGGTGAAGTAGCTCTGCTACTGTTTAAGTTTCCACATGAAGCCGGTTTCCAGAAATGCTGTGTGGCATAGGGTAGAAACCATTATGAACCTTGCTGGAATAGAAACATCAGTATTTACCCCTCACTTTACCACAGCAGCCTCCTGCAGCAAAGCCTCAACCAAAATTCATTTGAGGACAATACTAAATACAGATGGCTGAAGGCATAGGAGAATCTTTGCCACATTCCACAACAAATCGGATCTACTTGAAGGAACAGCTCTTCTTCAGAGACACTACCACCACCAACAAAAAGAATGTCCACACTTTATAAATTCTCACTTGGTTTTGTTTCAGAGTACTAGGAAGTGAACTTACCCATGACATTTAAGTGGAATTTCACCAACACAGACGTTTAGTGGAATTTCACCTACACATGAGATCATGCAACACATGAGGTCACATGCAAAGGGTTCACAGTTGTTGTTAATGTTGTTGTTCGTCCTTCGATTTCGAAGATGACCATGACTTCAATCTCAGATGGAAGATCGCCAAGTGTGCATCTGCAGATGGCTGGTGAGGCCGATCTGGGCCCGGAAGGAACGCCCACATGCGGAACACTTGTGGGTAGGTGCTACAGTTGAGATGGTACCTCTGGCCTGTGCGCAGCTTGCTTTCTCTCAGCTTCTGCTGTGTGTCTCTTCTCTGATGTACATGCACCCTTTGTGAAGCCGCTTCGCCAGGCTGGGCGGTTCAGGGCAAGCGATTCCCAGGTGTTGAGGCTGATGTCCAGGGCTTTGAGGGACACTTTGAGGCAGTCCTTGAAATGTTTCTCTGCCTCCCAACTTTGCACTTGCCCGGACTTGGTTCTCCGTACAGCAGCTGTTTCGGCAGTCAACTATCTGGCATTCTGACGATGTGGCCAGACCATCTGGCTTGGGATTTCTGAAGGAGTGTGTATATGCTGGCCCTTTCCAAGACCTCAGTGTGGGAATTTGTCCTGCCACCTGATGTGTAGGAGTCTGTGGAGACAGCAGAGATGAAAATGGTTGAGCTGTTTGGTGTATCTGCTGTAGACAGTCCAGATCTCACTGGCATAGAGTAGATTGGTTAGTACCACTGCATGGTAGACCTTCAGCTTGGTGGTAAGGCTTAGTCCTCTCCACTCCCAGACATTTTCATGGCGTCTCCCACAGAGCTGGCTTTGGCAATCCTGTTCCTGACCTCTGTGTCTAATATTCACAGCTCGTGAGTGTGTGCTGCCCAGATAGATGAAGTTGTCAACTGCCTGTAAGTTCTGCCTCTTTACCGTGATGTGTGGTTCCTGGTAGGGTTTACCTGGTGCAGGCTGATACGTCACTTCGGTCTTTTTGGTGCTGATGGCGAGACCGAAGTTGTCACAGGCACATGAGAGGCAGTCCATTTCATGCTGCATCATCTGCTCTGTGCTGGCATTGAGAGCGCAGTCATCAGCAAACAAGAAGTCCCTGATGACAGTCTCTTTCACCTTTGTGACAGCCTGCAGTCATCTGAGACTGAACAGCCCACCGTCAGTTCTGTATCTGATGTGTACACCACCCTGGTTATCATGGAAGGCATCTGTCAGCATGGCGGAGAGAAAACCATGCTGAAGAGTGTAGGGGCAAAAACGCAGCCTTGTTGGTCACTGGAAAGGCTTCTGACTCGTCTCCATCATCCAGTACTTTCACCATCATGCCTTCGGAACTGTCGGACGATCGTAATGAACCTGCTGGGACAGCCAGATTTCTCCATGATCTTCCACAAGCCATCTCTGCTGACCGTATCAAAGGCCTTGGTCAGATCGACAAAGGTCACGAACAGATCGCTCAGCTGCTCTTGGCATTTTTCCTGGAACTGTCATGCAGCAAATATCATGTCCGCAGTTCCATGTTCTGCACGAAAGCCACACTGGCTTTCTGGGAGGAGACCCTGCTCAAGGTGTAGTAGAGAACGCGGTTGAGCAGGACACGAGCCAAGATCTTCCCAGCTATCGACAAGAGAGAGATGCCTCGGTGATTGTCGCAGGACTGGCGGTTGTCTTTTCTCTTGTAGATGTGGAGAATATTGGTTTCTTTCAACTGTTGTGGGACCCTCTCTTCATTCCACATGGACTGGAAGAGCTGTGTCAGCTTCAGTGTCAAGGCTGGGCCTTCTGATTCGTAAACTTCGGCAGGGATTGCATCAGGTCCTGGCGCTTTGCCACAGGAAAGTTGATTGCCTTTCTGACTTCTTCAGTGGGTGTGGGGGTCACTGTGGTGTGGGGGGGTGTGTGTGTGTCAAAAGTTTTGCCTGATGTCCACTTGGGGTAGGCGTGCAATGGCCTCATCATTGATTGAGGCAGGGCGGTTGAGGGCCTGGTTCAAGTGTTCAGCCCTTGGGTTCACAGTAATGCACCAGTGACATTATACAGTCAGTATTTGCCCATCTGGATGATCACTTGTGATCATGTGTTCATTCAAACATGTTCAGGGGGGACTGAAATGCTCGCACTCTCTCACATGATCTATTGTTTCCATACAAAAGTGAAATTCCACTTAAACACTCATAAATAAATCCAGTATAATTGTAAAATTGTGTTATTAGTTGTTTTGTCATGTGTTGATTCTTTTGATTGTCAGGGAGTTGAAAGAACCGAGTTTTGCGAGCCTTTTCTTCGTCGATGTTGGTGGTTAACAAGCCACCCATTGAGAAGGTTTGGTCTTTGGGGCATTTTTGATTGGTCTTGTTTTGTTTTAAGCGTAGTTTTAGTTGCTGTTGGTCTTGTTTTGTTTTAAGCGTAGTTTTAGTCACTGTTTTGACAATGTTTTGGTGTTCGCCAGTTCATTGGCATTCCTGACTTTAGTCTTGCATTGTAGTTCATGTTCTCATTATGTTCAGGGTTTGCTTTTTTCAAGCTGGTTTCTCAAGTTGTAGCAGGCAAGAGTGTTTGAGATGATGACTTGCCTGCCAGAAGAAATGAACAAGATTTGAACATGTAGTGCCTGTTTTCATTCATTTCTTACATTCATGTGGTTTGCAAGGTCAGTGAAAATGTTGTAGTGTGTGTGTGTGTGTGTGTGTGTGTGTGTGTGTGTAAAACATTTTTGAGTGAAATTGCTCCAGAAAGGGCCTTGCATTATCAGCTGATGTTTGAACATTTACGGTAACGACTTCTCTTCTCGACTTGTGTTCATAGGTTTGATTATATTTGAAGGTTAGATTTGGGAATTTTGGGCCAACAAGTCTTCTCAGTTTTTGAAGAGGAGTTCGTTTTCACAGCCCATTATGACCCACCTTGTGCCTGTGCCCCCATAAATCTTGCATTCACTGGATGCAATCAATTATTTTGCTTTTCCTCACACATCACTTGTTCTGGCACCTCACCATGCATATACCAGGCTTCTTCTGTCATGGTTTCCAAGCCAGCTCTCCACAGAAAGTAGCATTAATATTAGTTGCCAAGAAGCCATAGACATCTGCAAGGCAGCATCCGCTAAACCCCAAAACAACAGTAGTTTGTCAGTCGTAGAAGCAGGAGCGAGTGGGCATTCCTGTTTATGGGGAAAACCACAACATCCCTCTCTGAGTCTGCCAGCATGAAAGTTCTCCCAGTAAGGCAGTTCACAACTGATAGATGTGGAGTGGAGTTCAAAACTGAGGTCACCATTTGAGCAGGACATGAAGGACCAAGGAATCTTGGGTCCAAGGAGTGTCAGATACACCCCTTCCCTCATCTATGATGAACAGAGTTCCATTTTGGTCAGAGACCACATGGACAGAACAGTATTAAATGGCTTCTTTCATTTCATTCTCTGATTTCAAGCAGGCTCAATAATTTGATACCTTCAGCACTGGTGAAGCAATGGACACCTGCAGCATTTGTTATGAAATCTTACTTAAACTTTCAAAACACTTTCTAAGGTGCATTCACAATTGTGTTGCGGCAGTATTCCAATCACACTTTACTCAATCAACTCTGCAATGAAGCAATGCTTGGGTGCTGTTGAACAGCGCCACCAACCCAGCTCTATGCAAGTTTTGCAAATCTGACACAACTAAAAAAATGAAAGCTTCGTTTACAACATGTTAATGTTCTGGTGCCTCAAGACTAACTTCCAGTCTACATTTGTAGTCAAACATAGAGATAAGTAAAAATCAAATAACATTTGAGTTTGTCAATTACAATTAGCATCGCAAGTCCAAAGATGCATAATGTGATATGAAATATCTTCATGCTGTCAATTTTTGTTGTTGTTGTAACAGAGTATGGTTCATCACATGACAGACAAATGTTTAAAATTGAAATGAAAATAACAATGAAATGAGATTTTATTCGTTAAAGAATCAGAAGTCTGAAAGGAAGTCAATACTATATGAAACTGTAATCTTGTTACATCCTCACAATAACCATTTTTTTTTTCTTTTAACTTCTTGGTGAATATTTTGTCGCAGAGAAGTTTAAATGAAGTATCCTTTCCATTCAAGCAGATCACACACTGGCCAGGCAGGAGAGGCTGTAAACTGAGGAGGATTGAAACGGTTAAGTACAGTCTTCCTACAACTTTTTCAGAGATGCATTCACAAAGTAAATCAAACTTGACCATCTTGTCTCAGTATTCCTGTTTGAGCCCATTGCACTGTTTGTCAAGCCGTAGCTGAACAATCCCATCAATTCTTGTTCTGATGGGGTTTAAATTGCGACACCCCACCCCCCATCCCTCCCTCTGTCCACTATGCCAAAGTCTGCAGAGACTCCAAGTGTGTATACAGGAATCGAAAGCAGCACTATGATGCTACATACTGTGTAATCATGATCCTTATCCACATAATCCAGTGTGTTGGTGTCATGCCTTCTTTATTTGTCACAGACGGCCTGATTTATGTCTCTCAAGTGGAAACTGAAACATCCATGACACTTGGATATCTTTTTTCATCGAGACTGAAGAACACCTCCCCACGCTCCACACACACACACACACACACAAAGTGCAAGACCAGGGGGGAACAAAACCATGCAGAATCCCTTGTTGTGTTCCATGGGATCAAGACTGACCACTTGCTTTACTACTGCAATGACGTCAACACAAAAAACTGTGGATGAACTCCTGCTGGTCTCCCTCTGTTCCTTGTACATCATCATCATCTGCATGCAGGCCTGAATGAATCTGGACACTGCTTTAGCCAAAGCATGCTTTAAAGACTTGAAATGTGGCTCTAGTCACTGACTGTGTCACACAACAGTACCCAACACTTTCAACCTGGAACAAATCTAAAACATTGAAAAAAGCTGTAGTGTATACAGATTAATTGCAGTGTACTGAACAATTGTTTACAAATAAATGTCCACACCACCGATATATACCACTATGATGTACATATATTTCAGAGTCCAATTTTAAAGTTGGGTGCAATCTTTTTTACTCTAAACTTTTGTACTGGTAATTAATCAGGCTGTTCAGATAATGGAAGGAAACTGTAAGGAAAGGGGAACACTTTCAGATATATGAAGATGATAAACACAAAAAAAGCCATGTACAATGCAACAATAAAACACCGATTCTGATTAAAAAGTGAAAAAGACTGAAGACATATACAACACTGCATCACAAAGCAGCAAAAAGGTCAACAAAGCTCAAAATCAAACTTTTTTTACGCCCAAATTATACTGTCATACGATGAAAGGAAAAGGTTACGTCTTTTTCTGACAAAGCAAATACAGCAGTCTAAACTGCTAATTTATCTTGTAATAATGAAAATGCAACAACCATGAGAAAAAAAAAAAAAAAAAAAAAAAAACTCGCTTCACATTCGTAAGTATAGTTAATATTTCGTCTGACAGTTCTAGTTATGATACTAGCCTTAACAAAAATGGACCTATGTATGTGCGTGCATATGTGTGTGCGCACTCATGCATACACCCTCATGTGAGTGACAAACAAGACAGGCTGCTTAAGCTCAAGTGTGCATACACTAAACAAACGACACAACATTTGCAAAGACAGAGCCTTCCTCAAAATACAAACACTACGATAAAAGCTATATATATAGTTTTGTATACATCTATATATATACATAATTTACAAGCATCTTTTAAAGAAAATGCACACTTTCTCCAACAGGGAAAAAGCTAGGAGGGTGCAAAAGAAGGTGGGAGCTGATCAGAGAATGAATGGAAATAAATCAACACTACATCAACCAAGATCTGAATTCTCCGGCCAGTCACACTCTTAACTCAGGAAAATACACCAGTGTTCTAGTCAGCCCTAACAGTGATATGCAACTTGGCCACTGGAATTTTTTCTCCAAGCTGATTACAAGCAAATGGCCACACGTTATGATTTCATGGAACAGCTGAATGAACTCAAATCCATGAGACATCGATTGCGAAACTACCTTGAACCCTGGAATAACTTTCCAATGTAAACGAGAACACTACACCACTGAATACCTCACTTTGTAACAACTAAACCAGCTCAAGGCAAGGTATCCAAATGGAAAGTACTCTTCCATGTTCTGAGAGCTCAAGGTAAATGTGACGCTGACAAGTTTGCTTATGTCTTCACGAAGTGGACACGGGTGGTGTAAGATTTGAACCGATTTACCTCCCCCATATCTGATCCAGTTATAAGTCATGATGACAGGATAAGTATCCCAGCCATCATGTGTTAGTTTCCTCTATGAGACTGACATTTTGAACTAAAATGATTGTTTCTATTGTATTGATCTTGCCTGCCACCTAAAATGTAGAAATCAAAAGACCTGGCACTACCATAAATCCTTCAAAAACAAACAAAAAAAAAAAACCCACAAAAAACCGACAAACAAAAAAAAACATTCTGCTGTCTCTTCATAGACTGAAACTTTCAGCCTTCAGTTAATTGAAAAAAAAGTTGATACATTCAAAAGAGCCCATCCATCGGATATTCTTTCAATATGCACACAGTAACTTCAATGTGGTACACTGAACCAGCAAGATTCCCATGAACTATGCCCAACACATGTGTCTATAACTAAAATAAGCAAAACATTGCCAGCATACCGCATATGGGATACCCACAGAATACATGCACAAACACACAAGTTTATCACCAACATTACTTCTGTTTTCTATATCTGAATCTGCTCTGTCTCTGTTGACAAAGAACAAATAACTGAGAACATAATAAAAAACTCCAAGGGCCTTAGTGTACACAATGGCATCAACACACATCGGTTACAATGCACATTCTGTGTCTTCATCATCATCACTTTCATCAGTTTATGATCAGTTTATGAGTGAACAGTTCTTTTTTTTTTCCTTTATCAGCAAAACAACTTATCACAATCAAAGCAAAAATGTTCATTTGGTACACAACACATAATCAACAGAAAAAGCATTATTTATTAAAAAAAAAAAAAAAAAATCAAAAGTGCTGATGACAATATTAGGCAGCCTCTAGCGACACACATACATGTGTATTGATACTTATTACACATATAACTTAAAAAAAAAAAATCAATTCATGTAACTGCATATAGAAAGAAAAATCAGAGCAAGCATCCATATAATCCATGTAGTAGAGTGCAAGCAGATCAACAAAAGTGTGGCAAGAGTGAAGTGTATTGCTAAAAAAAATGCAACCTTTTCTTTCCCAAGTGAACCCACTGCTATATTGTCTTTTTTTTATAGACCAGAATGATTAATAATGTTGTTTTTTCAATGACCCAGATAAATTAATAGTAAATGGCAACAACCAATTCTTTCACTTCACTCACTTCCAGCCAACTTATCATGTTGAAAAGATCACTGCACATGTTTCCTTCAAACAGGTCTACAGATCTGAAACTGTTCAAGCATGAAGCACTGGTACAAGGATCAAGGAGAGTGTCCTGTCTGTCAGGATGGCAATGGCAACAAGACACTGGAAACAGTACAAAAGTAAAACCACTGAGTTGGAAACACACCTGCTAACAGTGCAGAGCACCACAAAAGAGAGCGTTTCACATCAGTAAATGTACACATTCACAGAAAACAAAACAGAACAAAACAAAAAGGTGGTGTTCAGAGGAATGAGACAAGAAAGGGGTGCTTGTTTGCCAACACCTCTTGCCATGCCTGGTAATGTTTTTTTTTTTCTTCTTCTTCTTTTTTTTTTTGGTAAAGGGATGATAGAAAAGCGCATGTATGTGCATTGCTTTACTATTTAAGATATATGCGCCCCAACATTTCCTTTTCTTAGCTTTACCTTCAATACAGGATCCATCTGACCTTAGCCGAGTTTAGCATTTTCACAAGAGGCCCTGTAGTTGGTCAGTTTTACACCTGAAATAAGTAGTTTACAACGTAACACCTGGATCTATTTAATACTTTACAATGTTAACACCTGATATCTACTTGTCTACTACAATATAATGCAGCATTTAGTAAAATATGACACAAAGATTTTTACAAGTGCTGACAGAGCCATCTCCTCAAGAACTAACATGACAAGCTTTCAAAATTTTATTCTATAGTTAGGACTTACGTAGAGGTGTGAATTAAATTCATTGCCTGACCACATTTTTTGTTTGTCTGAACGGATCAAGATGTTACTTTGCATGACCACATTTTCTATTTGTCTGAACTGATCAAGATGTCACTTTGCTTGACCCACATTTTGCATCTGTCTGAACTGATCGTGATGTTACTCTTTGCTTTACTTGTCTGAACCGAGATCGAGGTCTTACCCTTCGCTTGACCACATTTTTTATTTGTCTGAACAGATCGACAAATTACTCCGAGTGATGATGACAACAAATCAGACCAGTGCATTCATTCATATACTTTGGTTTATCATATATGAATAAACTATGTTTTTTAAAATTCAAACGTTTTTTCTCTGCATAACCAAATTTAGAACAGTGCCTGAGTTACTCGCTAAATAAATCCATGCATCTGAGACCAGAATGCAGAACTTTATGATTTTGTTTGTTTTGTCATCATTCGATGAAAGTCTACCCAACTGATTTCAAAGCTTACAGATGTACACAGTGACAGCACTAAAACTATAATGCCATATGCTACACCTGCATGCATAGTAAAACCCATATCAAGTGAAAATCTGATTACAGTACGTCCATATTTTGTTGTTGTGGCTTTAAGTTTCCTGTTTTCGACAGAGACTGGAGAAGAAGACTAATAATCCCATAATAAGAAAACTCTACAGAGAAGTATGTATGATACTACAGTATAAGCTAAAGTATCTTCACTGTCTACTGATTTTGGAACTCTTCATTAGGAATAATCTGCAACATCAGCGTCCAAATTATCCTCTTTACCTACCTGTTTATTATATAAAAGATGCTGCCACTTACTGCAAACTATAAACAATGCATATGGCACACGAAGCATGAAAGCTTTTACACCACCTGATCTGTGTAGTAATGTTCTACTGCCTACATAGAACACATCTTATGAAGATAGTAATACACTGATACAGACGGAATACAGAATAGGTATACAAGCAATAGGTATTATCAGAGATAAGGTACATCTATGAAAGAAAAAAAAAAAAAGAAGCAGAAATAAATAATCTGCAAAATAAAGCAAGCTAAACTGTGTTTGTGAACAAAAAGCAGATCTATTTTCATTGCGACCACAGCTCTTCTGATGAAACACAGTTGAAGCACTTAACTGACAATAGTGTTAACTAAGAAATCAAAACAAAACAGAATCTACAATCAAGATGTCCACTCCCCTTCCTGGTCACTCTGACAGTAAAACACACTCTCACCACCCCCTGCTTCCTCCTACAAGAAAGTGCAACAGTTGAGGAGAGGAGGAAGTACAAAGGTAAATCAGGGCATATATGCAGTGAAATAGCAGGATAATTAGTGCACTGCAAGCTTAACAAGAACAATGCATAACAGCACTCTTGTCCTCAGTGGTTAACTTCCAAGGAAGAATGTACAAGCTTACAATTCCCCTTTTCTAACCAAACCAACATTATCTTAAATTAATGTCAGCAGTAATTTGTACAGTTGCTAGTTTCAATTCAAACTCATTCAATCTCTCTCTCTCTTTTTTTTTTTTTTTCAATTCTCAAGTCTTGACACCAAATGCTCAGGTAAAAAGCCACAGTCAACGTATTTATGGAGAGCACAAATTAGATCTATGGAGAAAATGAAAGAAGAAATATGAATTATGATACAAAGTCATTTACATTTTCATATATTTCAGACCGTACTGAGATCAAAAACTTTGATCCTTACTTTTGTCATCTCATTGCTAACATGTTCCTGTCAGACCGTGTTACAGAAACTTGGGCAGAACTGTGCAATGTATTACAAACTGACAAGTTTCATATCACCAAAGTTTCACAAAATGAAATTTGTGTTACATGATCAGATTCTAGCCATACTTTTGCAATCATGTCAACTGGGAACCTACCTCCCATACCACTTTAAACAACCACCAAAAAAAAAAAAAAAAAAAAAAAAAAAAACAACAACAAAAAAAAAGTGTCAGTCTTGAAACTTGCCACACTTCAGCAACATACATCGGAGTTCCAATTCATCCACCTTCCATGGAATATAGCCTGCCAACTCTTTCGGTTCTCTGAAGCATCGCAGAGGTTTCTTTTTTCCATGACAAACAATTGTGAGCTTGGTTCTTGTTTTCCCCGATCTCCTAAGGCAGTGAAAGGGTTGCCATGGAGGGATTCATCTTCCCTGTCTCCTCTTCCTTGCCCTCTCAACGGCACTTTTTCCACACCCTCAGTCTTAAACACACAACTTCAAACCCCATCTCGTCCCACCATACACAGCTACAACCACACCAAGGCTCATCCTGTGATAGGCCATCATTGTGTGACTTCAGAACTGGCATCAATCAGCAACATGTACATCCAGCGCTACGCACCTCATGTATTTTGAATTCCTTAAAGAAAAAAATTAAAACCTAGAGAACTTACTGATTTTCAGATTAAAAAAAAAAAAAAAAAAAAACTTAAATGGCAGAGCTTGATGGCGGTAGGCTTATCACCCAGCAATGAAAAAGTCATGCAGGACTGCGTGGACAAGTTTTGCACAATGTCAGTCTGTCACAAGTCTTGTGACACACATGCCTCCACAGAATCCGAAGAGGACACAGGTCACCATGTCTAAAGCATGACAAGCCTACAAGAACATTTCAGCATTGGACACTTCTGAACAAACCATCTCTTTAATCAGTAGCAATGTTCATAAAAAATGCCAAACAGACCATCAGATCCACAGACTTCCCCATGTAACCACAAGACATCACCCTCTGGATTCCCACAGTCATGCAAGGCTGCTGGCAACATTGGAAAATGCAGTTAACTGTCGGTTTCTCATCTGTCTTATTTACACACACTTTTCTAACCATTCTTATTCTTGGAACTTGTTCCAATATCTTTAAACCTAGCATTAAATAATCTGGAGACAGAGACAGTCCAAAGAGAGAGAGAGAGAGAGAGAGAGAGAGAGAGAGAGAGAGAGAGAGAGAGAGAGAGAGAGAGAGAGAGATTTTTTAGACAAAAGATTAAAAAAATAACGTTATGACCTGCTTTTTTTTTTTTTTTTTTTTTTTTTTTAAAATCTTGGCAGCCATGTGCACACAGCAAATACCCTAGATACATCAGTACCCAAGAAGGGAAAAAGAAGCTGTGACACTATCATGATGATGCGATCATAAAAGATCAAAGATGACAAAAAACAGCATATCATACAGTACAAAAAGGAAAAAGGAAAAACAAACACGGTTCGCTTATTCATTTTATGATTTGAAGACATGATCTACAACATTTCATGATCTGAGCTCACGGCAGAATTTCACATTTCAGCAGAGTCACACATCATAGCCTGTACACATGAGCTACACACTGCAGTCCCATAAAAGGTAACATACCATCTATCATTCAGATGGGCTTACACGGAAAAATAATCCATGGAAATGAAGGGGTAACACACATCAATTTGGGTTTTTTTTTCTTTCCCTTTTTTTTTTTTTTTTTTTTTTTTTTTCAAGAGGCTGCCTGTGCCACTGCCCAACTTCATCAGACAGCAATATGTGGATATCTGCTGCTTTGAAGAATGCAGTGTAGAGAGACTTCCAACACGGAAGCTGAAGACAAAAACACTGTTGTGAACAAATCACCAGCTGTACGTTTGATGGGCTTCAAATCTTCGTGTCCCCCCTCTCTTTTGCCTTTTTACATTCCATGCCGATCCCACAAACTTTCCAAATATACAAAGCATATACACAGCTTTACATGAAACAAAATTCTGAAGAAAACTTTCAAATGTGTGACTTTTTCATATGGATAAGATTCAACTGAAAAACCCACTCACAACGTAAAAATGAAAAAAAAGAAAAAAATCTCAGGCTACTTTACAGTAAAGCGCAGCTTAATCCCAAACATATACACAAAATTCTTTTTTTTTTTTCACACCGCACACACAAGACTACACTACAAATAATACACATGTAGTAAACGTGACATTTTTCCATCAACAGAACATCAAACAAAATGTCCAGGGTACAAATGTATTCCCAGTCAATGATTTGCATCAATACTCGCTACAGGGTTATATTAGAATCCTCAATATTCCAGTCTACAAACATGTATATATCAAGACAAACATGAACTGTCAATGCAAGCAATAATTTGGGTTTAGATACTATGGGGTGTACATACTCCCAAACTTCCCACACTCAAAAAGAGTCACACACAATGCCACCAAAAAAAAAAACAAACGTTGAAACATAATAAAATCAAGAGCAAAACTGTCACCACACAGCGTATGACAGATCATTTCTTTTTACATAAATAAAGTATATGTATACAATGTCCATATTTACAATGCATACCCAGGGATTCAAGAATTAACCTAAGGAACCACTAGAGAGGTGAAGGGTCAATGGGCTCAAGGACACAACTATCTAGGTCTACACACACATCAGCAAAACAAAAGGAATGACAAACGACGACACAAAGACTAAAGCCTTGATCCCATTCGTCCGTTTACACCTATGGTCATGACTAGGGCATCTCACAGTGTCCTGCAAAATGTTGGGAGTGCACCAGATTGACAGTGATACCATACAGGATTGTGATAATTTGAACAGAGTGAGCTGTTCATTACACTCCCTTCACCACCACTTCACTCATAACTGCCCCCCATTTGTGCAAATGCGCTGCTCCACGCATTTGATATAAATGAGACTAACATTGCTGTCGTCCTCTGAGCTCTGGTCTCACAAACCGTATTTTCTCTAACCAGTACTATGAACAGTTCTAACCAGTTCTAGAACAGTTCTATCTCAGATATTGACTCTGAGCTTACTCATTTTGAGTCCCTCACCCAGTTCCATGATGACTCTCCAACCTCAAAAAGGGCAAAAAGTCAAGAGAAAGGATGCAAACAACAGACATACCCATCCATTATATTAACCTGTCAGTTACTGCATCCATTGCTATGTGCTTCAGTCGAAACAAGTGATTCCATGACCATTTCCACTGTCATATCAGAACATGGATTCAGGAATAACACCCCTGGTTTCTACTTGCTCAGTTTACACCATATATGTAACTGTACAAATGGAATAACGCCTTTACACAGTTGGAATGAAAGGGATAGTAGGCGGAAAGGAGAGAACAGAAGGGGGAGGGAGGAGGGAATGGGTGGAAGAGATTGGGCGAGTAACAGAATTTGACAGAGAGGGGGGAACGAACAGTGAGATAGAGGGGAGTGACGAAAATCTCCAAGACATCTGAACAGAATGTGCTGCCGTGGCCAAGCTTATCATGAACGTACTGGGGTGGTGGATTTTGCTTTTGTTTTCAGTAAATGAAATCAGCAAAGTGTTGCCAACTCCAAACGAATTTAAAAACTCTCGTAGCAACTGCACACACAGTAGAAACGCTGCAGTTTTGGAAGGCAGCCTAAAACCACAAGCAATCATGACACAAAAACTAAACTGGGCTTTACTTGGTTCTGTGCAAAAAAAAAAGACCAACCAATGACCACGAAATAAATACACTCCTGGGTAGTCATTGGTAACCTTTGTTGGAACCAACATTTGTGACATTGCGGTGGCATACAAGAATGTGCCCAACATTCATGGTCCAGAATACATTAGCCACTGTTTGTCTTCCTCCATCATAGTTTGATCGGTGGTAAGGATGTTTGCTAGTCTTTCATACGAAGCCAAAGTGCATGGTACAGTATTCTGCTAATGTCACTCCAACAACAAGTGAATCTCCCTATCAACATTTCTGAAGGTTACTCTAATATACAGAAATGATATTCTACACTTGAACAATACATTACATATAGCAAGACAGAAAAAAAAAGAGTTGCCCTGGACAATGATGGCACACTCTCCTGTCAACAACAATCTGATCTTTCACATCCACAGACAAATTTCTGGTGACAAGCACATTTATACAATATTTCATTGGGCAAGACTGGTGTTCCTTCATTTCTTCCCCCCAGAAAACAAAATAAAACCCCTAATCATGATTTCCAAAAGGCTGGGTCTTTTTCCTCCTCTCACTAAAAATGAAGACTAACATGAAATCCTTCTACTTAGAGTGAGTATTGTACATGTTGCGTTATTACATACCCCTTCTTACCTCTTAAATCATCTAGAGCTTTTTTTTCCCCATCATGTTTTATCTCAACCCTCCCAATCTCTTTTCGCATGTAAGGCCAGCTCATCATACAGCGCACCACAATGGTAAAGGGAAGGAGTAGGGAGAGATTCATGAACAATTTCCACTGACCAGTTTCAGTCCACACACTCCTCCACCCCCACCTCTGAACAAACATGCCTTCACTTCAACCCCAGTCCTCTTCCTCTCTCCCCTTTGTCCCTAGCACAGCCTCCCTTGATCAGTACCTCTTCCCTACTACGTCAGGGAAGCTGCTGTTCAGTGTTGCTAAGCATCACTTTGCTGGCCTTTATGCTGATGGTAAACCTTGGCCCATGTATGTCTTTGTTCAACACCAGTCCGTAATCAGAACTCTATACATCATGCATCATCCTGGCTCCTGTTTTTCTTGTACTCTGGGTATGAACTTACAGCAAGAATGCAGTTTATCAAACAACAAAATCAATGGTAAATCACTATGACCAACCGACACCTGAATCATTCAGTTGAAAAGTTTTACTGTCCACTTATATCGCTATTCGATGAGTAATCAGTACTGTTTCCTGAAAAGAATACCAACAACAAAAAAGTAAGAAAATAAAAAAATCTTGGGAAGAAATTAAATGTTATGTCAATCCATGAACAACACTTTTTACAAATTCAGTCCCATCATGACTGGGCCTACTTTTGCTTCCTTCAGCTAAGTGATAATGGGCTTCTATCACAGTATCAAGGTTATAAAAAAAAAAAAAAAAAAAAAAACAACAAAGCCCGAACAAAAAAATCACATCCTCTGTCTACCTTACACAATCTTAGATGTTCTTTCAAGAAAAATGTCAATAGTTACGTGTCTAGTAATCCTGAATCCTCTAACGTTTCCCTTGAAATCGAAAGTACATAAAAGAATTTTGATGGAGAAAAATAATGCTCCCTAGAATTTTGTGACCCCACTGAAACTGAACTCGGCTGATGACAATGAGAAATGCAGTCAAGTTAATTCGCAAGTTATTTCTGCTCACATACATTTAGCTACAATTGTCCCTTAAAAACATGAAAGTCACTATCAAATTCTTGTGCCATATTTTATATGCTGAATCCTGTAGCAGATACAGATTTTTTTTTTTTTACCTATTATTGAAATCAAAAGCTGTGAGCTCGAAAGGAAACCAAATCCATGACTGTGTTGTAAACTCACAAGGAAATTAAATCCATCACTGCACCAAAAAAACTGCACAATCTAAATGTTGATGTCAAGCAGGATTCTGAATACTAATCACAGCATGAAACCAAAAGGAAAAAAAAAAAAGAAGAATGGGGATGAAGGGGGGAGTGAGGGGGGGGGGGGGGGGGGGGGGGGGGGAGAACAGAGAAGGAGAGAAGGGAGTGAGGTGGGGATCCATGAGATGGTGGGGCCGGACATAGGGGTAGAGGGAAGGGACACTATTTGGGAAAGCAAGAAAAACTGGACCATTTAAAGTAAATAGGCACAGTCAAATATTGATAAGGACAAAACATAATGAATATGTGAATATGGACTGTATGACACAACAGTAAAGCACATTCATAAAGATAAATGAGAGCACTGAATAAGGTTTCTCCACACTGGTAAATAAGTGCACTACATAAAATTCTAAAAAAAAAAAAAAGTTTATATACAGACTTAATACAGAATATCATCAATACATCTGTATCCATACCGCGTTTCAACATATAATCATCAATATTTTCTTTTCTCACACATATTTTCCCCACTGACTTTTTCCCCTCAAAAGAGAGAAAAAAAAACAACCATCATTTGAATTACATTTAAATGATATTAGAACACTTCAGTACACACAGTCAATCTCTACACATCAAAAAAGTTGAATCCAGTTCTAAATACACAACATGATTCATACAATGAATTACATGTCTAGCAAACCGTGCTACACTAAAGGACAAACACATTTTTCATTTTCAAACAATACATGTAAGTAACATAATAATCTTGGACTACACAAGTTGAACATTACATGATTGGTTACATTATCAGTGCGCCAAGAATGGAAACTACTTAGGAGGGATTCTAACAGACTTTACTGTTAACGAACAACAGCAACAAAACATAAGCCCAACTAAAAGTTACCAACTACTTTGATCATTTTCTTCTCTTTCTCCTTCTGGCTCAGTTCGCTTCTCTGCCTCACCTTTGCCCCTCTCCTTCAAACTGCGGTATACCTAACTAATTCTGGTTTTGTGTGTTCAGCATCTTCTTTTTTTAAAGCATCATATGAAATAATCTCAGATACTTGTCCATTCATATAATGAGGTTTGGGGGTTTTGTTGCTGCTGCTGTTGTTTGTCACTGTTGTTAGAACTTACTTTTCATTCAAAATTTACTTTCCTTTCCTTGTTAAGAATTAAAGGTTAAGAATTAAAGGGGGAGGAAGGGGGGGGGGGGGGGGGGGGGGGGGGGGAATGATACCAATAAGATTGGATTCATATTTTTCTATGATTTATTTAGTGTTTTGGGCCACATATCAAAATCAAACCAAATCGGAGGTCATCCTGTCTTTCTGAATAATTCAGGTGGTGATGGTCTCATATACTGATATATACAAAAGACAAGTTTACCTTGAAATGAACTTTAACTGCTACATTACTTTTGTGTGTGTGTGTGTGTGTGTGTGTGTGTGTGTGTGTGTGTGTGTGTGTGTGTGTGTGTACGTACATGCATGCGTGTGTGTGTGTGTGTGTGCATGTGTGTGAAGTGTGTGTGATATGAGTGGCAAGAGTTTGATATCAAATATTTGCATCAAAATAAGATGAAAGGTGTTTCATACCACTTCTTTTCTTAAATGTAAGTGAAGAAGGAGAAAAGCAAGAGAAAGTGGGTATGAGTAGTTTCACTCATCCGAAAGTAGTTCAGGGTATGTTTCATACTCCAAAGTATTAAAACTAAAGCATTTCAATCAAATGAGACCATGCCTGAAGGATGGAAAATTTTATAGGTAGCTAAGCAGATTCACACCATTTTGCTTCCTGCTGGTTAGAAATGATGTAACTGTGCTATGAAGGCCCTTGCCAACTCATTGGTCAGTAAGGTCTTCCCAACACAAAGAGACCAAAAGCTAATGGGAACGCACTCTTTGTTTATACTGGTCTATGGCAAAAAACTTGATTTTTTATTTTCTGTTTAGAATGACTGAAATCAAACAAGGAAGCAAACCCCCTTGATGTCCGTTCATGATTTGTTTCAGTGTCTTCAGATTACTTTCTTTTTTACATGCCCTCACTGTCCTCTCTCTCTCTTTTCTTGTACACTGTTTCCAATTTCATGTCTTGGTACCATCATTTTCAATGATAATGATGAAGCAGCATGACTGCCCCCCCCCCCCCCCCCCCCCCATCCCTCGAGGATTACTGTATATAACCCAGTGTAGTGTAAGAAAACTGAGGATAACTAAACAGTCAGACTCACTGCACTGCTTAATGAACAGAATAAGAATGGGGCATATTTCCAGCAAAAACATCTCTCTGGGTTTCTCAAACTAGCATACACCTTTGTTAACAAAGACCATGTTCTCCAAATGGTACTGTAATATAACTCTTCTATTTTATCATGTTTGGTCAAAATGAGAAAAAATATTGCCTGCAGATCTAGCGAATATTTATAATCATAGAGAACAAAACAAAAAAAAACAAAGAAACAAAAAAAAACCCTACTTTTGTTTTTATGTATTCTGAATTTCTCTGAATCAAGTGAATGCCTGCTTTAGAAAATAGAAACTCAACATATTTGAAACTGTCACACTCTTTTTATTATGCATTCACCAGCAGCAACTTCAGCCTTGTCCAGCCCTAACAGAAATTTATAGAGAATCCCCACTCTGCCTGTGCAAGCTGTCAGAGAAATTGTGATCAGATAACCACTAGTTCACATCCAACTCTTGACCAAGGCTGATAAGCGGAGTTGTGATATCCAATGACCAACAAGTACCAATCCAGCAGCAAACTGGTCTCATTGGTCATATTTATAACTGAAATGTAACAGGACCTTTTCAAGCATCCCCATAATCTACTTTGTTAAACTGTTTGGCAATTGAATAGTCTTTCAAAAAAAAAATTTTTTTTTTGGGGTGGGGGGGGGGGGGGGGGGGTATAAATCTGCTGGATGAACACTTTTCCCCTGACTTTAAAGAGCATAGCCTTACAATCCTCCAGATTCTTGCTCCGACTGCTCTCACAAACCATCTGCATTCACGTAAACCTGCTTATTTCTATGTTTAATATGAGTTTGAGCTGAACCACTCTGAACAAAAGAAATTAGCTTTATAAATCAAATCTTAAAACAAATGGGTAGTCATATGTTTCTATTATCTTTAAATTTGTAAATCTTGAATAATAAACTACATCAACTCATTCTCTGACTCTTTGCATTGCAATCTTGATGAAATGTCTTTATCTTGGTGACTAAGACAGTTCAAGATACAAGAAAGAGTAGGGAGAAGGTGGCTATGACACAGCAGATGGGGGAGCCCAATACTAATCAAGAGAACAAAGGCAGTTTTAAACACTGAAAACAAGTACTTCAGTTCAAAGTGAAATCAAGTCCAGGTCTGTACTACATTTATATCTAAAAGGATCTGGTCGCTGAGATTGGGCTCAAGAAGAAAAAGCAAAAAAGGAACAGTTTTTACACTTAAGGGCTAAAGGATACAGAGTCAACACCAGGTGAAGTCAAGTCCTGGCCCAGGGCACATCTCAGCTCGACACCGCTGACAGAGTTTGCTGCCTGGGAGTGAGAAAGCCGAGCGTCCATGGCCCCCATGGACATCATGTCTGGCATCAAGCTGCTGGGCAGGCGTAGGTGGCTGCTCGCTCGGTTGTTTAAGTTTTCCTGGGCTGCTGCCAAAACATTGCGTAGCTCAACCCCACTACTTGGCACCATGTCGCTAAGATAACCGCTGCGTGAGATGACCTCACGGCCCGCGGTCACAGCTGTGTGCATCAAAGCGCTCGAGCTGCGTACGTCAAGCGCTCTCATGTCCATAGGACGCATGCTGTGGGAACGTGAGTCGTTGACATGCTGTTCCATGCCCCGACTGTCCAAGCTGCTACTAGCAACTGACGGCATTTTGTGTGCCATGCTGGGCTCTCCACTGCTTCTCATCGTGCTCACCTTAGTGTTCAGGTTCTCTGATTCACTGGGGTGCGTGACTCAGTGTGAGCTGATGTCGGTCTGGAATCAAATCCCACAGATGTCATGGCCTCCTGATGTACCATGGTATAGCGAGGATCAATAGAGGTCAGATCCTGCCGCTGCAGGACATGTGGCTTGTCATAGGCAAAAGTTGGAGGTCTGTCGACAAGTGCTTCGCCGAACATACCATACGTTTCAATACTGGGGCCAACCACAGTGTAAGTTTGCACAGCTGAGTCAACATACATTTTCTTGTTTGGTCCAATACCAATTGATGCCGACTTTGAGAAGTGATGGAGTTATTCAAAGGAAGGTTATGACGCTTTCTGTGTGTCCTCAGCCCTGTGCTGTGAGCAAAGGACTTGTTGCAGTGATCACACTGGTACGGCTTTTCCGAGCTATGTGTTCGCTGATGCTGTGTCAAGTTGCCTTTCTCAGAGAACCGTTTGTCGCAGATGGGGCATAGATAGGGCTTTTCTCCTGTATGGATTCTCATATGAAGGTGTAGTTTGGCCTCCTGCAAGAAGCCACGCCCACACTGATTGCAAACAAAGGGTTTTAAGTCTCCATTGTGCTTCAAACTGTGTCGCTTCAACTGGTATGAGTGACAAAAGGTTCTCCACACTCACGACATAAATATGGAGTTTCACGAGTGTGGGTTCTCTTATGTTTCTCTAAGTTGCCTTTTTCAGCAAAAGCCCGGTCACAGAGGTCACACTGATATGGCCTCTCTCCTGTGTGCACCCTCTCATGCAGCTGGAGCTTGGCAAAGCATGCAAACTTTTTACCGCAATGGCAAACAAATGGCATCCGCCGTACATCAGACTTGTTGTTAGGATCATCACTGGCACTCTCCTTGGCATCTGACTCTGAATCTGTCCGGGCAAGACTACTGGAGCGCATTTTCTCCAAGTTTGTTGGGGTTTTATTGGCTTCAGCCTGATGACTTTTCATGTGATTAGACAGGCTGCCACTGTGAATGAATTCTTTATGACAGATTTGACATTTGTACAATTTTTCTCCTGTATGTATACGAACATGCTGCTGCAGATGTGACCTATGCGAAAATACTTTGTCACATTCTGTACATTTGTGAGATCCCAAAGAATGCTCTGCTCTTCGGTGTGCCCGTAGACCATCTCTCTTGGCAAAAATTTCCCCACAAGTTTTGCACTTATATGGTCCTCCTTTAGTATTCAGTTTGCCAATTGGAGTTGTTTGCTCTTCATTTACAAGAGACTGGTCATTCTCTGCATGGCCATCATCTGCTGGCATGTGCCATGTATTAGTACCAGTTGCAGAAGATGCAAGGCTGGCACTTTGTGGTCGAGACACATTCTGCTCTGTTTGTCCTTCTCCTTTTCTGCATGCTACCAGACCAAGGACGCCAGGATCAAATGAAGATTGTATAGCTGCTGCAGTATCTGGATGCAAAGTCTGCATAATTGGAAAAGATCCTGATGCCATGCTACTGTACACTGATGATGCATGCATTGCCCAATCATTCTGTCTGGATGAAAAGTTTTTGAAGCCTGCAGCTGATGGATTTGATGGGGTGGATGTGTGCTGGTAACCATGACTACTGGTATGTACACCGAAAGAGAAGTTTGAAGGATACATTTGTGAATGACTCCAGTCACCTGATTTCTCGTTGATTTTGTTCATAGCATTGCCACTGACATCATTCCCATTGGTTGTTGGCACTATATTGGTATTGGAACTCCCGGGCATTACATCCATAGTTTATCCACTGACTCACCTCACGGAGTCCGATACACATCACACATAAAATGTACAATAGCTCAACTGTCCACGGGAGAGGAACAGGAAACCAACAGTTTTTGTCGTCTTTCGATGTGAACGTTACCGTTTGTGCATACAGTGCCGAGCGCTGCGGCAGTCAGTCACAGTCACTTCCTTTCAGTCAACACATCACGAAATCTCCATTGATGCTGTTTCGATTATCAAAAATTCTAGAAAATTCACACAATAAACAAGTATGCAGAGCTCAAGAAAGAAATACTTATTATAGGAACAGGCTTTGTGCAGCAGTTTTGCATCGAGTCTGCAATATTCCACAGGTTTTCAGCGGCCGACGTCGAAACGGAAGTTGAAGAAACGCCCTTGACCTCACGCGACTCTGTTGCTGTGATTATGAGAACGGTGCAGACGTCGACTCTTGCCAGTGAATAGCACTCTTCAGGAAGATTTCAAATCAGTTAGTGCGCGGTCTTATTTGAGTTTCCCGTTCATCAAGCACAACAGGTTAAGGAAAACATAGAACACTGCAGTGAGGTGATTTTGTGTGTTACGGATATTTGTGAGGGAACCTGAAAACAGTAAACAAGCTGAAAACAGTGTCTGAGGAAGGGGCACAAATTTTGCTTTGAGGCCGTTGCCTTTGTCTGTCATTTTGAGACTAAGAATACCGATCATTTCATGCACCAATCAGGGGCGTTATTTCTTGACGCATGAAGGAGGGAAAAGAGGGAGGGATGGGTGTGGGGTAGTTATCACGAACCTAGGTCCATGACTGGTAATAGCAGCACACATTTTTCAAAAGAGTGTCTGCCTGAGTTCCCATCCTTGCCGACAACACGTATCTTCTTTGTATTGAGGAGGAAGCGGAAATCAAAGGGGAAAAAATGAACCAGAGACTAGGTTGTTTAAAAAGTATTTTAGCTAGTTTGTTGATTGTTTATTTTTTTGAAGGGGATTGTTTTTAGTTCTCTTTTATACATATACGCGCGCGCGCGCGTGTGTGTGTATGTGTCTGTGTGAGTGTGCGCGCGCGCAGGGGGTCGAGGAGAAGGGAGAGGAGAGGGGGAGAGCAACATGCAAATTTGTTTCCTACAAGGACAAAAGATTTCTTCCTTTGTCAGTTTGTAATGTCTTCATGCAGAAAGATGCAGTCTATTTATTGGTCTTTCCGGGCAACGTTATTTTTCCTGAAAAACGTCTGAATGATTAAGCGCGGTTAGTGAAGCAAAAAAGTGGAGTTTCAGTATGAATACTATAATTTTTGCGCGCATAAAAATCAAAACTGCAGTAGCCGTGCGGCTGGGGATGGGTGTATCCGACCAGGAAGACTCGGATGCTGGAGGTGGAATGGGGGTCTGGATCTGGATTTATAGTGAAAAGGTCCACACTGTGGCATGATAATTGACATGCGCGCGTCACACACACACACACACACACACACACACACATGGTGACCTGGCTAGCTAGAATCCGTTCAGTGGGCCTGGTCTGATGCCGGTTCCTTTCCTTTTCTTTCTTCCCCCCCCCCCCCCCCCCCTTCTCCCCCGCCTTCTTTCCTTCTTTTATTTACATATCAATTTATTTACTTATTTATTATTATTGGAGTGGAAGGGGGGGGGGGGGGGGGCGGCGTTATCACTTGGGTGTGGTATGGTACATGGTGGAGATACTTGAAATCCTCCACCTACCTAGTGGACACAACGTTGTCTCTCAAGATGTTCCATTCCCCCGATGGTTCATGGGGAAAAACAAAATTTTAAGCACTCCTGCTTTGACAATATTGACCTTGAGGCAGCGCGAGTCGTTCCTTGCGGGCTGTTCGACCGTGAAAGTGCCAAGTTGGTCCTCGCTTGTTGTGGGTCTAATCTGCTTCTTGTTCTATCCCTGTGTTAAGTAAGCGTATGCCTAAAAGGCTGGGAGAGAGGTCCCTCATTGATTCTGAAAAGGAAAGTGAGGTGATGTTGTTTGAGTCTCTCTTAGAGTGTAGGAAGGCGAAGGTCCTTCACCAAACAGTAAAACAATCTGGGTGACAGGACTGGAGATTACTCTTGAACATTGCAGCCATGCGTTATATGCCTTCAAGCCTGTCAGTCTCCGTCTGAACACAGGGTCCCACCGGCGTACAGCTATACTCCAAAAGGGATCTGACAAAAGAGACATAGCTAGGAGTTTTCCGGCAGGTCTTAGGACAAAAGCGAAGATTCCGGTGAAGCATTCCTAGACAGGTGTTTGGTTTCGTGGCTATTTTGTTGATATGGGCAGATCATGACAAGCTGCTGCTGATATGGACTCTGAGATTAGGGATCACGAGTTATTTACAGCAGGATATAGTTGTCTAGGCGACAGAAGAAGGTTGATCTATGGCGCACTCAGGATGAAAGTCTTCTTGGCATCGAGCCTCATGTCCCATCACCAGTCGCTGGTCGCGCGCGCGCGCGCGCGCGCGCGCGCGCGCGTGTGCGCGTGTGTGTGTGTGTGTGTGTGTGTGTGTGTGTGTGTGAGTGAGTGAGTGAGTGAGTGTTTCTCCCAGATCAACTTGCAGGATAGTGTGGTCTGCCTGGGTTTTAATTTCTCGTAAAGCAGTCAGTCGTCTGCAACGAGTCTGACTTGAGACTTGATGGAGGCTGGGAAGTCGTTTATATATGACAGAGGAATAGGACAGGGTCAAGGACCGTGCCTTGGGGTACCCCAAGGGCCATTGTGACGTCAGTCGAAGATTGTTTTATTGCTACCACTTTCATATGCCGCAGGGTGAGGAAGGTGGTGAGCCATTGACGGAGCAATCCTTTGACACAATAACTGTCCAGTTTTTCCCGGATTTTGAGTGAGATGCTGTATCAGTGCCGTGGAGAAGTCCAAAAGGGCGATATCTGTCTGGGCGTTTCGCTCAAAACTCTGGCATTTGTCAGGGAGAGTTGCCACTAACTGGATCTCATACGAAAAAAAGCACGGTCAAAACAATAGTTGAGATTTGTGGAGATTTTATGTTGTTCCAGATGGTCCAATAGGTGACTACAGATTGTATGCTCGAAGAGATTGGTAGTCACTTCTGTTAGAGACACGGGTTTGTAATTTTCTGGTATGTTTTGTCCCGTGTCTTAAAGTCGGGTGCCACACTGGCAAATAAGCCAGTCCTCTGGCAGAGTTCCAGCGCTGCCTGGTCTCTGCAAAATGCAAGTCAGTCCCTCTGCCAGCTGAGAGGAGCAGTCTTTCGGTACTGTGCTAGGGATGTTGTCTGGACCTGTTGCTTTGGTTTGATTGATGGGGGGCTGGGTGGAGGAATTTGAAGGCGGGGACTGTGCAAGTAGAGTCCTGGGAGGCGGGGATGTTTTTCTGTTGTGTCGCTCTATCTCAACAGCACTGCATCTCAATCACGATAAGTCGCAATAGCAATGCGTGTTGATAGCACTATTTTTATTTAAAAATCCATCTCAGTTTTCAATATCGCTACGTCCCAATAGCACTACGTGTAAGCTTACATCTCGGAAATCATTGTAGGCTACGACCCCAAGTGTGTTGGTGCAAGTGAACTAATCCTCAAAATAATAGGTCTTATCATCAGTTATGCTACTTAAGTCAAAAACTAGTTTGCGCCAATGAGAAGCTGCAATACAGGTTTGTTTGTTCGTTTGTTTGTATTGTGGTTATTTTGGCCCAGTAGCATTTGATATTTTCTAACTCCGTCAGCATGTTTGTAAGGAAGTTCTCGATCTTAAAATTGTCGTGCATGCTTCTGAAATTTACAGGCCTTTGGACGTTTTCTTTGGTTGTTCGTTTCTTCGCTTTTTTTTTTTTTTTTTTTTTGAATGGCGCATTGCGTATGCTACGTTTTCTCAAGACCACAGCTGTTGCCACTTCACTTAGTACTATACAGCATTTGTGGTAAGAGGGCCTGCTGCTTTCTACGAAAAGACATCTCCAGTTCATTCTGTTCTGCATGAAGAAAATGGGCAAACATCAAAAAGTGAACTGTTCCAGAAATGGAACAGACAATGAGACGATGGATTTATGGAAGGATTTAGTTTTTACTTGAAGAGCAAGTAAAGGAGCCACCCTGAATCAGAATATGACGTGGACTGGCGTGGGGGTGCGTAAACTTGAATAATTTCTATTTGATATGGTGGGGCAACGCTTGTGAATAATAAACTTTTGTTAAAATGTACAACACGGTGACAGTCATCTGGGGAACCTAAACTAAATAATTTTGTTAAAATAGCAATTCATTTCCAATTGTTGAGTATGTAATCACGAAGTTGTTTGGGTTTTTTTTTTCCCAAAGAAATGAATTACTCACAAGAGAGAGAGAGAGAGAGAGAGAGAGAGAGAGAGAGAGAGAGAGAGAGAGAGAGAGAGAGAGAATTTGACAAAAGTAAAAGTTGACGGTTTGCTGATCTTAATCGGGCCTAACTGTTGATGAAGATAGATGAATAAAAAACAGATAGATGAAAAGAAATCAGGAAATGCATCATAGGCCTAATCAAAAATAAGAATGCATTCACGCACGGACAGTTATGTTTACCGAGTCGTCATATTTTGACCCCCGTAGTGCGATTAATATGTAACACACACACACACAAAATTTAAAAAAAAAAAAAAAAAAAAAAAAAAAAAAAAAAGGGGGGGGGGGGGGGGGGGGGGGGGGGGGAGAGAGAAAAAAAAAGTAGTGTTAGCGCTATTGACCATCCTGATAATAGTCATCCATACCAACGGCCAAATTGGCTTTCTCTTCCGAAAGTTGGTGATGGGATTTTATGTGTGTGCAAGATGTTATGCGTGCGTTCACACACGGAACCTCGGTTTATAGTCAAACACACACACACACACACACACACACACACACACACACACACACGCACACACACACACACACTATCCCTGTCTGTTATATATTGTTGAAGACATAAGTGAATGCGGTAAGGAAATGTTTCTATTGGTTTAAACATGGGGAAATATCAGTTAAGAAAGAAAAAAAAAAAAAAAGAAAGAGAGAGAAAAAAGATAAAGTTTTGAAACTTCGATGAAAGTAACTGAAGAGAGGAATAGAAGTTGAAGTCTTGATACGACGCAAAATGTAACACTGCAGCAAATTTCATGCAAAATGCAGCAAAGGAAATGCCTGAAAGAAGTGAAAAAGTAACAATTTTAATATCTTTTGTCGGCATGTACGAACAACGTAGCCATTTTCTTCAGGTTCTATCAGCCACTTACTATTAAACCCAGTGGAATACTGAGATTTCAGTAGTTTGCTCTTAATCTGTTGTTTAATTGAAGGATCTCGCTACTTTATTCGTTTTATTTTTATAGCTGTGTCTGTCTGTCTAGCGATTTCCGGGGAAGCGTTTCATAGAAGCCATACGGCCTGATTCTCTCGAGTTAGGCGAGAGGACATGTTTCTGTGCAACAGTACGTAGCGTTTTACCGTCGGGGTGGAAAGATATCTAGAGAAGACTTAAAGGTCAGAAGCCAGCAGCATTGTTTGGCTTGCAGCGAAGCTCGAGCTCGAAGCATGTAATGTTCAGACCTCAGTGGTTTGGCCCCCGAGTTCCAGCTCACCCTATCTGCTCCCAAGATAGTGCTTTTGCCGCTGTATTTTAATCTGTTTTTCTTTCCAGTTCCTTTTCCCTCTTCAGCAGCATGGAAAAAACACACACACGTGCACGCAAACATGCACACCAAGCGTTGAATGTCTTAAATTCAATACGAGTCGATCTTGAGAAGGCTGCACCTGCCTTCAGTCTGGGTTTTCGAACCTCTTACAATGCCGGAACATTGCCACATGCTGGAAAAAGGCTTACGGCACACCAGTTCTAGACAAGGGTGAGCAATTCAAAGCAATACACTACCGTCCAATCTGCCTCACCAGCAAATTGCTGGAAGATACCGTTACCAGCCACATCATATCCTGCCTGTAGAACGGTAATATTCTCTGTCCTGAGCAACATAGCTTCCGCCACAATCGATCATGCGAGTCACAGTTCCTAAAGATATGTTGAAATCACAGTAAAGCTGGACAGAGGGAACCAAGTGGACACATTAGTCCTCGATTAATCCAGAGCTTTTGATGAGGTCAGTCATACCCTGTTTATTCACAAGCTGAACTGCTAAGAAATCAGGGGTCGTCTTAACTCCTGGTTGAAAACATGTCTTGAAGAAAACACACAGGCAGTCGTCGTGGAGAGAGTGGCCTCAGACTTTGCCCAGTATGCTCAGGTGTCCCCTACGGCTCAGCCCTGGGCCCATACCTCTTTGCCCTTTTCATCAACTGTCTTTGCAAGTCCACCTCATATAATAATGTCACCAAAAAGGGATATGATCAGCATGTGCTCCAAGAAGATCCTTCCTCCTTCACCACCTGGGGTAAGCAGTCTTACATGAAATTCCACCCTCAAAAAAAAAAAACAAAAAAAAAAAAAAAAAAAAAAAAAAAAAAAAAAAACCGCTCGACACTGAATGTCACTTGCAAGCAAGAAATTTACATGACTACACACTGGGAAAATGTTGACATTGTGGAGTACCTTGGTGCAAAAATTCAAGAAAACTTATGCAGGGGATCCCGCAACTCAAGTTGCCAACATAGCCAAGACTTTCTGGAGCCCAACTGTAAGATACGCAAAAAGAAGACAGGAAAATATGTACAAAGTCCTTGTTCATTCTATACGAGTATGCAGCCATTGTATGGGACTCTTACACCGTCAGTAAGATCTTGGCAATGGCGACCAGCAAGATGGGTCACAAACGGACATCGCCACTCTCATCCTATGTTAACTCCACCCTCAGCTCTCTGCACTGGCACACCCTGCAGGATCAATGAAAACGAGCTGAAAACAGAGATGTTATACAAGTTCCATCATGGACTTGTCTCCATAAATTCGGACTACCTGACACAAGACCATCAGCTAACAAGCTGAGGTCCAGGAAAAACAATATCTGCAGTTTATTTGTTATGTCATCCGATCCTGCATGACACTACAAAGGCAGATGTCCATCTTCCCTCAGACTATCACTGGACTGGAACACACTGCCACAGGAGGTAACAGCCGAATCTTCGGACTGCTCCAGGTCCAGATTGGTATCCCTCCTCTGATTCTAGGAAACAGCTGGGTCACCTATTTTCGTTGCTCTGTGTGTGTGTGTGTGTGTGTGTGTGTGTGTGTGTGTGTGTGTGTGCGTGCGTGCGTGTGCGCACGCATGGTGTGCGCGCACGCATGGTGTGTGTGTGTGTGTGTGCGCGCGTATGTATGTGTGTGTGTGTGTGTGTGTGTGTGTGTGTGTGTGCGCGCGCGCGCGCGCGCGTGCATGCGCGTGTTACTCTCAGCATCGAGATGGTCGACCGGGTGTCCAAATCTGCAATCTCCTGCAATACAACAAATTAATGAAACTGTCGATGTTGGTTGTTAAGTGGAAGAAGAGTGTGCACATACAGTTGGTTGTTAAGTGGAAAGAAGAGTGTGCACATACAGTTCGTGTTTCTATGACATTCTGGACATTTGTGATCACAAAACTACCAGATTGATTTCATAATGAAAGACATGAGAACTCAGGCCTGATAACAGATAAGAATGGAGATTATCTAACCACTGAATCAAAGTACACATTTCACGTTCGTAGTTGCCCTAATGACAGCAAGTACAGTATTTGTGGCGCATAATCAACGAAAAAAAAATGGATACCTTAGCAATACATGCCCGAAATCAAACCCGAAGATGGAGTATGGCTGCCTTAATGGCGGGATGAAAAACGGTCATACACACACAACTCCACTGCCTGTCTATACAGGCAGTGTCCGCAGGAGTATCGGCCTGTGTACGCAGAAAGAAATCCAGTGCCAACTTCAGTGCGATCGACTACCTGCACGACGAAAGAACCGTGCGGATAATCTGGTTGTTTCGTTTTGTTCCATTTCTTTCCCGACTTTTTTTTTTCTTTTCACCTTTTTACTTTTAGCTTTATCCTTACACTCCACGCTTTAGTCGTATGGTGTAAAACTACTGTCATAGCAAAGAGATGTTACTGAATCGAATGGTTACTCACTTATATCAATAGTATGGACTAATTTGAGTTTATCTGCAGTTCAACCTGGGCGGTCATTCCTTCCGCGCAAACTGCGAAGGGCGACAAAAATGCATTCCATTGTCTCGCGTCATATCCAAATCAACGGCGAGTTGAACACCTTTATTGAACTTTCGCCGCATGATATTCCCACTTCTTCTTCTTCCCTTGAGCGACCAACATCAACATTTTGATGGCTACTGTCACTTTTGGGATGAAGCATGCGCGCAGAAACACACACACACACACACACACACACACAATCACTGGGGGGTACGCACCCCCTAGAGGAATGCCTCGATGGTGGGAGCGGAGACTGCACGGGGTTCTAGAGAGTTCCAGTCTGATGGTACGTGGGATGAAAGAATATTTCCTATCATCAGTTCTACAGAAGGTGTTGTGGTAGGCTAGATTGTGACCTCGTTGTGCTCTGGTTTGGGGTCCATGTTTGGGGCTTTTACATTTATCAGTCCATGGTGAATTTCACATTATTATCCTCATCCGTTTATTCCCTTTCCCTCTTCTTCTCTCTAATTAATCCAACTACTCACTTGTTCGTCTTTTTTCCCTCTGGATATTTGTCCTCAACTCCTGATCACATACTGCAGCAGTGAAAAAGAGATTTTAAGCAGACATGATTAATTCACCGGACAAATGGACTAACAAGTTACAAAATGAAATTGAAAATGTAGTGAGGCAATTTTAAGGAACAATAGACAATAAACAAGTAGGGTAACTCTTGCTGTATGGATGGATCTGCCTTTGAGAGGGATTACGATGGTTCCCACATGCAGCTAGTGAAGAGGTTTCATATTTATGATATATTTTCTTCATTTTATGTTCCCTTTTTCTTCATCTTCAACACCCCTCCCCCCCTCTTCCCTAAAGTTCAAATATTTACCAAGTCATTACTGTGATGACGAAGGGGTTGTTGGCCTGCGCCTGTTTTTCCCCCCACTATTAAATTGTTCGTTTTTGCATTTGTCTGACTTTATTCAATTTCTAAAGGCTGCGTCAGTCTTGAATAAAAGTTACTCTGTGTTAGGTTTCCTTAAGGGAGCAAGTGTTACCCTACTTGTTTATTGTCTAACAAGTTACAAGACAAACAATGACGCGTTTCGACCTCTTTGGTCTTCTTTAGGCAAGATAAACAATATTTAAGACAATGAAAACCAAGAAGAGCAATCTTTTACCAAATTGGGCGCAAGCCCGTCATCATCAGCCTCACTCTGAAACAATGAGGACCTCATCAGCTGTCTGTCTGCTACCACTGTGATTATTCTGTCAGTTCCTTATTTCTGTACCCTCTCTATCTAACTGCTTATCTGTCTGTCTGTCTCTGCACATGTGTGTGTGTGTGTGTGTGTGTGTGTGTGTGTGTGTGTGTGTGTGTGTGTGTGTTGTTGTTGTTGTTGTTGTTGAACAAAGCCTACCAGTTCCTCCATCATAACTTATTCAGTAATGACTTGGCAAAGATTCAAAAAGAAGAAGAAGAAGAAAAAAAAAAAAAGAAATAAAAAAAAAAGGGGGGGGGGGGGGGGGGGGGGGGGGAGCAGTTGTGAAAGAAAAAAAAAATCGAAACGAAAAATCAGGGCATTATATTATGAATATAAAATCATTCTCTGGCAGCACTGGTAGCATATGGGGACCATCGTAATCCATCTTGAAAACAGAACCATTCATATCGCCAGCTCGATGGCTTTTCGTCTGCTGATTTGGTCTCGCTGGTGAGGCATAGCTGTGCTCCCTTGGCATCAAATGGAGATATACAAGTTACTTTCAAAGCGGTGTGACTGCACACACACACACACACACATACACACGCGCGCGCGCGCGCGCGCGCGTGCATGCATGTGTGTGTGCGTAAGCGCGCAAGTATGTTTGAGCATACAGAGAGAGAGAGAGAGAGTTTGCATTGTGCACAACTGGATTCCCAATGCACTCATAATGTTATCTTTACGGATCATTATTACCAGGATGTAATTATTTGCACGATTAGACCTCTCTCGATTCTCATTTATGTTTTTCTTTACTGTGCAACAGAATTTTTATGTCTGTCAATATATATGTATTTCTAGGATTCAAGATAGAATCAAGAAATCAGGAAGGTATTCATTTATCACGGTGATTTTACTGATAATCTCCCCACGCAAGGGGAATAATCGATGCTTTTCCGTGGAAACGACAAAACTTTTAACGAACGAAAAGTTCACACAGGCTGATCAAGGGTCAGGAGGAAGACAAAAATGTTCTGGATTTTCGTTGCAGTGCTTGCTGCAGTCGTACTGCTTCTTTACTTACTCTCTGGAATCATAGTGCCAAAACCTCTCCAGCTGAATGGCGCTCACGTTTTGGTAATTTTATGTACTTGCCTGAAGTGAAGAGTCGGTCAAAAAGTGGGGGGAAGAGCATTTTAGAAAGAATCGAAAAAGTTAGCGGGAGGAGTTGGACAAAGTCCAAGTTTACAACATAGCCCTCGCCCACACCCCATTTATCCCGATGTCATTGATTGGCACCCACATGGAGAAAAACCGCTAAGTGTGTGGCAGCGAGAAAGAGGGGGAGAGGAGGTGAACTGCCGGGCTGTGAGAAAATATGACTACTGCATTTATTTATTTATTTATTTTATTTTTTTTTTTGCAATTGTTAATTCATTGATTTGCCCGACTATCTTGAACGGTGATTTGTTAGGGAAAAAAATGGTGGAATCAGATTTTTATGACCGTCATCAGAAAACGCACACACACACACACACACACACACATAGTCTCACACACAAAAGTGATGGTCTTCATTTCTCTCTCGCTCTCTCACAAACACAAACGCACTCGCATGCATACACACATGCCCACATGCACAACACAACACTCGGTGGCATATGCGCAAGAGCAGACACAGTGTGCAGTATGTTCACTAAGATGGGAAGGCTCATGTTACCAAAACGTTCAATGCAACGATCTAACATGAATGATTTTCAGTTGATTGGATCACAAAATGAAATATCATTACACAGATGGTTTGAATTCTCGAATTGTTGACCCTCCCTTTACCCTTATTCCTCCCCCTGCATTTCTCTTTTTTAATTTCAATTTTAGTATTTTCATGAATATGATATAGGTGATCAGTTGTTCCCATATCTGTTTATCTTTATAGAAATTGGTCAAGGATAAAACAATAAAATGTTTGTAGCATTTTATCAGAACCCATCATGACAACAATCCCATGCAGTTTATGTTGCAGATCTTTACTAAGCAGGTTGTGGTCATAACGGTATGCTCACAAGATTAGAGGGTTTTATACTCCCTGCCCTTTGTCTCCCTCTCCTACCATTCCTGCTGCCCCTCTGCCCAGGGAAATGGGGAATTCTGTTGCTAGAAAATCGGTAAAGGTAAACCTGTAAGAAGTTTTCAACTCCTGTGATTTTCTTTCTTCTGTAAGTCTAACTTTGGGATTTTAGTATTCTGGAATGTACCGTACCATAACCTTGTAAAATTACCTAAGTGTTAGCTGTTTGCTTCTTCTCTGACATCTGTTAATATTGCTGCAGAGACTTTGGCTGGTTTGTGATTGTGATGAGAGTTGGGAGTGGGTAGATCACTAAGATGGGTCCTCTAGGGGATGGACATGGAATACTTTCTCTTTGAGAATTATGTTAAAATTTCACCTCCACCCTCTCTCTAACTAGTAGTGGAAGGAGCAACTCTCTGGTACTAGTCATCGACAGAAATTTATATTTGTTCCCAGGACTGTTAAAATACTCAATAGTGGCTCTGGGATAAGTTTCCTTAGGCTTGTACTCTTTAAAGTACTTGTAGCTCCAAGAGACAGAATTCGAGAGAAGTTCAAACATTCAATACTAATTGAACAACAAAGAACTGACACAAGGTAAGTGCACTTCACACACATCAACTTTACTGGCTTACACACTGGGAAGTAATAAAAGTTTGTTTTCAATGGGTGTTACTTTAAATGCGTACTCTTGTATATCAACTTCAGTTGCTAACACCCAGTGCAGTAGTTAAAGTTCATAACAATAGACATGTTCTCACTGTTTCATCATTAAGTGAGGGAAAGCTTTGGATGAGTTGAATTGAAGTCCACTTGGAATAACAGCCTTAACTTATATTGGAGAGGATAGTTGATCTCTCTCTTGTGGCTGGTGACTGATCCTGCTATGTAGACCTGTTGCTGTAGTGCTGGGCTGTAGTGTGTCTCCACAATCTGTCATGCCCAGTGATATGTAGCATAGCCACAGTCTGTAGAGTAGCTACAGTTTATGACGTAGCCACGGTTTACAGCATAGCCACAGTCAATCCATGTATAGATTCAAAATGTAAAAAACATAGTTTCAACTTACATTTCTGGGAGAATCGTGAAACTTAGACTCAGAGGTAGAGTAGAGCAAGATAAGCATTCATTCTCTCTGTTTACCCTGTCTCTGTCTTTTTGTGTTTCACCAGCAGCTGGTCTGAGGAACAGTGAATGTGCGACATTATGTGTCTACTATTTTTTTTTATTTATTTTATTTTTATTTTATTTTTTTTGCTGTCCCAACCTCTGCGCCGCCTCAGAAGCAGTGCACCCACGCTGCTCATTCCGACACCCTGTCCACAGCCACGGCCCGGTCGGCCACGCCGCAGCCCGGCACCGGCAATCCACAGGCAGCAGTCAATGTCAAGTCGTCAAGAGGCAACCCACCGGAGGAGACACTGCACTGCTGCCGAGTCACTTCAGTGGTGTTCAGTGGCGCCTGTTCTGATCTAACATACGCAGGACACCACCTGCTAAGCCCCCTACTGACGACAATAATTGCTCAGTCGCGGAGCCGGCGTGAGTGAGCTCTCCCTCCAGAGAGGGCGCCACCACGTCCGTCCAACGACAGCCCCCACAGACTCGCCGATACCGGTGACCCCGACGGAACCAAACCAAGGCCACAGACGTGGAGAGGACATCGAAACTGAGGTCACCATGAGAGCAGGGCATGAAGGGCCACAGAACTTGAGACTTTTTTTTTGTTAATGCTGATCGATGAGAATGAGGATGATTATGATGATGCTACGGATTTCCATTTCGGTCTGAGACTACATGACAGGGCTGTACTCTACGCTTCCTTTCATAATATATCCCGGCGTCAACCAGGCCCGAGAGATACAGACACCTGCAGTGTTGGTCAGGAAATTTGAGCAACACTCTCAGAAACGCATCCATTAAGTGGATGAAACTCGACTGTGTGGTCCCAGTCTTCCCAACTGAGTCCGCAGCAAACTCAACTCTGGGTAGGAGCCGGTCGGGGCAGAAAAACCCACATGACTTCTAATGGGATTCAAACCCACGACCTCCCAGCCGGGAGTCCGCGACGCTAACCACTTCGCCACGGCGGCTGGTATGTGTGTCTACTATTTGTGTGCTAGACTGTCGAATCAGGTTTCTGATCTGGTTGTCAGGGTGTGTCAGTCAAGATGAGACAAAGGGAGAGGGTTTGTCTGTCATTCCCCACCTCAGATTGCGGATTGGTCCAATTGTGAACATTTGAACTACACTGGTGCCTAGGCATCTAGATCAGTATATGATAATTCATGAAGGCATGTGTAGAACGAATGTTCATTGACCATGCATGGGTGAACACAAATTCGTCATACCAGCCCCACACGCGATAGTCTGGGGAAGGGGGAGGGGGGGGGGGGGGGAGGGGGGTGGGGGGGGGAGGGGGAGGGGGGGGGGGGAGGGGTTTGAGGGGGGTAGGGGGGGGGGAGGGATGGTGGGGAAGGGGGGAGAGACAGGTAACATTGTTGCGACGCGATGTAAATTTTTCGCTGTGTCACGCCGCCACATTAGGGAGTGCGGCGAGGAGGGGGGAGGAAGGGGAAGGGTTAAGAGGGGAGAGTGAGCACAGATTTGAAATCTATTCTTTTGGGGCTTGCACACTTTGTACAAGAGGGTGGAGTTGTCAAGTGTTTCGTCACAGTGCTGAACATAGAACTGGAGGCATGATCATGTCTAAGTCAGCAGTAGGAAGCTAACCTATATCCTCGGCAGAGTTTATGCACTTTAGTTGAACACGTTTTCATATCCCTTGCAACAGAACTAGCCTGTGTGATCAGGAGAACCTTTTTTTCACATGATTAGAAAAAAGAATGTGTGTGATTTATGCTTGGTTATTGCTCATGATCTGCAACAGTATCTGTTAGTAAGAAGTGTTGTGTGTACAGGTAACTGGTGGATCCAGTGGCATTGGCAAATGTCTGGCTGTGGAAGCAGCAAAACGAGGAGCCAGTGTCACCCTTCTGGCCAGGAATCAGGTAACATGACTTTTGTGATGGTGTATAGAATGTTATGTTTTAAAAAAACTCACCATCAGTGTTGTTATACAGAACTGTTTGCTGTGCAGACAGTTTTCAGATTTGTCAGCTGATGATATGTGGCATTTTATACTGGAGAGAAAGAAAAAAAGAAAAATAAAAAACCATGAAGACAAAAATAAGAATTATTTCACAAAACAGACATGTGACAGGTCATTATAAAAAAAAAAAGAGAAGAAAATCTGAACTTTCTGCAAAACAGACTTGTCACACTTCTTGGTGAGAACAACAAAAGATTTTGTTTTTAATATTGAAAAAGAAAAAGAAAAAAAAAAAAAAAAAAAAAAAACAAAGGAAAAGACAGAATCCTGAGATGATAGTACATTATGTAGTAAAGGAACGGGATTGCTCTAGTAAGACATGCAACAGTTTATTATGCAGAGGAAAAAACACAAATGTTGCACAAAACAGATGAGACAGTTCATTGCAAAGAAGAAAATATAAGAATGTTTGCATAAAACAGATATGTGACTGTTCATTGCAAAGTAACAAAAACCTGCACGCATGTCATATTCAGTGTGCAGAAGGAAAAAAAAGTGACAGTTTACTGTTACCCCCCCCCCCCCCCCCCCACACACACACACACACACACACACCCTTCACTAGCTTTCCACCCCAACAAAGCCACACACACACACACACACACACACACACACACACACACACACACACACACACACACACACTACACAAAACAAACCGGCTTGTGTTTAGTATTTGATGATGTACTCTGTTTTTGATTCAAGAGACGAATAGCAGGCAAGTCATATGTCAAAAGGATTCCTCATATGGGAGTTGAGGGCAATGTTTAAGACACATGGTCAGTTGTAGACATTGCAGGGGAAGGACTTGAGGGAGGTAGCACCCTGTTTCCTCCTGGTCGCTGAAAAAAAGCAATCGCTGTGTTCATCTCAAAAGTGTGTGTACTGTGACGGCGAAGTACTGTCCAGCAGGACCTGTTAAGGGCAGTGTGTGTTCTCAGGTGACTGTGTTCATGGTGCAGATCTTGAACGGAGGTGAAGTCGCCTTCTGAGTGTCCTTGTCCCTCATGAGAAGTTGACTTTGGTCATGCTGCCCTTGCCTCAGCTGACCACACAGTGGGGATGATGCTGTCCTTCATGTGGATGACATGGCACTCATCGTAGCAGGCTGTTTATGAACATGTTGAGCAATGATTGATTGACATGTTATGGTATACAAAGGAATTTGGCTGGCATGTCAAACAAAACAAATTCTGAGAGGGCAGGTGTCGTACAAGCATGGATACTGACTGAATGAGAAGGGGGGGGGGGGGGGGGGGGGAGGGGGGGGAGGGGGGACAGAGAGAGAATATTTATTGCTTGTAATGTCACAGACACCATTATCGATTGATGTGCATTTCATTGGTATTCTTTCAGGCACGCTTAGCTGAAGCTGAGGCTGAAGTGAAGAAGCACTTTGTAGATGGCAGCACACAGGTAAGAGATAATTTGACACATATTCTTAGTCACAAGATTTATTCAATAATAGTATCGCTTGAGTTATTTTAGGCCTTATTCTCTGCTTCTGCATGAAACTACATGATAGTTTAGAACAGTTTGGATGTTGGGATAAGCAACTGGGTACATTCACCATCTGATTAGTGGAGGGTGTATGATAAAAATTTCTTACTAAAATAGTTAAAAAAAAACACACACACACACACAAAAGAGACATACCAAGTAAGTGCTTTGTTCTGCTTGGGATGGACATGCCCTTGCCACTTAGGAAACCCAAGCACTGGAATGAAGAGAGAAGGGAGCTAAATCTTGCCTATTAACCCACCCTCGGTAAATCCTCAGCGCTTTCTCAATCCCTTCTGGCTGATTCTGTCTGAATCAACATGTCACTACCACTGAGTGAGTTCACAATACTGTGTCCTCCTTTCTTCAGCAAGGATACATACCTGCTTGCTTGCCTTTCTGTAGTTTGCCAGGATGGAAGCTGGTGATCTGCCCACCTATTTTTCTTCTAGACGTTTTTATTTCTGCTGCTGTGCAAAAGAATTATAAACAATATTGTCTCTGTTTCAATATTGTTGTCTCTTGCTTCCATGTAAAAGACATTAACTGCGAGTTCTTCTTTGGCAACACTTTTTGCTACTTTCACCTGGAGGCATATCTGAAGAGCTGTCTGTGCTAGTGTTCTGCCAAAGACACACATTCTTTAAGTGTTTTAGGGATTATCTGTCTTCCTTTGGAGCTTTGTGCTTATGGTCATTAGATTCTAGGCATGAAATTTCTTACTCTGAGTCTGACCATCGATCCTCATTTCAGATTTGTATTCCCCCCCCCCCCAATCCACTAAAACTAGTGAGCTGATTAATTCTCTGAGTTGATTAATGCTCCCAGTCATCTTGTCCATTCAGCTGTTTGGACAGGTAGCTGTAACAAAAAGGAAATCATTCAAGTTATTCTGCAGACAGAGAAGGAAAAATGGATACTGATAAGAATGGCAAAGAGACAGTGTTAACAGGCTTTTCTTGTGCGTGTGTGTATGGTGTGTGTGTGTGTGTGTGTGTGTGTGTGTGTGTGTGTGTGTGTGTGTGTGTGTGTGTGTGAATACCTGTGTGTGTGCGTGTGTGTGTGTGTGTGTGTGTGTGTGTGTGTGTGTGTGTGTGTGTGTGTTTTCAACATAGATTAAAGCATTTGAGTTGGACAGTATGAGCTGTAAAACTTGTATGCTTTGTTTCAGAAGGTCTATTGTGTGTCTGCTGATATTACAAAAGACTTCAGTGATTTGGAGAAAACTGTCAAACAGGTAAATATAATTGGAGTCAGGTAGTTATTGCTTTATTAATTGATGGATACTACAGTTCTGTGTGTCTCTCATGGGCAGATTTCAGTGGTTGATGTTTTACTACAAAATGAGCATTGCAGTGTGTGTGTGTGTGTGTGTGTGTGTGTGTGTGTGTGTGTGCACGCGCTCTTTCAAATAAAAAAAAGTTTGATCATTCCTGTATGTGCAGATTGAAGAGGAGCAAGGACCTATAACAGCAGCTCTGATCAACTGTGCTGGCACCTCCATGAGTGGCAAATTTTTAGACACTGCTTTAGGGGACTTCAAGGTAGAACCTTTCTTAGTTTTGTGAACCATGTGAATCCATATTTCTCAGGTGGTGAACTCTTAACAGTTTACAGTTATGTTATGTACAAAAACCAATTTGGCAAATATATACTACATTGACCTGATTATATTTGTGTGTCCATCAATGAATTTCACGAAACAGTTTCAAGTAAATATTTGGTCATGAATACTATAATAGGTGTGTGGTAATACCGTTTAAAAAAAAGAAAGTCGCTTTGATACATTTGAATAGATAAGATTAATATTTTGTTATGTTATACCCAAAATTTGAAACACATGGAATGGTGGAAGATGCTTGTTGGGTAACCAAGGATGAGAGTACGACACAAAAACATGTAAATGTGCTTTTTATGGACAAAAAAAAGGAGGAAAAAAAAAAAAAACAACCCCAAAACAACCTGATTTACATCAATCTAGACATTGGCCAGGTAAAAGTATGAAGAGATAATCTTTTACATGCAATGCATTCCCTTTTCTGGTTTTGTAAACCTTGTTTTGGTTGGCAAGCTTTTACAGTACAGCTGTGCTGATTGTTGTCATCTGTAAGGGATGTGAAATACAGGGCATAGAACCAGGTTGAAGTAAGTTCACTCTCCCCTCCTCCCCCCACTCTCTCCAGACCCCTCTTACATATCTGTGAGTACAACTGGTGCATGGTTAGTTGGGGTTACCATCAGCAGGCTAACCAGTTACCTTAATTAACTGAATGTTGTGCCTGTAAATAATCAAATAGTCAGAACGTTTGCCAGCCTGCCTGTTATGAATTGGGGCTGTTTGAGTGGTCAGACTTTTCCTGTTTCAAAACCTTCTCTGTGCTCCCAGCAGTTAATGAGCACCTGCCTGATTCAGGTTGATGAAGATGAAAGGGGGAGGGGTGGGAGCAAGGGGATGAAGGGTGGGGGTTGGGGTGGAGGATATGCTTGGGATCTGCCTCTCATCATGCCAAGCCCTAGACATGCTGAATGAAGCTATGGGACCTTTGACCTTTAACTGTGCTGCTGTTGTTCTGTCAGCGCATGATGGACATCAACTACCACGGCAGTGTGCTGCTGACCCGGGCTGTGCTGCCCAGCATGGTGCGCCAGAAGAGGGGCCGGGTGGTGTTCGTGTCATCCATGGCGGGACAGGTGGGCCTCTTTGGCTACACTGCCTACTCCTCCTCCAAGTTTGCTCTGCGTGGGTTGGCGGAATCGCTGCAGATGGAGGCGAGTCCTTTGTCAGTTCCTGTCAGATGGAGGAGTCTTCTAGGGAGGTGGCAGGTTTCTCTTTTGCTTGAGAAGAACTGTACAAGAGCTTTCAGACTTCTTTGTTGTTGTCTGCGCTCAGTCTGTGGGACTTATAGTGTCAGTGGTTTTTACTGGTTGAAAGGATTTCTGGCCTGCACACCTCTGCTTGATTGTAGTCATTAGAGAGTATGATATTTAAGCTGTACACTCTTTTCTATAAGATAAAACCCCCCCCCCCCTCCACCACCACCCACCTTGTTGGTTATTGTAATTGTTTTTCATAGGCACATCTTTTTGTAAACAAACATTCATGAAATGTAGTCATGCTGGATCCAGGGGAGGTAAATTAGAATTAATGGGCTGTGAATATTTTGTAACAATTTGTGTGAGTGAGTTTGTGGCACATGATAAGAAATAATGTCTTCAATCATTTACTCATTTCTGTTATACCGTTTCATGTGTGCTGTAAATTTTCTAGTCCATGTTATTTGTTTGAGTGAAAGGGAACTTCACTGAAATTTTCACCTCTGATCTCTTGTTAGATACACCTTGATTTTGCATTCATCCAAATACTCCACTTGTGACAGTGTTAATCTAGGCCAGCTGACAGCACAGGGCATCCTCAGGGTTGTCATAATGCAGAGAGAGGGGACAAAACTCCTGTCCTGTACAAAAGCAGCAAACACAACAGAATGGATTGCTAACTAAGAGCTACGATCGGTAACAGGATCATTGAACTATGGACACCCTTAAGTGAACAACACTAGGCTGTGCTGAGGGAGCCGACTATTCTCCTTGATTTTTTTCATCCCCTGATTAAGAAAATGAGCAGTAGAAATGAAAGATGAAGATTACAATGCCATGAAAACTACATTAAGAAGACCATGTGGATTAGCAGGCATTGCAGAATGGACAGTATATATCTCTGAACAGTGTTTACAGTTAATTAAAATTACCTAGTTGTAGGATGCCTCCCCCCCCCCCCCCCCCCCCCCCCCCCCCCCCCCCTCTGAAGACCTCCATACCCCACCCCAAACAGTTGTGTTATGAATTTGAAAAAAAAAGAGATTTGTGAAGACTGTCTGTGTCTGGGCAGGCTAAGGATTAAGAGAGGTGGAAAAGACAAAAGTCTAGAAAAAAAAGATAAAAATACAGAGTGAAATATACAGGCAGTAAAGAGGAAACTACTACACATGATTTAGTAGAAAGACATTGTATAGGTTATATACTGAAAGAAAGCCATGCACTTTTACAGAAAAAAGGTCTGATAAAAATTCATGCCTGCATGTTTTACAGTGACAGATACTGAATCGGTTCCATAATGACAGATACTGATGTAGTTCCAGTTTTCTTACCTTTTTTCTTACCATTTTTTTGGTCTGAACTTTTTCTTTCTTTCTCTGTTATCTTTTCCATTTAGTTTTGTTATCTTTTCCATTCATTGTTTGTGATATCTTTTTTCATCAGTTTTTGTGTTAATTTTTCCATTCTGTTTTTATGTTGCTTTTTCCATGTTTTCATGTTACTTTTTCCATTATGTTTCATTATTACCTTATTCATTCTGTTACGTTTCCTTTTCCATTTTTTGTTGTGTGTGTTGCCTTTTCCATTCTGTTTTTGTGTTACTGATTCCACTCTGTTACCTTTTCCATTCTATGTTTGTGTTATCGATTTCATCCTGTGTTTGTTTTAGTGAGCCAGGTAGCACATAGCATTGTTTGTGTATTTTAGTGTGCCAAGTGGCAGACAAACATTTTATGTGAGTTAAAGTATGCCAGGTGGCACATGACATCCTGTGTGTTTTTATTAGTGTGCCAGGTGGCACATGACATCCTGTGTGTGTTAGTGTGCCATGTGATACATGACATCCTGTGCCTGTTAGTGTCCCAGGTGGCACATGACATCCTGTGTATATTTTAGTGTGCCAGGTGGCACATGACATCCTCTGTGTTAGTGTACCAGATGGCACATGACATCCTCTGTGTTAGTGTGCCAGGTGGCACATGACATCCTGTGTGTGTTACTGTGCCAGGTGGCACATGACATCCTGTGTGTGTGTATATAGTGTGCCAGGTGGCACACGACATTCTGTGTATGTTTTAGTGTGCCAGGTGGCACATGACATCCTGTGTGGGGTAGTGTGCCATGTGGTACATGACATCCTGTATGTTAGTGTGCCATGTGGCACATGAAATCCTGTGTGTATTAGTGTGCCAGGTGGCACATGGCATCCTGTGTATGTTTTAATGTGCCAGATGGCGCATGACACCCTGGATGTGTTTTAGTGTGCATATTGATACACAATATTCTGTGTGTGTTAATGTGTGCCAGGTGGCATATGATGTTATTTATTTTCATTTTTTTTATTAGTGTGCCAGGTGGCACATGACATCTTGTGTGTGTTTTAGTGTGTCAGGTGGCACATGACATTATGTGTATTGTTTAGTGCACTGATGGCATATAACATCCTGTATGTGTCTTAGTGTGCCAAGTGACACATGGCATCCTGAATGTTTTAATGAGCCAAGTGGCACATGACGTCCTGTGTGTTATACTGTGCCAGGTGGCACATGACATTATGTGTATTTTTTTAGTGCACCTAATGGCACTTGATATCTCGTATGTGTTTTAGTATGCCAGGTGACACTTGGCCTCCTGAGTGTGTTTTACTGTGCCAGGTAGCATGTGACATCCTGTGTGTGTTTTACTGTGCCAGATGACATATGACATTACAAGTGCATTTTTTAGTGCACCTGATAGTACGTGACATCCTGTGGGAATTTTAGTGTGCTAGGTGGCTCATGAAATCTGTGTGTGTTTTAGTGTGTGAGGTGGCAAATGTCACGTTCATTTTAATGTATTGAATGACACATGACATACTCAGTGTGCTTTACTGCACAGTGCATGTCGCAATGGGAGGATCAGTAATCTGTGTTGTTGACACTGTGACAGATGAAACCTCACAACATACAGGTTACTCTGGCTTTCCCCCCGGACACTGACACACCAGGGTTTGCTGAGGAACAAAAAACTAAGGTAATTTTTGTTTAAGTCAGAATTCTGGATGTTTTCATATAGCCACAGCAAAACATTTTAAGAGAGATCTCAGTTAATGTTTGTGACAAAAGATTCTTTAATTATTGACATGTTTCAGAAAACATGGCAATGGGACACACAAACTGTTGTGTCTGAACCTAGATGCAAGAGAAAGTTACTAATGCTTATGTATGCCTGTGTGGGTTTGGCTTGCTGTGAAAGAATTTGAATAAAACATGGACAGTATTCACTTCAGTTGATCCTGCAGTTTGTGCTGTATGTAAAAGCAGTTTGTCCCAGTATCACAAATATTTCTAAACATTATCTGTTCAGACTACAACACTCCATATTACTTGAATAGACTGATAGAAGACATTAGTGATGTATATGTGCAGTGAACGTACAGATGCGTAGATGACTTGAAGGGATGTGTGTGCTTGGTGATTGCACAATGTGTAAAGATGGAAGTGGATGTCCTCAAACTTGATGATGCAGGGATGACTTGGTTCCATGTGCAGCCCAAAGAAACGCAGCTGCTGTCAGAATCAGGGGGGTTGTTCCAGCCGGAAGTGGTGGCTGTCAGCATAATGGAGGACATGGTGGTCAGTAATCTGGTGGTTTGAACAGTCAGTGTTACAGTCAAGAAAGGAACACGAGTCAGCAACCCCAAAGTAGAACTTAGAGTGACGGAGTGTAATTTGTTTCACTCAGTCAGGTTTTGTTACATCAGTACACCTAGGGTTGAATTGTCGCACACATAAAAAGAAATTTCAGGAATTTATAGAGACTGCTGCATGATGATTTTTTTTAGAGCATTCGAGACTGAAATAAAAGCTCTTGCCATACTGAATCCTTCAGATCAGCTGATAGCAGGGCGGTTGTTGTTCTGAAAACTAGGGTGTTTTCAGAAAAAGCATGTCCTCATCTTAGGAGCCTGCTTTTATCTGTTTTGCTTTTCTGAAGCATACAAGCATACACTCAAGAACACCATTTAAAGATTCTTTTGTTTGTCTGTTTTCAGAAAGGGGTTATGTAAAGGGTGTGTGTTTTCAGAAATGGGTTAATTGTGTAAGGTTTGACATATTCTTTAGGGCGTTTGCTTTTCAGGAGTGGGTTAACTGTGTAGGGTGTTTTCAGAAATGGGTGAAATTGTACCAGATTATTTTAGAAATGATTGATTGTGTAGGGGGTGTATTTCCAGAATAGGGTAATTGTATAGGGTGTGCATTTTCAGACATGATTTAATTGTATATAGTTTGTGTTATTTCAAAAATCTATGAAGTGTATAGGTTGTGTATATTTTCAGAAGTGAATTAATAGTATAGGGAGTGCTTGTTTTCGGAAAGGGGTTAACTCAAATGAGTTGCAGTAAAAGGGGCTGTAATTCTCCATTTAGTCACACAGGATTTGCTGACTTAGAAGGAAAATGAAAAAAAGGAAAATCGAAAACTGTATGCATAGACATAAGATAAAGATCAGTGAATAGAAATAGGTATGAAGATTGATTTAATCTGCCCTGATGGCAATAGAGTTGTTTTTTGTTATATGATTAAAGAGATGGCATCTGTGTGCAAGAATAATACATCTGATGTGTCCTCAACTGCAAGTAGAGGTGTTAAAAACTGTTTGTGACACGTCTTGGTTAATTGTATTGGTATGTGTGCATATTTAGAAATGGGATTTAGTGTATAAGGTCAGTGTGTTTTCTGAAACGGATTGTGTAGGGGCTGTGTTTGTGTATGTGTAAGTGTGTGTGTGTGAGTGTGTGTGTGTGTGTGTGTGTGTGTGTGTGTTAGAGAAAGTGTGTGTGTGTGTGTGTGTGTGTGTGTGTGTGTGTGTGTGTCAGAAAGGGCGTTTCCTGAGCAGTGTGGGTCTGGATGGGTTCATGCTGAGCACAGTCACCAGTGGGTTTTCCCCATTCTCCTCCCTGGTGGAAGCTGTGCAGCAGGTCAGTTCTGTTCTGCTTCCTCTGTTCCTAAAGCCAGACACACACACATGCACATACACACACACACACACACACACACACACAGAGGGAAGCTGAGCAGCAGGTCATTTCTCTTACACACACACACACACACACACACACACACACACACACACACACACACACACACACACACACACACACACACACACACACACACACACATGTGTCTGTGTCCACACATGGTAGGCTCTCCATAGAATTTTTTTTTTTATCCCATTTTGTATGGAATGTGAAACATTTTGTGTTAAGAAGCTAGGTAGCACAACGTTAAAATTCAGCTAATGTTTGACATATTGACAGGTATTACTGTACCACCAAACAAAGTGGTAAACAATAATTTAAGTAAAAAAAACCAACAATGTTACAACTACTACTACTGATAATAATGATGATGGTTGTATAATCATATGATAATACTTACAATAATGATGATGCTAATTGTAGTGATAACTATACTACTAACAGAAGAAGGGATTAAGGATAGTTGAGTAATCTGGTTATGGTGGCAATAGTAATAATGGTGATGATGATGATGATGATGATGATGATAAGAGAGAAGGTAGGAAAGGTAGCGTTGAGTGATGTGTTGTGACAACAGGTGATGCTGATGGGGGTGTTTCGCCTGGTGTGCTCTTCTACTTGCTCTACTTCGACCGCACGGTGAAGAAATGCCAGGTAGAGGCAGACGAGGGAGACAAGAAGTCATCATGACTTTGACCCATTGTGTGCGGCATGTGTCTTTGTGTCTTTAGGGACACAAGGAATGGCTGTATGAATTGAGTTTTGTCGTTCGATTTGTGAACATGCTTATATGCTTCGAGAAGATACTCATACATTTGAAGAATATCATGCTGTGAATTATGGGAGCGGTCTGCACGGGATTTGGATGTTTGTTTGCGCTGAAAGGGATTATGGTTGTCATCACTTTTTTTTTTGAGACATCTTGTGTTTTGCTTTTGTGTGGTGCTTTGTTTTCTGTTTTTCTGCATCAGTACTGATGAATTTGGAACTCTGCAATTTTTTGTTTTGTTTTGTTTATTAACCCTGGATGGGCTTTTCTCAGTGTTTGTGATGTGATATGGGTATAAACAGATGAACTAAACCACATTCTTGACCCATCATCTATATGATGGATGTGTCTTTACTTGTACATCCTGACTAACACTGCAGGTATCTTTTTGGCCTGGGCGAAACATGGTGACAAGAAGCATGTTCAGATTTGTCATGTAATCTTGGACCACAAGGGAACTCCAGCATCATCATCATCAGTCACAAAGGAGGACTTCAACACATATTCTGCACCCTTTCATGCTTTTTTTTTTTTTGTTTTTTGCATCTTCAGTTTTGATTTTCCTTCAACATCTGTGGGGAGTACATCTTTGGTGGCGGCAGATTCATGGGCGTGGGGGTGGGGGTGGGGAGGGGTGTTGTTGTTAGAGTAACATGATGGCAACCCCTGTGGAGATGAAAATCAATTATTCTAGCTCCAAAATGTGATGATAAGTGCCATCAGTTGGTTTTATTAAGCGGTATCCTGAGCATGTGAGACCAGAATCACAATCATTGATCACAACTGAAAGGACTGGAAAACAGTCATCGTTTCTTCTGTTGGGGGACTTTGCTGCAACCTGGTATTGACAGCAATATGTGAGCTACTGGCACTTGGAGAGGATGATCTCAGGCGTGGCTGTACTGTGTGTGTTTGTTTAAGATTCCCTGTGGATTGCTGGTATTGGAGCTATGATAGAATGAAACCAAGTCCCCTTTCCCCATCTTCCCAACCTCTTCACCTTAAGCCTTTTCTACTCTATTCCTCCCCTCCCTTACCCACAATCTTTGTTCATTTTACAAGTTCATTATTTCAGTTTGTGATGAAATCAGCTGTTGATAGTTTTTCCTCCAATGTTTTTTTGTTTTGTTTTTTTTAATCGGGGAAACATGTTTCATACCAATTTGTGTACCACATTTCCACAACAGTATAAACTTGTATTTTGTGAACCATGTAATTGTATAAATTTATCTGGTGTCAAAAAATGTTGATAACTGATCATGAAGCTAGATTCAGGAACAAATAATACATTGATAACCAAGAAGACAGGACTGTGCTGTTTTTACACACCATGAGAACGTGCTAAGATGAAGGTGCTTGAATATCCACATTACTCCATGAGACTTAAAAACAATGCTAGACAGAACACTGTTCATGAAAAGTGTACACAGTTTCAGTTGTAGGAATTCACATGTGGATGGTACAATACTGTTCACCCCATGTCTAGGCCCAAGGTGAGTTTTTGTTGATCGTTGATTCTGGTATGTTTGTAGGGATTGTAATCAGATGGACACGATGGCACCCCCTGAGGGGGACACTCTCACTGACTCCGTGACTAAGCAGTAATTATTGTCAGTATGGGGTCTAGTAGTAGTGATGTCCCACATATGTGGGGATCAGAACAGACATCACTGAACAATATAGAAATGGGTTTGCAGCAGTGCACGGTCTACTCCGGTGTGTTGCCTCAAGATGACTGACTTGACTGTTTGCTCCATGCTGGTGCTTGTGCAGCTACGGGACAAACCTAGATGTAAATGTGCATGACGTGATAGGAATGAATGGTGAGAAAGTAAAGCCCCCTTAGGATGAGTGAAAGACCAGACTGACTGATGAAAGCCCAAACATTCACAAACCTGAATGAATTGATATTTATTCTCTGTTGGTTTGCTCATGAAGGGATATGTATGTGCATCTAGAATGCATACATGCTTGCCTTTATTTTGCTACTTTATTGATTGATGTTATCAGTTCTGTGAATGAATGACAGTTGCTTTATATATTTGCATGGAGTAAAAATTTTTAAGAAAAAAAGAATTTTGTCTTTGCCTTATTTGGTAACCCTTTCAAAGAAAAAAATGCAGCTAGATTTACTATTTGCCTCCTGTCTTTCTCCCTCTCTTTCATATTTTGTGCTCAGCTAATCTCATTCTCCTATATCATTTTTGAATCGTATGGAAAGAAGTGGCTTAATGTATTTATACATTTTTAGTTGTTTACATGAATGTGCGTGTGCGACCATGGTAAATTTTTAACATTGGTGTTTTCTCAGCAAGCATCAAGACACTTGCAAAATTAAATATCATACAGACTTTTCCTGTGGTTTACTGCATAAAGATATCACCAACTCTTAATTGTCTGTAAATCTGTGATGATTACATTCAGCAATAATTTCAAGAAAACTGATCACTGATAGTTACTGCTGCTTTACACAATAACATTATACAGAATGGAGCATCACGGTTTCTTTCTGCAAATCATGAGGAAATCGGGTTGGGAACTTAGCACCAATAGTCTGCATTGTCTTTTAACCTGTGCAACTTCAGACAAGTACAAATGGCTTCACACATATCTTCCTTAATGGGTGAAGAGGAAATGTACACAGTAGGTGTATGTGTTGATCATAAAATCCATGTAAAGTGTGTGACTGTCCGACATGCCATTCTGGTGCTACCTACACTGTCTGTCAGCCACTGGAACAGCAAGGCTGTGACAGGGCTCACCGAATTGTGACCATGGGGAGCTGTGATGATGTATCCATGCATGCTTTATGTTGGCGAGGGTCTGACGACTAACCTCAAACCATGAAGAGCCTGCCTGCTTGAGTACAAGCTGAGTGGTATCTACCCCTCAGCAGGAAAGGTGGTGAGCAAGTGACCACACTCAATTGAGCATATACTACTTACACAACTTACACAGCCTTATGTTTCATTCTGGTCTGCATGCATGAGCAAGATGTGGAATGGAAATAACTCTGTAAAGGAAGAGCACGTTTATCAGTCAGGCAGATGTGTATGTGCATGAGAGCATGTATGCATTCATGTATACATGAGTGCACACACGTGTGTGTGTATGTGAAAGTTTGTGTGTGTGAAGGAGAGAGAGAGAGGGAGAGCATGTATGGGTTTGTTTTGAATCGTAACATGAAATCCTTAGTCTGCTTTTTCTAAGGGAAACTCTGGTTAAACAGTTCTCATCCAAACAAAGTCAATTCCAACAACATCTTGATTACAAAACATCATACAACTTATTCAATGATATAATAATGCATTAATACACACAGAGGCTTAGGAGTGTGCACATGTAAACATACCCATTAGCAGTACATAAGCATCTTTATACTCCCAAAAAGCAAGCACATCCCAAGACTCGCATATGCATGCACATGCACACATGTGCATGTAGCCTGTGCACAATAGAAAATGATGTAAATGATATCATGATCATTGCTTGTATCCAAGCACAAAGAACACATGGCCCTCCTAACCTAATTATTACGCATATCTCTCTCTCTCTTAAGACCGCCTCATTTTCACTGGCTCACATTTCACTCTGCATGTGCCTTTATACATGACAAGACCCAAAATAGTCTGGGCTTTAATGCAATCATTACTTTTTAAACAATAAACTCCATTCTTAAATGTGCAGGTTTAACCATAAAAGAAATCGGCAAAACACAATACTGTATGACAATAGGGTAATGGTACATGGGTTATTCATAAAGTCAACTATAAAGTTACATGACTCAACAGGTGTGCAGTTCGAGAATCGTCCAGGTGTAAACTAGAATTTGAAGTCACACTGTAAACACTCACACACTTTCTCTCCCTCGCATATACACACACTAATTTATATACTATATCCTGAGTGCAGTTGCCAATAGAGAAAGATGAGAAGTTTTTTTGCATTTTTCTGTCTTGCTACTTATGATGACTGAAGAAGAGGTACTCTCCTACAAATTGTCTGAGGGTATTCCTTTTGAACTTCATACAGCTTAGAAAAAAGGCATGTTCAAAATGCAACTACCTCTAAACACCCCCTTTGTGAGAGTTCCTAAGTTCGTTTCACTGTGTCTCTTACCATATCCTCCACAAACTTTGGGCGGTATATTTGCTGAAAATTCATTTGTGTGTTTCACACTGTATGTAAAACAAGCTTTACTTTGCAGCTCATTTTTGTATTGATTGGTAATTTTTGGAGTTCAGTAATGCTACAGTCTTTTCAGTCTCCTGTACAGTTTGATAAAGATCTGGCCAACTGCTTTTGAGTTACTCTGCTGACAGACGAACGGACTGTAAGGATTACACATGTACCAATCTGCAGTGCTGCAGGATAATTCTCACACTCACACACTTGCAAATGCATCCTCGGACATGTTTTATGAACCAGACATACTATTGCTTTTCTGCACCATATGTTCAGGAATCTTTGTTTCAGTGATGGCAAATAACACTGGCATGTAAATTTACTTGATCAGTCTACATCATAAATCAGTTGTAGGCTTTGACTTGAATTTTCTTGAAGATCTTTCCCCAGCTTTGACCTTGAAATGGTTTCCATGGATACTAAAGACATGGCCACTCAGCTCCAGGGAAAACACACTGTTCATTTTCGGCACACCTGAAAAAAATAAACACAAAGCGTAAATTCCTTATAGGAGAAATGCAAAGGAAAAAAAAGAAAAAAAGAAAAGGAAATAAGGAAAACTGAAATCTGTGGTATAGAAATGAATCAAGTTGAGTCATGTTGTTTACAATTACACCTACCATTAACATTATACAACAAAGATACTTAAAATATTCATCCAAATAGCAGAACTAACCACGGTGCAGCAGCAGTCAGCAATGCAGACACTTGCGTCAAGAGAAGGTGGGTTCAAGACCCACCAGAGGCATTGATTTGTGGGATGTTCCTCCTCCCCCTCCCTGCCAGCTCTCGCCCACTGTCCACTCTACAGAGTGCTGCTCCATTTCCTGACCATCACCGTGGTGTTTTGCAGCATCTCTGGGCCTGCTGGATGCTGGATGCGTAGGATACAGCCCTGTCATGTGATCTCTGATTAGAATGGAAATTCATGGCGTCATCATCTTCATCGTCCTCATGGCCCCGTCAAGTAATCTTTTGATTAGAATGGAAATTCATGGCATCATCTTCATCCTCCTCATGGCCCCGTCAAGTAATCTTTTGATTAGAATGGAAATTCACAGCATCATCTTCATCGTCCTCATGGCCCCATCAAGTAATCTGATTAGAATGGAAATTCACAGCATCATCTTCATCACCCTGCTGATTGTCACATACATTCTATAGATATTCACATCAGCATCTTCATCATCCTCCCTGATCATCATATAAATTCTGCAGCCTTACATGACTAGTTCTCTTCATGATCTTGGTGTGAATTTTTTCTCCAGGTGCATGCAAATGGTGAGTTTGAGTAAAAGCTGACCTTCAAGGCAGATTCATGGTGGCTAGTTTATACCTTAGTATTTAATTTGGTTCCTTTTGCCTGCTGAAGACTGGAAAAAGGGAAAAATGTGTTGTTTTTTTTTTTTACCAGCTCCAGCATCAACAGCATACAATAACTTCACTGGTGCCTGGTGCCCGTTTCATTTCCTGGGACCCGTATGCTTTACAAGCCATGTGCACTATGGGCTAGGTCATTGGGACAATGTTGAGGCTAATGTCTTGAGCAGATTATGAAGATGCGAAACCCTTTAGAGCTTGAAATGTCTGTGATATTTTTTCCTTGGATGAACAAATCATGAAAACAAGGGCTCGACTGATCACAACACGGTGAACATTGTAACTGCGAGTCTGACAAAACACTTACATTGACTGTGTTGTTGGGTTTGATGAAGACGAAGGTGTGCCGGGGTTTCCTGCATGACGATGCCTGTGACGCCCACATAGGAGGGGCACTTGGAGCGCTGCACCGTCAGTATGCTCCCCTGCAGCTCTGCCCTTAGGATCTTCTGACTGGCTGTCTGCATTTCCCCTGTACTGTTCAGTCTGACACACACACACACACACACATACACACACACACATACACCACCTGGCTGTTCACATAAGGAGAATAGTGACTGCTCAGTCGCATGTAGGACAAATAATTAGCAACTTTTTTTTTCTCTTTTTAAGATGCAGACTGGTAAAGCTGATGCACATGTGATGGTCTAATGCAAAAACAGCATCTTGAACATCACATGCACAACAGCTTTACCATTGGGCACATCATACCTTACTTTCAATGGTGACTGGAGTATACTAATATCACAAGACAACATGTTGTTCATTCTGCCACATAAAGGACGTGCAGATAATTGGTCCAGCAAGCTGCACACAGAACTCACGGTTCAGCTTGTATGGGGTGTTTGTAGAGAGACTGACCTGCTGCTCGGAATCAGCTCCTCCATGTACTGTTTCCACGCTTCATGCAACACCAGCTGCTGAGTGTAACTGCACAACAAAACAGGTCATGTCTGTAGTGCAACACCTGGGTTGCCCCTCAATTGTGGACAAAATAGTACCACAGAGACTTTGCTTGGCACAATGTCTTAAGTTCTCAAAACTATCCATTAACTGAATAAAACATGTACGAATGACTCATAAAACACATCTATTCCTACAAGTTCCTGCAGTACAGGATTACGAATCTAAAATGTCAGTAAGTTAACACTTCCACATTCAGTAGTTGGCTCCTCTTAAGCAGATCACAGTGAAAAACTAAAACAAAAATCAAACACCTAATCAAACGCACACAACATGCCTTTCATATTCACAAGAAATTTAGAATGCATTCCTGTCATAGTATAAAAATTATTCAATACAAAGCTCCATCCGCTTTAGTCAAAATATGAATTCTCAGTTACCTCATTAGGGAGGGGTGGGGGTGGGGGAGGGAGGTTGGGTTGGGGTGGTGTGAAAATCACTATCGGCAACGTTTTGTTCAGCAGCTACCCAGAGCTTTTGGAAGGTTCTTGTCTTGGTAATCAAGGAACGGAAATATGACCCTTCAGCGCCCCCCCCCCCCCCCCCCCACTCCCCCTCCCCCCTCCACTTTTTGTTTCGGTATACAGAATATTTAAGGCGTTCTAAAGCTACAAATGAAGATCAGAATTAAGCAACTGTTTTAACCTCTGGTTGTCTTTGGGAATTTTAAAGGCTTTCGTGTCCTTGCGTTCCTTATTCGACAGCTTTTTCCTCTTCAGCTTGGAGTGGTTGAACTTCCTTCTGCGAATGGGGTTGACGAGAGGGACTGTGTTGTGACTGATGTTGTCTTCTTTGTTCGCTAGTCGGTTGGTAGGGAGGTGTTTCTTCAAGAAGGACTGCACCACACTTCTGTTCTGAGTGTTGTGGGTCTGCAAAATGAATAGTTTCTGTTGATTGTTTCCTATCATTTTTCAGCAGATCACACTGAAAAAACAAAAATGAAAATTCAAACACACAACAAAACACACTACAATATATGCCTCCATATGTCTTTTATATTCAGAAGAAATTTAGAACACACTCCTGCTACAGTATAAATGATATTCGAGACAAAACTCTATCTGCTTTAGTCAAGATGAGGATTCTCAGTTACCTTACTAGTGAGGGAGGGTGAGAGAGGGAGGTTGGAGTTGGAAAATGTGGAATCACTATCGGCAATGTTTTGTTCAGCAGCCATCCCAGAGCTTTTGGGAAGTTCTTGTCTCAGTAACCAAGGAACAAAAATTTGACCCTTCAGACCCCCCTCCCTTACCCCCATTTCCAATTTCCCCCCATCACCACTTCCCATCACACACAATTAAAAGCAGGTTTTGGCATTATATCTTTGTGGTAAACTGTTACCAATGACTCCCTTTTCTCTCTCTTTTTTTTTTTCAATCATAAACCTACCTTACTATGCCCATTAATTAATTGTCAAGCCCAGTCTGATCACAAAAAACTAACACACACACACACACAGACACACACACACACACACACACATGCACACGCACACACACACACACACATCACGCATATACACATAATATAAAAACTAACCGGCAGTCCAAGCTCAATTCCATGCTTCACAGCTGACTGAGGTAGACCAGAGTAAAGTTTATCTGCATGAGAAATAGAATAAACTTAATTGAAAAAAAAACATATCAAGTAAGTAAACACACAAACAAAAGCAACAACAAACAAGCATGGGTAAAGAATGTACAATGATCAGAAAACCCAGTGCCAGATGTCAGATGTCACTCTATAGTTCTATGCTCACCAACATTGTCATCACTGAAGGAGTGTGGGAGATCCTCTGAGCCTGGATCCAGGCAAGGCTGGTGGACCTGATAACTTCTCTTCAAAGCTCTATGACAGTTGGCTGATGACATAGCCTCAATACTGACCACCATTTACAGGTCATCCTCAGCTCTAGTTGTCCCATCTGACTTGTGCACTGCCAACAGCTCTCCATTTTCAAGAGAGGGGTGCATTATGATCCACCAAACTACCAGCCTGTCTCTATCAAAAGCATTCCCCGCAAGATCCATTAGCATGCCATGGTCAGGATTTTAAAAGGCAGTAACATACTCTGTCCCAAACAACATGGGTTTCAGAAGTGAAGGTCCCGGTAGATCCCAACTCTTTTTCTGCACAGAAGAACTGTTCGCCAATATGGACCAGGGGACCAGGCCCATCATGATGGACTTTGCAAAGGTGTTGACAGAGTGAACCACACTGTGCTGGTCCACAAGCTTTCTGACTACATGCTGTGAGGGAAGGTCAGCAGGCAGACAGATCAGTGCATTCCTGCAGGACAGAAAGCCAGCAGTGGCGGTCAATGGCACATGATCAGTCTGACCAGTACATGCTCAGGAATTCTGATTTACATAAACAACCTGCTGGAGAAGCCCTCTACATTAGCATGACTGTTGGTCAATGATACTGGTGTCTATTGCCTCTCCACCACAGATCACGACCATGCCCGGCTGCAGTAAGACAAGTCTTCTAACACTTCCAAGAATGTGACGAGAGTTTGGGCATGGCATTCCACCCTTGCAAGTGTATAGCCCATCCTGCTATCAGTAGGAAGCCTGCAACAGAACATTTGTTCAGCTTCACGCCCTCACCTTGGTAACTGTCACCTCTGCCAAGGATCTTGGAGTCATCATCACTCGACATCTCAGCTAGGATCAGCATATCAACATCATAATGCCACCAGCATTTAATTCACTGAAGATCTGTTCTAGCTACTTGTAACTGTAAGAGGTTGCCTGCAAAAGACTTGTCCACTGTATAACAGGTTCATGACACCTTCTTTTGATTATCCAATGTACCCCTAAAGCAAAAGGCTGGAGGGATCCCCAATCCACCAACCAGGGGACGTGCCTCTATGCTGTATAGCCCTGGCATAAGGAGTGGTGATGAGTAATGATAATGAGGATAGTGATGTCAATAATAATTATAGTAACAATGATAAATATAGTAATATTAGTAATAGTAGGGAAAAAGAATAGTAATTTTAAACTATCATATTTACTAGTACTATTGATATCATCATCATGCATTAGTATCTCTTACATTCCAGTCTTTATAACATTCCAACAATTATTCTTGCATTTCAGCATTATCATTGATATTTGCATTACTATTACTGTTATTCCTTTTATCATTATTCTTGTTATTATTATTGTCATTACCATTATTAGTACCATTATGATTATGATTATTAGCATCAACATCAACATCATCATTATCATCATCATCACCAGCACTATCATTATTGCCAGCAACCATGCTGTTTGACTATCCTCTAACCCCTCTATTTTCTAACCTTCTGTCCGTATTTACTATTAACTCTGGAGCTACTATCATCATATTATTACTAAAGATGGTACTAATCATGATCATCTCTGTATCATTAAAAAAAAAATCATCTTCACATCTAATTTTGTCATTACTATCATCATTAAGATTATTCTTATCATTATTATTTCAACTCCGATTGTCTTCTTCCCAGCAGCCTGATTTTCATTTCACATCCCGGAAAATGGGAGAACTACAGATTTTTCCCAAAAAGAATGCAGGAGACGGATGAGAGCAAAAGAGTGGGAGTACATAACAACTCAATAGAAGAAGGACTCCGGAATAACAATACGAAGCCCTTCTGGAACTACGTCAAGTCTAGACGCCGAGACAGTACTGGTGTGGCACCAGTGAAGAAAGGCACGACCCTCCAGAGTGATGGCCAGCCAAGGCACAGACCTTGCTGGATCAGTTAAAATCCATCTTCACACCAGATGATGGCATGCCACTTCCCAAGATGAATGGGGCACCCTTTCCAACTTTGGATGAGCTCATCATCGATACAAATGGAGTAGCCACACTGCCAAAGAACTTGAATCAAGCAAAAGCATGTGGATCGGACGGAATACCAAACAGGATCATCCTCAAGACCTGTGCAGACACCATCACTCCTGCCCTGACCTGCATCTACAGGCACTCCATATACACGGGCCAGTTACCAGATGATTGGCTGTCAGCAAAACATCTCAGCAGTTTTCAAGAAGGAAGACAGAAGCAAGGCAAAGAACTACAGGCCTGTTTCTCTCTAACTGTAAACCTCCTGAACACATCATCTGTCATCACCTTCAAAACCATATGGAGAGGCACAACATACTGACAGACAGGAACCACCTTTCAGATTTGGCTGCTCCTGTGAGATGCAGCTGATTACCACAAGACACGATCTCTTCCAGTCCTATGACACCAGAAAGCAAACCAATGTGGTGACACTGGACTTCAGTAAAGCCTTTGACACAGTACCTCACAACAACTTACCCCACAAACTCAACCACTATGGAGTATGAGGACCCATTCATGAAATGGCTTACCAACTTCCATACGAAAAGGAGGATGCGAGTGGTCCTGGAGGGAGAGGCATCAGGTGAGGTAGCTGTTGACTCCGGTGTCCCCCAGGGAATAGTGCTGGGGCCATTACTCTTCCTGTGCCACATCAATGACCTACTGGAAGCAGTGAAGTCAAAAGTACGACTCTTCACGGACGACTGCCTACTGAACTGCAACATCGACACCCTTCAGAACCACATCACCCTGCGGGAAGACTTGAGACACCTTGAGGACTGGGCCAAGAGATGGGGGATGTGCTTCAACGCACAGAAATGTACATACTGTCCTCCTGGAGCATGTCAGCCTGCGTACAGCCTCAATGAAGTCTTCCTGAAACAGGTTCAGCAAAAACCGTTCCTAGGAGTGCTCATCTAAGATGACCTAAAATGGGGGCAACATATTGCAAACATCTCTTGAAAAGCCAATCAACAGTGGGCTACCTACACCAGAATCTCTGGAATTGCCCAAAGGAGTGCAGGTGCCTGGCATACATTGCACTAGTGAGATCCAGACTAGAATATACAGCAACAGTGTGGGACCCTTACTACCAACAGGACATCGAAAAGTTGGAGAGGGTACAGAGACAGGCAGCAAGCTTCATCACAAAGGATGACAGGACCAGAGAACCAGGTTACATAAGCTGAATGCTGCGGGATTTGAATCTCCCCCACTGGCTGATCGTCGCAGACACGCACGACTAGGCCTGATGTACAAGATAGCTGGAGATCTCATCCCCGCCATCCCCCCCCCCCTCCCAAAACTTCCTGACCCCTGTGAGTGTTGGCCGCAGATGGACATGACCCCCAAATATGAGGACTTCAAAGTCTCCAACATCTCTGAATGCTGCATGGTCAGAAACACTCACGACTTCCAGCTACCTGTCAGTAACACAGAACAGTATGCACATTCCTTCTTCGTACACACAGTGATGGACTGGAACCATCTAGAGGAGGACATCGTCAGAGCAGGCTCTGCCAGTGCATTTACATCAGCACTTGGCAGATCAACATCACCTGCCTCCTAAGCATCTTGATAGCAGAAGAGATTTAAACCAGTTTATAAACCTGTAGATACCTGTTGTGGCTACTCGTTGAGACCTGAACCTGTATGGAAGACTGTTAGGACAAAGTGGTGGCTTCAAAAACTATTTTTGTGCTCTCCCTGTTCCGTCGTGCTTATAGCCACTGATTGGCTCCTGCAACGTATACATTCAGATCCAGATCCAGACATCCATTTTGCGCCAATAATCTTGCGGTGAAGGTAAAAAGTTGTTTAGCAGATCATCGACATGCCATGAACAACCATGATCCATGACCAACCCTCACGATAGCTTTTATTACATTTCATCAAATCAAACGACAGTAGTATTACCACAAAGAATTGTATTTGCGCACTCTTCAATGGTATAAACGGCCTTCAAATCCACTTTTTTTGTTGTTGTTGTTCTCTTACAAAGTTACATTACAGCCATTTACATTCATTTTATCCTAGTTCTGTAAGGCTGTGGAACTCACTGCCAGGTGCCATCAAGATTGCCACAAACCAGTCTCATTTTAAAATCAAATTGATACAACAGTCTTGAGATCTGCATATTGACTGATTTTTCTTTTTTAACTTCCCCAGATATATTTTATGGTTACCTAGGCCTGAACCTGGCCACTGCTTTTAACTTTTTATATATCGTGTGCGACCCCTTGTTGCCAAATTTTTGCTCCTGGGGCCAACAGGCTGAGTCGCACTTCATTTTATTTTATTTTATTTTTTAACATGCGCGCTGGTGACCTACTCGTTTTTGAGTGAACTAGTTTTTTTTAGGAAGAAGAAGAAGATTACAGTGAAACACACGGACACAAACACGCACTGAAACCACTGTTGACATACCCACATGGGAAGCAAAATAGGTGGGGAGGGGAATTGCTTTTTCCTTATCATGAGTTACTTATTACTGGGAATAAATGTCAAGCCAGTGTGGGAAAGACCCGGAATGGGTTATGATTACTTACCTGAAGTGCAAACAAACGTGCTTTCATTTTCGGCCATTTTCGCTCGCTTCAACTACCAAGAGTGATCTACCTTTTTTTTCACCCATTGTGCCGAATAAAGATGTGAAACGAAGCACGATTAAGTGTTATAGTGAAAATATAGAATGATTTTTGGATGAAAACGAGTTGTTGTTAAAGGTTTTTTTAACACACAAAAATTAATACGCTACTTGTCTTAGATCTGAAGCCCTGAAAATGAGGACAAATTTGTGTATTCTTATGAGGTTTCTATATATATATCTTTTAACCCAAATAGAGCACACCATCTCCAACACAAAGATGGCGCAGAACAAGTATTCCGTTCTCTTGCCAACATATGAAGAGCGAGAAAACCTCCCGTTTATTGTTTGGTTGTTGGTGAAATATTTCACAGAAAGGTATTTGCAGGATTCTAAAAATTAGTATGCTCAAATAGGACATTTCGATATTCGTGTATAACTGAATGCTGGCTTTTAGTTCTAGGAAACTCTTACGAGCCAATGGGTCTTCTTCCTTGACATGACCAACATTATTTTTGCTGATGGTTGTTGGTGAAATATTTCACAGAAAGGTATTTGCAGGATTCTAGAAATTAGTATACTCAAATACGACATTTCGATATTCGTGTAAACTTGCACCACTAAAATCTCTAAATAGGGAACCAGCTCTAAACCATCACCCATTCATTGGATACTGATGTTCATCGAAACTTATCCAGTATTCGGAAGAAGAAGAAGAAGGAAATTCCACAGTGACAGTCTCTGAGTCTGATCGTCCCCAACATGAGTCCCACACCCTCTCACTCCCTAGTCCATCTCTACTCTCTTTGCCCATACCGCACGCCTCCCCCCCCACCCCCCCCCCCCCCCATAGCCCCCATCTCTGTGTGTGTGTGTGTGTGTGTGTGTGTGTGTGTGTGTGTGTGTCTACAAGTCTCTAAAGTCTAAGGACATAATATTATTTTGTTTGTTATTCTGGCCCTCTTCCCAGGACTCGCTTCCACCTGAGCTCAAATGCCATCAAAACTCAGAATATTACAAGAAAAATTGTTAAGCTCTTTTGAACACTCTCACTAGTTATGTTGACTTGCAGTATAATCCATGTTACAAATGCCTATCCATATTATATCATATCGTATCAGTGGCATCTTAGGCATTTCCAGCCTTTAGCCTGCTCAGTGTACATAATTATAGAGTTTTTGTGATGAATTTTAGGTCTTTTTCTCGCACTTTTTGTAAAGCACATGTATGGTTTTAAGAATTTTGAATCAATGCAAGTCAATATTTGTTTTGAAACATTAGGTGTATCCAGTGTTTATCAAGGCGGTTTTTGAAAGTGTTAACAGTTCTGCTCCAACAAGATTGCAAGTTATTCAAAATATTAACATGCATATTAAAGTTATTCAAAATATTAACATGCATATTATTACAATACCATCACCAGCATATGTTTATTACTTACTTTCCCAAAGTGATTGTTGCTGCTTACAAATACTTCTGTTTCAAAATCATTTGCAGTTATCAATGACTGGACAGGCAAATGTCAATATGTGAAAGATGTATAATGTACTTATGCAATGTACAGGTCTATAAGCCTACATACTGCTCAAATTATCATTTGTGCTTTTTTAGAGGAGGGGGGGGGGGGGGGGGGGGGATAGATGATGGTGTTACCTTTTCTTTTTCTCATTTTTATGCTTTGCTTTGTACTTTTTTTTGTTTTATTTCTCCTTTCTTGTTTTTTTTTCCCCACAGCATTAGCCCCCCCCCCCCCCCCCCCCCCCCCACCACCCTCTCTCTCTGTCTGTCTGTCTGTCTGTCTGTCTCTCTCTCTCTCTCTCTCTCTCTCTCTCTCTCTCTCTCTCTCTCTCTCTCTCTCTCTCTCACATAGTCGTAATCTTTCTCATTCTCTGCTTGCATTTAATTGAGAAACATTTGGTAGTTTCTCCTTGCGTTAAAAGTTGATGATGATAATGAATTTATGGTATTTCAACTGTTTGTGCATGTTTGGACATAGACACCCACACCATACACGACACATGCACACAGACACAGACACACAGACAGACACACACACACACACACACACACACACACACACACACACACACACACACACACACACACACACACACACACACACACACACACACACACACACACACACACACGCACACACACACGTATGAACCTGTAACGTATACATTATTTGAAGCATGTGCTACTGCACACAGAAAGTGACACTTGCGCACACACACATGCATGAACACACACACCTACACACACACACACACACACACACACACACACACACACACACACACACACACACATCAGAATAAGAAATTCATTAAATGCACACACACAACACACACACACACACACACACACACACACACACACACACACACACCAGAATGAGAAATTCATTAACAGATTAACACGTACAGATCAAACACTGATACTTTCTTCTTTCTGACAACAAACTATTGAAATATTTTTCTTCTTTTTTTTTTTTTTTGTCTACCCCATGACACACTGCTGCCAGTTTCTAGTGAGACAGCTTACAGATAACTCAAACCCAAAGTTGAAAAGTGACTGTGCAGAGTCTGGGCCAAAAGAATAATAGGAAAGAAAAACTGCATCCTGGATGAAGTACTTGCTATCATTTTAGCTGTCGTTTACTTATTATCTATCACTGTTTCTCAGAATGTGTCCCATGACAATATGATATTCATAATTTAATTACAAGACCTAATTATTCAGTTATCATTATCACCATTTGTTTTTCAGTCATCATATTCCATGTTTGTTTGTTTTTTTTTATCTTTTTATTTCCAGCAACATTGATTTTGAAGTCATCATTATTGATGATGGCAGCCCTGATGGAACACTGGAAGTGGCCAAAGAGCTCCAAAGGATTTATGGAGAGGACAGAATAGTGGGTGACAATCATGTTTATTCTTGTTTCTGAGGTTTAGGGAGCTGTTGATAATATTTTTAATTTTTGCTTTGAATTGTTTGATTGACCAAGTCTAGTCATGTTATTTTGAATGACCTAGCCAACAACTAGGGGCTCATAAGTAGTGCTTCAGATTGATTCCATTGTTTCAAATGTGGATCTGTATACAGGCCTGTGTAGGTGATTGTCAGTATCTTGTGCCATACTATCTTGAAACATTTTTGTGTGTGTGCATGTGTATTTTTGCATGTGAATGTGTTGGGAGATGGCTGAGGGGTAAATTGAAGGGGGAAGGTATGGGGAAGGGGGGGGGGGAAATTGGTTAATTATATTGTTGGGTGTGTTGGAGGGAGATCTTTGTAAGAAGCCTATGTGTGTGTGTGTGCGTGTGTGTGTGTATATTTGCGTGCGTGCGTGCCTGCGTGCGTGAGACATTCATAATTTGGCGACGAGTTGGCAGAGCGCCAAGGGCGCCTTTTGGCGACAAAGTAGGGTGACCTAACTCCCGATACTCTCACGATCCTAGTTCATGATAAAAAGCCAGCAATAAATGTCATAGTTGGGGGATGGTCTGGCTCATGCTCACAGCCATTTGCTTTGTCAGAACACTATTCAGTTCAGTGTTTTTATTGACTTTATTCCGATTGTTTTTCCATTCACTATGACGTCACCACCAAGCACTTTACGTACTCGACCTTGCCGTACATTTACCACAGATCAAGTGCTGGGAATATTGAATAGACAGTTGGTTGTTCCTAATACAGATGAAGAAGACCCAGACAGCCACGAGTAAAGAACGATAGTGAGGGCTTGACCGAATTATTCCAACGTGAAACGTTGGACCGTTGCCAACTTGTTATGAGAGGCTGATAAGACGCCCACTTACTACCCTACCGCGTGTGCCCCCCAGTGTTTTTGCGTTGAGCCAGCCAGCACTGACTGACTGTTCACTAACTCTATGTGAGGGAGCCAACTAAGACTTTAGGCAACGAACTTCACAAACACGCTGTGGGCCCTCTCGCTGGTTGAGGTTGAAGGGGGCGTGGCCAACTGACACGTGAGAGGCGAGTATCACAGACGTCTTTCGAGGGTGGGTGTACAGCTGATTATATAGATCAACTGAATGGCAAGGGTTCAGAGACCAACAGGCACATGAATGACTTTGTGTTCATAAAAAAATATATATATATACTGTTGAGAGTGAAAGGGACGTGTGTGTGTGTGTGTGTGTGTGTGTGTGTGTGTGTGTGTGTGTGTGTGTGTGTGTGTGTGTGTGTGTGTGTGTGTGTGTGTGTGTGTGTGTGTGTGTGTGTGTGTTCCCTTTTTTTTTCTTACATGTGTACCAGTTAGGCATAAGAATGTGTGTGTGTGTGTGTGTGTGTGTGTGTCCCTGCTATTGGAGTAGTTGTTGTATTTGTGGCTGTTTCATGCACTTTTCTGTTGGAAATACCATACTTTCTGGTCTTCAGTTGTGAGTTTTCCTTTTTCCTCCATTGTTGAGAGTTTGTTGGCATTCTTTCTTTATTTTTTACGCTTAGAAGAAACATAACATTCTTTTTTTATTTTGCATTTTTTTTTTTTTTGCACTTGAAATCACTAAAAAATTGAAATTGTTGTTGACTTACCATTACTAACATGTTATGATATAATAAAAGTACAGTGTATCTCCTCCATTTTACAAAAAAATAGCATGAGAATTGGTTGTTTAGTTCCAGAGATATCCGTGTTTCACATATGCTGGTATACAATAAGAGCTTTTTTTTAATATCAGTCAAGTATTTGTTTTTGGTTTCAGCTTACTTCTTTATATCCTTTTCTTCCATATCTGTTTTTTTTATCATTTATTGGCCAGTGTAACAGTCCATTGGACGGTGATGTTTTCCAGACAGTGTTGAGGATAACACTACATTTTAGGTGTTATTCCATATTACACACCATGGATAGACTGCCGCATGCACAACTGGCCATGTCAACTGGAAAGTTTTCACACTGGAGAAAAAAAAAAAAAAAAATGTCGGGCCTCGACTCTAGATGGGAATAAACAATGGTTCTGATCAGTCTAGGTGGGCATGAACAGACAGTTCTAATCCAATACAGAACTCATTGGTTCCCATTGTTGTCAGAGCAAGATCTTTTTTTCCTTTATATCATCTTTTCATCCCATCTCTCCTCTTCCTGACCCTCCCCTTCCAGGCTCTTCCTTTTGAAATACCTGTAAAGTCATTTTCATAAATGCTCAGACGTGTTCATGTGTGCCTCTTTCGCCCATTATTTACAGATTAGTTTCCATTCTTTGTTTATTGGTTAGATAGACCAGTAGGTCAAGGGTTGTTATTTTAGTACGTATTACATTCATTGCCAGCTCAGTCTTTTAAAAAAGAATTCTTAAATTTTAAACAAAGTTGGAACAGTCTGTCTGTCTGTCTGTCTCTCTTT
>JADBJO010000365.1:512500-520000 GCA_016801955.1 Conus betulinus | reverse complement strand
CTCTCATTATTATGTGCATGCTTGGTGATACATTTCTTGAATGGTGTTTGCTGAGCGACAGACTGGTGATGACCATTAAAGTATTGACTATGAAAGAGGTATGTGTATGTATGTGTGTGTGTGTGTGTGTGTGTGTGTGTGAGAGAGAGAGAGAGAAAGAGAGAGAGAGAGCAGGTGTGTGTATGTGCGAATGGTAAAACTACATATTGGCTTTTTTCATGGCAACTGCATGTGGTTGCATAATTACTTTGCAGAACAAAACAATTGATAAGATTTTCCAGCCATCCCATGCATGAAGATGTCACCATTTGGTAACAGCCATCAATCTGTAAGTGACATTGTAGGCACTGTTTTTAGTGTGATGAAAATGACATTTTTGGTATCTTGTGATCGGTAGCAATGGTTGCTCATGATCAGTAGCAATGATTACTTTAGATACTGCTGGCAGAAATGTTAAGAGATATATGCAACTACTGTAACAAATATTTCTTGCATCTGATCAAGAGCAGATCATTTACCAGCCACCATGGCATAATGGTTAGCATAGCATATTGCGGGATGGGAGGTTGTAGGTACAATTTCCATCAGAAGCATTTGTTTTTTTGAGATGTTTGGTCTGACTGGTTCCTTCACAGAGCTGAGTTTGCTCTGGGCTTCTTGAATAGAAAGACTGGATTACACAGTGGAGCTTATCCACTTGATGGATGAGTCTCTTGAGAGTAAGATTTCGTGATCAACACTGCAAGTGTCTGTATGACATTCCTGGTTGATGCCGAGATATATAATGACCATAAGCATTGATTATAGCCCTTTCATGTTGTCTCTTACCAGCATTGAACTCCAAAGCATCATCTTCATCATCCTCATCCTCATCGATCAGCATTAGAAATCTCAAATTCTGTAGCTCTTCATGCAGTACTCTCTTGTTGTTGACCTCTGCTTTGATTTTCTCACCATGTTTATGTCCTTGGTGATGTCATGTACTGGATGTTGATTGGCAAGTTCATTGCGACTGTCATTGTGCAGGTGTAGTGGCGCATTCTTGTGTGGGATACAAGCTCTTGCTTGCTGCATGACAAAGCAGTTGTTTCCCGCAGTAGAAGGGTTAATAGGTGGTGTCTTTGACATGCTGGATCACAACAGGCACATCTGAACTCAACTGAAGTTACTTGCAACCTGTGCACTGTCTCCTCTGGTGGGTTGTCTCATGACAACTTGAAATTGACTGCTCCATGTGGATTACTGGTGCCTGTGGTGTAACAAGCCAGGATGAGGCTTTAAATGGGAAGATGGATTGAGCAGCATCAGAGAAGTGCCTCTGAAGTAACAACGATGATGACACATGGAAAAGACAGCTTTTTACTAAGTAGAGGAGCAGATATAAAATTTGTATATCAATAGATATAGAACTAAAGTAAGACAAGATGAATGTATTATTTATGGTAGATCAAGGAGATGAAGCCAAATTGAAATGGCAGTTAGAGCAGTCTAATGTGTTCCAACAATAACATCTATAAAAAGACTAAAATGTGCAATACACTGTACATTTTTCATTGTTGCCAAAATGAAAGTTGGCCCTAAGTAACATTGGAAAATCTAAAATGGATGCTTCAAATAAAACGGGACAGAAAGAAATAAACCCACCAGCCATATGTTTCATCACAGTTTGTCGAGACGTATATATGCAGTGTGTATGTGTGACAAGTGAGCTTTCAATTGAGAATATCAAGGATAGTGGGGAGGGAAGCGTGAGTTCAGACAGGCACTTAGTTTGGGTGGATGAGAAGAGTTTTGAGGGAGGGGGGAGGGAGAAGACGGGAAGAACAATATGAATGAGGAGTGGGTGGGAGAGGCAGGGGGGGTGGGTCAGTAGGTTGGGAGGAGGGCAACCTGTGAGGGTCTTTAGGAGGAAAAGTGGGAGGTTGTATCGAAGGGAAAGAGAAGAAAAGTGAAGTGGCTGCAACGTGGATGACTAGAATGATTTGGAATCGATCATTTGACACTACAGACATTGACTAGGAAAGAACAGAGCTGCTGTCTGTAGCAATCGTATGAGGCAGTAAGCTTGAGGGAGAAGGTAAGAGGGGAAGGAGGAGATGGAAAAAGAGGTGGAGAGGGAGGAAAGGGAGACAATGTTGCTTATAGCCTAGCTGACTGAAAACGGTCAGATCAGGGTTGTCATCATGTTGAAGTCAACTCACAAGTCATTTGAAAAAAGAACCATTCACACCTTTAAAATACACCAAAAATCACACCGGGCGTTTTGTTGAAGATCTTTCTTCCATAAAATCTTTAGATGAGAAATGTCGATCTCTTTCAGAAATTCAAGATCATATCAGGCAGGACATCTCTGAACAAGGCCTTCATATAGTCTGTCGAAAAGTGTTTTTGTCTCGCATCATTCATGTCCTAACACGGTAGAAGAATATGTTTCACTGTGAGTGGTACATGACATGGCATGCACCACGGAGCTTCTCACCTATGAAAAGATGAGCATGGGTTTAAAAGGAGTGGCCTGTATGCAAACGGAACAAACCTGTTCCTTTTCTATGGCGCCCCTGGGACATGGTTAAAACTCTTTCAGGTCCAGTGGATTTGGAACAGTTTGTTATCCGTCTGCAAGTTCCATTCCTTGTAGACGAAGAAGAAGGAGCAAGGCAAGGGTAATGGGAGGTGAGTGATCTGGTGGTTGAAAGGCGGGCTGGCTGGGCATTTTAGCAGTTACTCTGTGCTATCCTGACTGCCCTACATTCTGTGCAGGTGGAGTAGTCTGTGATGGTTAACTCAATGTCGCTAGAAAAGCTGGATGAATCTAGCCCAAGGCGTGAAGAAGATGCATCTCTTGCAGTAACTTGACGTTGGTCACTGTACTGGAAAAGAAGAACCAGATTTTATCTAAGGAGGGGGAAAAGGGGGGGGGGGGGGGGGGGGGGGGGGGGGGGGGGGGGGGGGGAGGAGGTGTCAGCACAAGTTTAAACATGTGTCGGTTTGTAACTTTTTTTCATGTACTGTGGAGCTGTATGGATGCAGTGAAAATGGCAGGCTAATCTGTGAAAACAGTTAAATTTGTCTGATATCTCACAAGTCAAGCATTTGCCCTATCCGTCCTCTGCCCTTTCATCTTCCTGTGGCGTTAATTTATCATTTATATGTCATAAAAGGCATATGCCTATTGTTGACACTGGACGTCTCTCTCTCTCTCTCTCTCTCTCTCTCTCTCACCTCTTTCTCACATTCTCTCTCTCTCTCTCTCTCCCTCTCTCTCACACACACACACACACACACACACACATGCACACACACAGACACACACACACACACACATGCGCGCGCGCACACACTCGCATCAAACATCGCAGGGATTAAAAGTGAGACTACTGGTTAGGTAAAAATGTGTGTGATGTTGTGAGTTGTCTCCCTTGTACCAGTCTGATCGCCAAACGGAATGCTTGGTGGTGGTGTGAAGAGAGAGGCAGTGGGTACTTTCTTCTTCTTCCTCGTCTCAAATTGCGCGTTTTTTATCATTATCATTATTAATATTAGGATTATTGAATGGTGAATCAACACAACTGAAATATATCAATGGGTTACTGGGCAAAATGTCGTGGGAAAGTTATGACAACGACGACGATGACGACCACCACCACCACCACCACCACACCACCACCACACACACACACACACACACACACACACACACACACACACACACACACACACAACACAAGGATTATTGATGAAAAACAAAGTGAAAGTTAAGTCTGCAAATATTGCAAAGGAATGCTTCCTTGTTCGTTCTGTGTGCCCAGTGCTGTCATATCTTCTAAGCGATTCAGTGTCGTAAGCAGCATTCCTTCGGAGTTATGGGCGTGTACTTGTTTTCCTGTGGGAGCAGCAAGAGTTACCCTATTTGCTTGTTGTTTATACTTCTCTCTTCCCGGAAGTCCCTTCCTCACCCCCATCCCCCTTTAAAATAAATAAAAGAAATAATAATAATAATTAAAAAAAAGCTTAATGTGAAACATCGACATTTTCGCAGATCATGCAACGCAGAGAGACGAAGTAGACTGTCTGTGTGTGTGATCACCGAAAGTCTCTGCTTTTGTTTCAAGAACCCTCACACCACTCAGTGATCAGGTACATCGAATTGAACATTTACTAACTCCTCTCAGCAGTGACAGGCCAGACGGGGATATAAGAATTCTAGATGGGAGAAGGGGGTGGGTGGGGGGCGATTGGGGTGAGGGTAGGGGTAGCTACAACAACAACAACGACAACACATTGAGATAGGCAATAAAGATAGCTGTGGGGCGCCAAGTGATTCGAACGCGCAACATTTGAGTGTGATCTTGCTGCTCTAACCGCCCGAACCAACCAGACAGCCAAGTGGAGCTGGGAAGCAAATTTGGATGTCAAAGCATCCCATGCTCGGCTATATCATTTTTTTTTCTCAATGAAAAGGAGAGTTGGTTGCTTTTCAGTCTTGGAAAGGCTCTCTGTCTCTGACATAGTCTTCGAAAGATGCCTGACAAGTTGAAGTTGATCGATCTTTGACGTGTGATTCGTTCTGCGAACGGTTTCAGTACTTTTAAAAGATGACTGTGTGTATGTGAGTGAGTGAATGTGTGTGTGTGTGTGTGTGTGTGTGTGTGTGTATGTGTGTGTGTGTTTGTGTGTGTGGGGGGGGGGGGGGGGGGGGGGGGGGGGTGATCAATCGGAGTTCAGAGTGAGAAAACTTCTGATACAAATTGCACATGTTCTATTTAACATTGCCTCCCTCTAAGTACTTCACCATCGCCATTACCTCGGAGGTTGAGCTTCGAAAATGATTAAATAACATGCTCCCATGATGAAATAAATACACGCCCATAACTCCAAACGAATGCTGCTTACAACACCGAATCGCCTATCAAAAAAAAAAAAAAAAAAAAAAAATGAAAATACAGAACACAGAGCATACAGAACAAACAAGGATACGCAAGCGCAGAGTACAGCTCTGTCATGTAGTCTCACACCTGAATGGAAATCCGTAGCGTCATCTTCATAATCGTCATTCTCATTAATCAGCATTTAAAAAAGTCTTAAATCCTGTGGCCCTTCACGCTCTCCTCTCAGTTTTGATTGCTTCTCTCGCATCAGTGGTCTCGGTTTGATTTCTGCCAGAGTCATCACACTTCACTTACACTTAGTCCTCTGAATTCCCTGGGGAACATAGGGCCGCAACCACACTCTTCCAGCGGACACGGTTTTTCGGGAATCTTCAGCACGGCCCACGTCATTCCGGCGGCCTTCACTTCTGCGTCGGTACTCCTTCGCCATGTCTGCCTTGGTCTTCCCACTTTTCTCTTGCCCTGAGGGTTCATTTCAAGGGCTTGTCTTGTGATGTTGGATGGAGACTTTTCTGAGGGTGTGGCCAATCCATCCCCACTCCCGTTTTCTGAATTCTAATTCTATTGGAACTTGCTTGGTCTTGTTCCACAGTTCTGTGTTGGCAATAACATCTGGCCATCTGATGTTCACAATGGTCCGCAGACATCTGTTGATAAATGTTTGGAGTTTGTGGATGTTTGTCTTTGTTGTTCTAACTCTCGTTAGATGGACGTGGTGGCGCCCTCCGGAGGGAGAGCTCACTCACGCCTGCTCCGGAACTACGCAATTATTGTTGTCAGTAGGGGGCCTAATAGGTGGTGTCCTACATATGCTGGATCATAACAGACACCATTGAACACCACCGAAGTGACTCGGCAGCAGTGCAGTGTCCCCTCTGGTGGGTTGCCTCACGACGACTTGACAGTAGCTGCTCCCTGTGGATTGCCGGTGCCAGGGCTGTGGCGGGTCGGGCCGGGCCGGGCTGTAGCTGTGGACGAGGAGTCGGAATGTGCGGCATGGGTGCAGTGGCACTGAGATAGCACAGAAGCTTGGACAGCAAGGATAAAACGAAAGAAATCTTGTACCTAGAATACAATTCTAATACCTAGGACGCCACCACTCCGGCACAAAAAATCAGTCACTCTGCTACCTGGAACACAACCACTCTGCTACCTGGAACACAACCATTTCTGTACTTGAAACAACCACTTTGCTATCTGGAACACAACCACTCTGCTACCTGGAATACAACCATTTATGTACCTGAAGCAACCACTGTGCTACCTGGAACACAACCATTTATGTACCTGAAACAACCATTCTGCTACCCAGAACACAACCATTTATGTACCTGAAACAACCAATCTGCTACCTGGAACAAAACCACTGTGCTACCTGGAACACCATTTATGTACGTGAAACAGCTACTGTGCTACCTGGAACACAACGATTTCTGCTCCTGAAACAGCCACTCTGCTACCTGGAACACAACCATTTATGCGCCTGGAACAACCACTCTGTTACCTGGAACACAACCAGTCTGCTACCTGGAACACAACAATTTGCTACCTAGAACACAACCATTTATGTACCTGAAGCAACCACTGTGCTACCCGGAACGCAACCATTATGTACCTGAAGCAACGACTCTGCTACCTGGAACACAACCATTTATGCGCCTGGAACACAACCATTTATGTACCTGAAACAACCACTCTGCTACCTGCAATATAACCATTTATGTACTTGAAACAACCACTCTGCTACCTGGAACACAACCACTCTGCTACCTGGAACACAATCAGTCTGCTACCTGGAACACAACCATTATGTACCTGAAACAACCACTGTGCTACCTGGAACACAACCATTTATGTACCTGAAGCAACCACTCTGTTACCTGGAACTACACTATGACCTGGAACAGCTCCACTATATGACATGAAACTCAACCACTCTGGTACGTATTATGTCACCACATTGCTACCAGGAGCACAGCCACTCAGGTAGCTAGTACACGAAATACACTGTTACCTGGAACACAGTCACTCTGGTACCCGGAACAACAATAACTCTGGTACCCTGAACACCACGACTCTATTTTCTCAAAACAAACAAAAACTTTCATACCTAGAACAAAACAATTCTGATGCCTAGCACACCATCACTGTGGTATTTGGAACATAATTAATGTGGTACCTGACACACAATCACTCTGGTACCTGGAACACCATCACTCTAGTACCTGGCACACAATCGCTCTGGTACTTGGAACATAACTGATGTGGAACCTGGCACACAATCACTCTGGTACCAGGAACACCATCACTCTGGTACAAGGAACATGATTATTGTGGTACCTGGAACACCATCGCTTTGGTACTTGGAACATAATTAATATGGTATTTTGGAACACCATCACTCTAGTACCTGGAACATAATTAATGTGGTACCTAGAACGCCATCAATCTGGTACCTGGAACATAATTAATCTCGTACCTGGAAAACCATCACTCTGGTACCTGGAACACCATCACTCTGGTACCTGGAAACATAATTAATGTGGTACCTGGAACACCATCATTCTGATACCTGGAACATAATAATGGAGTACCTAGAACACCATTACTT
>JADBJO010000365.1:482500-507500 GCA_016801955.1 Conus betulinus | reverse complement strand
ATCCCGTCCACAGCCACAGACCGGCCCCTCCCGCTGCAACCACCACCACCACAACCCCCCCCCCCCTCCCCTTCCTAGTACCGGCAATCCACGGGGAGCTAATCAATGTCAAGTCGTCAAAGAGGCAACCCACCAGAGGAGACACTGCATCAAGTCCGTCAGCGACAGAAACCCAGAAACCACGATCTCCCAGCAGGGAATCCGCGACGCTAACCACTTCGCCACGGCGGCTGGTCACCGCCAGTCGTTGGTTTTCCACTGATTTCTCGTTTGTCTTCATCGTGGTTTGTGTTGACGATAAGAATTCAGAAGGAAACTTTCAGATAGAAAAAAAAAATCTGAGAAATGGGAGCTGGATGGATCCTCAGTGGGTCGCTCATGTTGCCTAGCTGTACGGCCACGTCCGGGGGAAGTGATGTGTAGGAACTCCGCATCTATTACACGAAAGGCTTCAGGGAAGCGCGTTTCTTCTCGCCGCCAGGTCGAACAGCTCTTTGGAATCACCCTCTGAGTCAGGTTATGAGTGAAGACAATTTTTGTTTGTTTGTTTTTGTTTTTCAGCCAAGGGAAGTAACGGTCATTATTATGAACTGAAGAAATTTCTTCCCATGTGTGTTTCTGTATTTCTCTCCTTTTGTTTTCTGCTTTTTTTTTTTGTGTTGTTGTTCTTTGTTTTTTTATTAATTAAACACTTAATACATTCTCCTGCGATCCTCTGGTTACTGACACATTTATATACAGTCATTTAGGAGCACGCACGGAACAGAGACAGACAGACAGACAGACAGACAGACAGACACACACACACACACACACACACACACACACACACACACACACACACACACACACACACACAGAGTGCTTGCATATGTGCATGCGCACGCTTAGAGAGAGAGAGAGAGAGAGAGAGAGAGAGAGAGAGAGAGAGAGAGAGAGAGAGAGAGAGAGACAGAGAGAGAGAGTTTTGTACATTTTGATTACGACAGGGGGAAAAGATGAGTCAGTCATAAGTGACTGTACCAAATTCTTTTTTTCTTTTCTTCCTCCTCCTGCTCCTCTCCTCCTCCTCCTCCTCCTCCTCCTCCCCCTCCTTCTCTTTGTCCTCCTCCTCCGCCTCCTCCTCCGATTCCTTTTTTTTTTTTTTCAGTTTTGTTGTTGATCAACGTATGTATGAAGGCTGTCGACAGTAAGCATTTCCCACAGGTCTCTTTACCAATCCGTCAACTTTTTCTACTTTCATACATTAGGGGGTGGGGGGGGGGGGGAGGTCAAAGTAGTAAGTAAAGATATCCTGTTTGATTTTTAGTCTTTAAACACATTTATCTTGTTTCTACCAGAGAAAAAGCAGGCTTATTACATCTCAGGTTGTTTGAACTTTGTCTTTGTTTTTTCCATCTCTGTTCTTTGTAATATGAAACTACACGTTGGTTTACCTGGTTCGCCGACGTTGGTAAACTTCGTCGTGAGAAGAATCGCCAGTTTTAACTGACTGGCTCACAGGAACAGTGTCATCTGTGCAAAAAGGTGGATCGGTGTTAACTGAAGTCATGCTCAAATCTGGTTTGAAGAAAGATTTTATGTACTGAAGAAAAGAAAGTAAGAGAAAAAAAAGTGGGAAAAGGCTTGATAACATGTACACACACACACACGCACACACACACACACACACACACACACACACACACACACACACACACACACACACACACACACACACATATGCACACACACACACACACACATGCACACACACACGCACGCACGCACTCTCTCCGCACTCTCGGAGTCTGGAGCACAACCGTAAACGCCCCTGGAAAATGAAGAATCTTGAGCATGAAAACAACGTTGCGGCTCTATGGCCTTTTGGGAACAGATCAATGAAAACGGCATAGAGAATGTAACATGCCATAATAATCTTACCTTGTGTCTCGCACCTATCTTTGGCCTTTTGTCAATAGGACAATGACAATATCAAAGAGAATGTAACATGCCATAATAATCTGCATTGTGCCTCGTACCTATCTTTGGCCTTTTGGCAATAGGACAATGACAATATCAAAGAGAATGTAACATAATAATAATCTGCATTGTGCCTCGTACCTATCTTTGGCCTTTTGGCAATAGGACAATGAAAATGGCGTAGAGAATATAACATGCCATAATAATCTACATTGTATCTTGTACGTATCTTTGGCCTTTTGGGAACAGATCAATGAACATGGCATAGAGAATGTAACATGCCATAATAATCTACATTGTGTCTCGTACCTATCTTTGGCCTCTTGGGAATAGATCAATGAAAATATCATAGAGAATATAACATGTGTGTCGTACCTATCTTTGGCCTTTTGGGAATAGATCGATGAAAAATATCATAGAGAATATAACATGCCATAATAATCTACATTGTGTTTCGTGCCTATTTAGTGGCCTTTTGTCAATGGGACGATGACAATATCATAGAGAATGCAACATGCCATAATAACCTACATTAGGCCTCGTGCCTTTTTTTTTTTTTTTTTTTTTTTTTTGCTTTTGGCAATAGAACAATGAACATATCATAGAGAATATAACATGCCATAATAACCTACATTGTGCCTCGTGCCTACTTTTGGCCTTTAGGCAATAGGACAATGAAAATGGCGTAGAGAATGTAACGTGCCATAATAATCTACATTGTGCCTCGTGCCTGTCTTTGGCCTTTTGGCAATAGGACAATGAAAATGGTGTAAAGAATATAGTCTTCCAAAGTAATCTGCACTATCTTCTGCCCCCTTCCTCTCCATCTCTCTCTCCTCATGCTAACTTCCTCCCTCCCCCCTTCTCAACAGCGCACCCCTCCCTCTGCCAATGGTTTCGTCCTGACAGGAATGAAAAAGACATAAATAGTATAGTTCCCGTAATGATTTACAGTGTGTCTCCTGCCCATATTACTGTCAATCGCTTGAAAAAGTAACATTGCACGGAGGATGTTATAATTAAAAAAAATATTTTATTTTATATTTTTTATTTATTTTTTTTTAGTAATCTGAGTTTGAAAAATTCAGTGGTGGTCCTAACGCTGCCTCGTTTTATACTCTTCTCAATCAACCATGAATTTAGCTTTCCTGCTAGTCACTGGATTCATGTATGTAAACATCGCATCGACTGTTCGTTTCTTCCCTTTGTTTTGTATTTGCTGTTTGTTTCTTGGTCAGGGTGGGACTTCTTTCCAACCCAGTCACAGCCATGACAAGGTTCTGTGTGGTCGGAAAGCCTTCAGCAATTGTACTGGAACTAGAAGAACCAGGACTAGTTGAACGGTTGCAACAATCTTTAAAGCAGACAGTCTCTCAAACTGGCAGAGCGTCGGACTCGTTAATTCTGCAGATGCGGAAATCGCTGTCTGAAATATCTGCACAGCTGTCCGCTTGAGACGGAATTGTTCCCTCAGATATGACATGGATTCCGACTTCATTCTTTAAAAGTTCTTCGAGTGAGACCACGAAACTATCAATGGAAGTTCCACCTCTGAACGCGATCGCATCTTGCGTACACATTTAATTCAATCACCAACCTTCTGAGAAAGCTCAGTGGTTCTCAAGGGGAACCATCCTCTTTGTACACATTTTTGTCTTTGCACACGTTCCATGAGTTTGCCAAATAGGACACAGAGGTTTTCTCTTGATTATTTTTTTTTTAACGATTCTATGCAAGCGCGCTTACCCAAGAAACCACAAACAATCTGTTGGTTTTAGTTTTTTGCCCTTTCTAAGCATGTACGCTTTGTCTAATCTGCCACACTGATTTTTTTTCGCTTTTTTTTTTTTTTTTACCTGTTTGTGTGCATGTATGTTCTATTAAAGTAATGAACTACGAAAAAATTTCGGCTCTATCCTTAAATTTACAACTCAACACACCAGCTAAAAAAGAAAGACGAAAATAAAAAAAAAAACAAACAAAAAGGTGGGTGTTCGGGTGGATTCTGGAACAGATGTAGCCCTTTTCTCGCCCTCCCCCTCCCCGCCCCCTCCTTTATGGGGTCCTGCCGTTTATGGTAAAGTCGTTTGACTGGTTCCGTCGATCGGTGCTGTATTTCCTTCCTCCTCACTTCCCTCACAACACGCTTTCTGGTTATCTCTCTGGTCACAGTTTGGGGTTACAGCAAAAGTCAAGCAGTAACAACACAGTTTGAACAGATGGAAATGGCTCCGGCTCTGTGAAAAAAAACAAACAAACAAACAAACTTGTTGAATGTGAAAAAGATGATTTTATCCCAGAATTTGGGATCAGTAAATTAATTCAATGCCATATGTCAGCAAAAGTAGCATGACTTGTGGACTCCTTGTGTTTCTACGCCGTTGGTAGGGCACTAGGATTTTGGAGTGGAGTGAAAACTTTAGCAGGCGACAGAAAAATGAAGGTTCATGTGGATAGTGCTTGCATAGAAAAGAAACGGACATGAGACCTCAGAGTCAAGTATGGTATGGGTCAAGGGCTGTGCGATGAATAAGTTTTAGAACTGGCTGATCTGCGAAAAGCCAGGTGCAGCTTTGAGTGTAATAGAGAACATAGAGTGTTTTGGGCCTAAACTGTAACCGTGGACTCGGACCTGTACATTTTCCCCGCTGCTGCAGGCTTTGTGTGGACACGACCATCCCTCCTCATTCCACGACCCCCTCCACTTTCAACTCCGTCCCCCCCCCCCCCCCCCCCCTTCCTTTTGTCTGAATTATCCTATTTTTTTTTTTCGCCCTCCTCAATCAAGCAGTTTGGACCTCTTACAAAGAATCGGGGTCTCCCATCTCCCTTCCTTCCCGCCACAAAAACAACAACCGCAACCACACGAAGAGCTAGACTCGGGTAAAGAAAAACAAACAAACAAACAACAACGATGGCTTGGTGAATATCTGGGTATTCGGTGTGCTGTGCGATATTGTTTAACGTCGATTTGGTCAAGTCGGGTCAAAACAGTTTGGTTGTATTGTGCTGGGCAAGTGTGTCAATCACGATGGGTATACAAGGGACGTAATCATAAGGATCTGCCCAAAAAAGCCACAGATCTTGTCTTTTGTGTTCAGAATGGCATTGTTCTTTTCCTTTCGTATTTTTCGCTAAGTATTGCCACGCCCTAACCTCCATCCTTTCTCTCCTCTCCACCCATGAACACACTCGCCATTCCATTCCTCTTCCAAGTAACAACAACAACAACAACAACAACAACGAAACATACAACCCATCAAGCAATTAAAACAAAACAAAACAAACGTACGAAAAATATCAAATAAAATAACAACAATAACAGCAACAACAAATATGCCGTGTGTGTGTGTGTGTGTGTGTGTGTGTGTGTGTGTGTGTGTGTGTGTGTGTGTGTGTGTTGTGTAACGATGGCTGACTATTTTTCATCAGGTATCAATATTTTTTGAGAGTTTTCTCGAATCAAGCAGAAGAGTGGAGAAGGAAGCGAAGGGAAGGGTGAGAGAGGGAAGCATCGCATAAGAAAAAAGTCGTCACCATCCCCCATCCCGGCCCCCATCCCCCCCCCCCCCCCCCCCCCCCCCCCAAAAAAAAAAAAAAAAAAAAAAAAAAAATCCAACCCAAAGAAACAAACAAGCAAAAAATCGCAGCTGGAGAAAAAGAAGAAAAAAACCAATCTTCCGCGTTCAAAATCCAGGCGAAAGACTTCCACTTCAAGAGAGAAAACCACCCCCACCGCCACCACCACCAACCACCGCCACCACCAGCACCAGCACCCCCGGCTGTCACTCCTCTACCCGTTAAACCACTAAGCCTCTTCTTGTTGGTGCACAAGATAACAGATCCCCTTGAATGGAAAACAAATGCTGGTTTATGCGCAGCCGCCGCATCAAACGGCGCTAAAGTTATCCCCCTTGGTCACCCGTCCTTCTTCCCCGCCAAAGAAAAAAAAAAAGACCAGGCATCAATTAATGCTCTCGTTGTGATGAAGAAGATGCTGCTAGCCAGAGAGGAGGTCGACAGGCTGTTATAATCCTACCTGTCAAAAGGCAGGCGATCGCTCATCGTTGGAGGCCGGGTTGTCGTTCTTTATCGCTTTCTGTCGCCCTCTGTCCATGCATCAGAGGGAGGGAAGGAAGGGAGAGGGGGGGGGGGGGGTGGGGTGGGGGGTGGGTGGTGGGTGGGGGGAGAAAGGGTGGCTGGCGTTTGTGGGCGAGAGGCTTGATTCTTGTCCACGACTGCTGCCGGTGTTTGGTCTCAGAACCGACTCCTCTAAGTTTTTACCCCCCCCCCCCCCCCCCCCCCCGTTCCCCTCCCTCTCCCCCCCTCGTCTCTCCCTCCACCGCCATTTCCAGCCAGCCAGCCAGCCAGCCTTTCAGTGCTGTATTATTCTCACGTTTATGATTACGAAACTCTTTATAAAGCTTCTAATCCACCCCCCAATCTTCTCCCACCCACCCCAACATCACCTCCACCACACTCACACTGACTAGAATCCACACTCACACTGACTAGAATCCACACTCACACTCATTAGAATCCACACTCACACTCGCTAGAATCACACTCACACTCGCTAAAATCTGGACACCCCCCCCCCCCCCCCCCCCCCCCCCCCCCCAGGATCTATATGAACGGTAGTCTTAACTGAGAGGGAAATCTCATAAGGACAATAAAAAAGAGAAGCATCTTGCAGAAAGGCAAATTTGAGGGAGGCTCAGCAAGAACGGTGGTTAGAGGAAGGTTTGGCTGTATGAGGATCAATGTTCCGGGTAACGACCGTACTGTGTGAAATCACAGGGAAGTGTGAAAGAACCGTGACGATGAATTCCCCGCATGTCTATGTTGATCACCGAAGAATGGTCGATCACCACCACGAATGCAGCAAAACGTGACAGAAGGTCAGGATGAAAGAATTGCAGGAAGGTGTCTAAAACGAATGAAAACAAAACAAACAAACAAAAAACAAGCAAACAAACAAGCAAACAACCAACCAACCGACCAACCAAACAAACAAAGCAAAAAAAAAAAAAACAAAAAAAAAAAAAAAAAAACCGCCAGAAAGGTAGATGTAGATGCCCCGAGTCACCAAAGGTCCGGTGCGATAGATGCGGTTTGAAGTCACCGTTTAACCGGTAATCATGGAAATGTGTAAAGAACGATCCTAGTAGATTTCTGAGACCTTAAACACGGCATTAGTGGACTTTGTCTGAACTTTGATCAGTTGCAGACCTTTTCACAAAGCATCTACACTTTGGGAAATCTGTTGGGAATGATGAACAGAAATTTAATGCATAGAGCTGACAAATTCGGGACTTTTAGGAGAATTAAGTTAAATGTGAATATGGAACAGCTGAAGCCTTGACCGCCACCCCCCCCCCCCCCCCCTCCCCATAGGGAAGGGCAATCACCCGAAGGGGGAGTGACACTGCACAACAAAGAACGAATGTGTTAAATTAAATTGCGTTCCAATTTTTTTTTTTTTTTTTGGTTCAAACTCCGGAGTTGGGTTGCTCTCTCTCTCTCTCTCTCTCTCTCTCTCTCTCTTATCTAGGCCAGTTATATCCCGTACGTTTTATTGTGAGGGGGGGATAAAACTGAACGGGGATGATTCCATTGACGATTTCTGCACGTGACACAAGCGACTCTCGTGTTCTGCCGCCGTCTCCATCCTGTCTGTCACCCCTCTCTGCCAGGAAGAAGGGAGGGACGGGCGGGAGTCAGGATGGCGAACCGGAGACCGGCAGAACTCTGGCACCCCCTCCGCCCCTTCTCACCCCCCCCCCCCCCCCCCCCCCCCCCCCCCCCCCAGCTTTCTACCTCTCCTTTTCCCTCCCTCCACTCCCCTCCTCCTCGACCACGGCACGAGCACACGCACACTCCCGGCGCACGCGGCGGAGCGTGGCGGTAATGGCGGCCTTTGCCAGTCAGCCGGCCGTGTAAGATGTGGTTTTGATCGGCCGCTGATTGTTGTCGTCATCTGGGCCGGGGCGGCACTGGATTAACAGAAAAAAAAAAGGAAAAAAAAAGAAAAAGAAAGAAGAATAAAAGGGAGATGGCATCAAGCCACATCTGCTCCGTCGCATCCCGACAAGTGTCGGGGACCGCGGGAGAGAGGGAAGGGGGTAGGGCGGGGGGAGTGAGAGTGGGGAGGTGGGGGGAGGGGAGGGGAGGTGGAGGAGAGGGTCGGGGAGGGGGAAGGGGGAGGACGTGATGCGACGGGCGGGAATCAAGACTGAGTTTCGCTGCCGTTTGTCTCCCCCCCCCCCCCCCCCCCCCCCCCCCCCCACCCCGCCATTCCCGCCCCTCTCCACCTCTCCCTATCAGTCCTCCCCCCCCCCTCCCCCCCTCCTCAAAAGCCGCCTATTGCTCTTGTCATACAGCGTCCCGTGACTCCAGTGACGTGGGGAACCGCCGTTCTGACCATCTGACGTCATATAATCCCAACATGTCATTAGGGCCTATACATTTTGCTCACCCCCCCCCCCCCTCTCCTTTCCAGCCGTAGGGTGTTTTGTTTTTGACGGTCTCCTCTGTTTTTCAGTATGATGACTCGGTCCTTTCGGCGATCTCGTCTGTCTGTTTGTTTTTCAGTATGATAACTCGGTCCTTTCAACAATCTCGTCTGTTTGTTTTTTCAGTATGATGACTCGGTCTTTGGACGATCTTGTCTGTTTTTTCAGTATGATGACTCGGTCCTTTCGGCGATCTCGTCTGTTTGTTTTTTCAGTATGATAACTCGGTCCTTTCAACATCTCGTCTGTTTGTTTTTCAGTATGATGACTCGGTCCTTTGGACGATCTTGTCTGTTTTTTTTCAGTATGATGACTCGGTCCTTTCAACAATCTTGTCTGTTTGTTTTTCAGTATGATGACTCGGTCCTTTTTGGACGATCTTGTCTGTTTTTTTTCAGTATGATGACTCGGTCCTTTCAACAATCTCGTCTGTTTGTTTTTCAGTATGATTACTCGGTCCTTTGGACGATCTTGTCTGTTTTTTCAGTATGATGACTCGGTCCTTTCAACAATCTCGTCTGTTTGTTTTTCAGTATGATGACTCGGTCCTTTGGACCATCTTGTCTGTTTTTTCAGTATGATCTCGGTCTTTTGGACCATCTTGTCTGTTTTTTCAGTATGATGACTCGGTCTTTTGGACCATCTTGTCTCTTTGTTTTTCAGTATGATGACTCGGTCCTTTGGACCATCTTGTCTGATTTTTTTTCAGTATGATGATGACTCGGTCTTTTGGACCATCTTGTCTGTTTGTTTTTCAGTATGATGACCCGGACAAACTTGGTTGAGGAAACATTTCTCAGTATTGCTATGATTGTTTCACGTAACGCTATAGAAAGTGAGCGAAATGTGAAATCTTTTGGTGTTGCAGTGAATGGAAATACTACAAGGATGGGGACCCCCCTCCCCCTCCCTCACCAAGAGAAAACAAGTTCAACGTTCACTAGCGCACAGGTTTGGAAGCTCTTTCTTTTATGGATTTCCCTTACCACCCACCCCTCCCATATGTGATGTTTTACAAACCTATGACAATTTTCAATGGATGAAATGAATTATTTATAGATAATTCCCGACGCATATCATGTAGAATTGCCCGTTGTGTATGAATAACGTTTCTTTCATTCTAAATGCATGTAAATAATGATGCCAAGTGTGTGTGTGTGTGTGTGTGTGTGTGTGTGTGTGTGTGTGTGTGTGTGTGTGTGTGTGTGTGGCATGTGTGTGTGTGTTTTAAGCAAACAGCCCCCACCTCCCTCCATGCCCCTCATGTTCCCTTCTTCTCATACCCTGTGAATTGTTCGCAAAAAGATTAAGTGACACAGTTTTGTTTTGTAACCTGTGTCACACAGACGTAACTTCTTCATTTGAGTAAATCATCCACCATTACACAAGTGTCATCAGAACCAGCTTACCCAGTGAGCACACACACACACACACACACACACACACACACACACACACACACACACACACACACACGCATGTGCTTGTATGCTGTATGGGCATGGTCATAAGCATATCAACACAGACAAGCAAGAAAGTCACTGTAATTCTTCCTGCCGGCACGTGCTGCCGGGAGAGTTGCAGCCCTTTGCATCCTGAACAGCCAATGGAACGAGGAGCACGCTCAGCTGATTTCCGAGAACGCTAAAATTACGCTGAATTTAGGGAGGGACTGAAATGAAAGTTTTTTGGGAGGAAAAAAGAAGCTGAAGGCTTGTTCTTCTTCTAGTTAGCCTGATAAACGAGCAGAGAAAGGTTGATAAATCTGCATATCAACGTGCCCTTTGTGCATATCAAGCCGGCTTAGAAGTTGTTATTTTCTGCTTGCGGGTTTTTCTTTTTTCTTTTCTTTCTTGCTTTCTTTTTTCCCCTTCCTTTCTTTTCTTTTTTTTTTTTTTTTTCTGTCTTGCTTTCTGTCTTTTTCTTTCTTTCTTTTTCTTTTTTCTTCTTCTTTTCATTTCTTTCATTCTTTTTTGCTTTTTAAGGGTGAAAATTAGATCCCATTCTCACTTGAATCCGACACTCATCTGTCATCACGGGGAAATGCCGTGAAATCCCTGCATGTCTGACCTCGGTCGTATGATATAACGACAAGGAGGAACACCTCTCAGGTCATACCTACCGGGAGATGGCGTTACCAGCAGAAGGCGCCATGGTGACGGACAGACGTAGGGCGGCGCCGAGTACCTTTCCTGCATCAACAATGACGACGGGACTTAGCCTGTGTTACCGAGCTTAGGAGGCTGTGGGGCAGTTCGGCGACGAGTAGTTACCTTTCTACGACTTCGCCGTGGCCTGCACGACCACCAGGGCCCTTCTTTGGGCATGGGAGTGGTGGACACGTCTCTCACGGGCACAGAGTGAACATGGATCTACGCACAGCGCCTTGGTGACTTCTATCCTGCACGTGTCCTGACGCGGCACAGGACCTGACGCGGCACAGGACCTGACGCGGCACAGGATCTCACGCGGCACAGGACCTGACGCGGAACAGGACCTGACGCGGCACAGGACCTCACGCGGCGCAGGACCTCACGCGGCACAGACCTCACGCGGCACAGGACCTCACGCGGCACAGGACCGTCGCCACTCACTACGAAGTCGGCCGACTGGTAGCCCTGACGACGGCACTGGAGGGAGGGCAACAAGAAAGACACCATCATCAGGACTGACTTCGAAAGAAGGAAAAAATCGACTATCTACGAACGAACTTTACCCAGGTATCTGCCTGAGGGAGCCGACCACCCTGGGTGCTTCCTCCCCACGCGCACATACAGACTTCAAGCAAGGTTGCCAGCTAACAAGTCTGCAAGACAACTGAATCTACGTGCAGCAGCTTGCTGCAACTCACAACTTGTCCCTGAAAGCATCTACTGTGAGCACGTTCAACTGAACCATCACCTCCAGGGACTTGTCTGACAATGAGATATCACGTGAAAAGCAATTACGGTCCTTCCATGGTTGTGAGTCTTTACCCGCTTAAGTCAAGACTCACTTGGGATATGTTGGAGGTGAGGGTGACTGAAGTCGTAACTTGCACACACTTTTCGAAATTAGGCCTTGACGTTTGTTGGCATGGTACTAAAAGAAACATCGGATCTGCCAGAAGTTTGATGTTCTCAGTAGGCTTTTCAAACGCGCGCGCGCGCGCGCGCGCGTGTGTGTGTGTGTGTGTGTGTGAGAGAGAGAGAGAGAGAGAGAGAGAGAGAGAGAGAGAGAGAGAGACAGACAGACAGACAGACAGACAGACAGACAGACAAACGGAACTCAGAACTCATATGGTTTATTGATATAAAAAAACATTGCTCCTTATGGAGTGGGGTACGGATAATGTAACATATATGAATTTTACAGAACACTAAAAGACTGGACACACTTCTTCTCTCACACAAAGGCATAACTGCCTTGAACAAGTAAATTGAGAAATTTCTTACTATGGTTTCATTTTGAGATGCCACAAGCAGACTTAACTGAAATTGACAGAGATACCTGGAAAATTTAGTTGCTATATATTGCGCTCTTAGACTAGATAAACTTGCAGCAGCATGAAACAAAATGCAATTCGTCTTCTTTTCCATTACTGCATTGCGGACAAGTCAAATCCATTCCAAGTATATTTACTTTACCGATACCGGTGTTGTGCAATGTCTGAAATTCCCGGTCTAAATTTGGACATAATAAACTTCAAGCGTTTGCCTAAATCCATTTGCAGATAGAGTTTGACATCGTGTACTGTACATGTCCGATACATGGTAAATATATCGCTATTTTTGACACGAGCGCCCCATTCCTGCCACCTGCACGCAATCAATCTGTCTTTAAATTCAGATAGAAATGCAACGATGCTGAAGTGAATCCAGAACCCCGTACTTCCTTGAAACAAACACATCTGGACAGCAGTCCTCAGGCTCTCCTCGTGCTAGGGAGACACACCATGGGATGTTTCTTCCCAGAACAAATATCAGTGCTTTAATGATGTCGTGTCTATGCTCCATCGGTTGAGCATGAAGTTTGAAGCGATGAGGGATGACATCAGAGGCCTCAAAGGCAGTTTCGATACGCTGCTCAAGGAAACCAAGAGCATGGAGGAAGAATGCACCCGTCTGCGAGTAGAAAACGCCGCACTGAGGGAGAGTAACGTCCGCCGGAGAAGAGGATTGATGAGCAGGAGAAGAAGACCGACGACCTAGAATGCAGGTTTAGACGGAACAACGTCATCATTCATGGGCTCCACAAACAGACAAGGAGTCGGCACAGAGAGAGAGAGAGAGAGAGAGAGAGAGAGAGAGAGAGAGAGAGAGAGAGAGAGAGAGAGAGAGAGAAATAACATGTCTCAAAAAGAGTTTCACTCCATTCTGCGGTATCAAGCGTTACACGGTGAGCAAACGGCCACATGTCACGAACAAATCAATATGAGCTAGAATTACTATTTACATCAGATGTAACAACGAATCGTTTAACAACACACAATACTATAAACTTCCGCTGTAAGGCTACACACACACACACACACACACACACACACACACACACACACACACACACACACACACACATATATACATATATATATATATATAAAAATCCGCAAAGGGCCATATCAGGGCTGTCGCTGCCTTGAAGTCAACTCACTAGTCATTCATTAACTCTTGAAAATACATCTTCTAAAAACCCATCCAAAATTTTTAAAAATCTTTCCCCTATAAAATCTCAGATCCGATGAAAAAAGTTAATCTCTTTGAAGAATTCAAAGATCGCATCAGGTGGAACATCTCTGAACAAAGTTTTCATGGAATCTACTGTAAACTGTTTGTGTCTCACATCATGCAAGTCCCAACACTAAAAGAATATGTTTCATTGTGAGTGGTACATAACATGGAATGCACCACGGAGCTTCTTAACTCTTTAAAAGGTACGAATGAGTAAAATACGAATGGCCTGTGAGTAGCCGGCATAGAATCGTTTTCTGCTTTGTGACCACCAGAGGGAGATGAGAGGAACTCTTTTAGGCTTGGACGGATCTGAAAGAGTTTGTTATCCCGTCTGTGTATTCCTTGAACAAGATTAGTACAATGAAGAAGCTATTTTATTGTGTTTAATGAAACCGGGGGAGTACAGCTGAGCCACTTGGGAGGACTAAACAGAACGCTGCTTGACAGAGACTCCGTTTCAACACTGACCACACTTGCAGGTGTTGTTTTGGGCAGGGGAAAAAAACGGTCGAAAGCACAGAACTGTGCAGTGATGAACATGGAACCGTGGGCTCAATGAAAGACACTGACATGACAGATTCATTCTGTATTATAACATCTGCACATTCTTCTCCGTTCTACCGCCCTTTTTCTTGTTTGGGCTGTATGGGCTGGAAAATGCAATGTCTTCAACGTAGGGTACTGACATGTCCAATGGTAGTTGTGTAATGAATTTTTCTTTGTTGCAAGAATCAGAGAGAGAGAGAGAGAGAGAGAGAGAGAGAGAGAGAGAGAGAGAGAGAGAGAAAGGATATGAGAAGGATATGGTCTTTATTGGAAGAAAAAAAAATACCCGCCTTGTCTAAATTCTAGAATAAAAAAGCTTCTCTATCAAACCTTGAGAGAGAGAGAGAGAGAGAGAGAGAGAGAGAGAGAGAGAGAGAGAGAGAGAGAGAGAGGATTAGGTCTTTATTCCAGGGTGAAAAAATATCCACCTTGTCTTCATTCTGGAATTTAAAAAAAAGTTTCTGATCAGAACTTTCTCTGTTGACAAATTCGTACGGTTCCTTACCGCTGCAATGACCGAGTCGACTGAAAACAACGTCAAAGACAGAACAGTACGCAATATGTCTCATGAAATTCAGCTACCGCTAGCCGCCTACAAGACAACGGAGATACCGCGCCTCTGGGCTCTGCACCCCCCCCCCCCTCCCCTTCAACATCCTCCGCGGCTCCCCTCCCGCCCCTTCTCCCCAAACATCCCCCCTTCTTCCCCACCCCCCCCACCCCCCCTTCCCCTCCCGAAAAATGATTAGCCGGATGAAGTGATAACGGAACCTGGGCCTATCTTTCTTGTTTCCTGTGCTGATGATGTTGATGACGAAGCGTGTGAAGGAGACATTCTCCGCTCGGTTGAAGGCAGCCAGCAGTCCGCTGAGGCGTGACGGCGAGTGAAGGAAATCACTGAAGTGGACTAACAGGAAGTGAAAGCAGGCGGCCATGACGGCCGGGAAGTCGTGTGATCGTGTCGCGGGGCAGGCTGGGAAAGGGTGTCTTGCCTGCCTGGGATCCCGAGGGACAGCGGGGGCAAGCCTGACCGCACGATGACAAACTCCGATAGCGGGCCTTGTTTTTATCGAGATTTGTGGTTTCCTGTCAAACACCAGTCCCAGGCTTAATGAACCGATTTACTGTTGGCCCACAAGATTATTTGTTCAATGCAAATGAAATGGCCGCCAACGCTGGTCGCGGTTTTCCGCATGAATAGGATGATAGAACGTCTTAAAGGGTATTAATCCCGCAGAACGCTTCTATATAGATTTGGCGTCAACGTGGGGCCGTATCTCTCGCACCATCTTCCCCAAACCCGTTTTTCTATGAATTTGGAAAGGCAGGGCCAATTTTCTGTCAAGTGCAAATTCTTTTACAGCAGCAGCAGCTTTGGACGCTGTCCGTCTCGCCGGCTGATCGTGTGGGAGATAGTAAATTGGAAAAGCTCGAGGAGTTGGACCAATCGCCGCACGAATCTGTCAGGGGGTGACCGCCCTGTCTTGATGAAGAAGACCGCAACGCCATGTGCAGACGTGGTGATATCGCCTTCACGACATTCATACATGTGATCTGTCCGCTGATACCGACGTCTTATAAAATATTCATGTTTTTACAAGGTCCTGTACTAAAACTAATATTTAGCCAGGCTGAAGAGGGGCCGCTAGAAGAGAGCCCCCTCTGAGGAAGGGGAGGAGGAGGAGGAGGAGGAAATGTATGCCGATGGCCGATACTGGGTCATCCATCGGCCACCATTTTGAATTATGCACACGGTGGAGCAAGGTTCGGACCTCCACACGATATCAGCGCGTATGCACAAATCCAGCTAGTCAGACAAATAACGATGAAAACAGGCATAAATTTGCATGACAAGGGCATGAAAAGACGTGAGAGTCAAGAGGCGGTGGGGAGGGGGGGGGGGGGGGAGGGGGATGACTGAATATTGCTGGAACAGCGTTTTGTCTTGTCAGAGCGCCACTTGGCCGTACGGTGTTGTTACACATGAACTGACGTGAGCTGGGATGCTGGCTCTTCCACAGCTTGTTCCCCATAACGACAGATCAAGGCTGTAGATATACACGTATGTGGAAACGGGGAGCGGTGGGGGTGGGGTGGGGTGGGGTGGGATGAGGGGGGGGGGGGGGGGGGCATATTCTGAGGAGCAAGATTGTTGACAAGGGATACTGACAAACGGGTGAAGAAGGGCCTCTTTTCCTTACAGCTAGAAGAGAGAGAGAGAGAGAGAGAGAGAGAGAGAGAGAGAGAGAGAGAGAGAGAGAGAGAAACCATGTTACCTTCTAGAGTGGGATTATACCACCCTGCAGCAGGCTGGGGGGAGGGAACTAGGATCCAGCGAAAGTATGAGGGGAGGTAACTAGCTATCCAGTACAACGAATACTGAACGTCTGACTCCAAGTACCGAAGCGTCAAGAGTCATCTGTCCTTGCAAGAGCAACGGAAGTTGAAGTATGCCTTCCTATTCAAAGTAGAATTGTTCTTTTGTTGTTGGAGTACGAGAAGTGGAGCTGCCCTACCTCGATGGACCAGACAAGTAGAAGTCTTCCTTTTTGTTGGTTCGAGAGAAGTGAAACTATGGCTCGTTGTTGGAGTGAGACACGTGGAGCTAGTTCTCAGAGAAATTGAATGATCCGCCCTCAGTTGAAAGAAACAGAACTATCTCTCATTGGAGTAGAAGAAGAAGAAGAACTATCCGTCTTGTTGAAGTATGAGATGTAGAGGTGACCCTCGTTGTTAGAACAGAAGACGTGGTACTATTCCATCTTACTGGAGTAACTAAAATAGACCTATCCATTCTTTTTGGGGTAAGGGAAATGGAACTACCCACGATTGCAGAAGCAGATGTAATCGTCCCTCCTTGTTTGAGAAATATCTCTCTTAGTCGGAGCAATAGAAGTAGAGCTACATATCCATGCTGGAGTAAGTGAAGCAGAACTATCCCTCGCTAATGGAGTAGAAGTGGAACTATCCCTCCCGACTGCAGTAAAAAAAAAAAAGGAACTATCCCTCCCTGCTGGAGTAAGACAAATTGAACTCTCCCTCCCTGCTGGAGTAAGACAAATGGAACTATCCCTCCCTGCTGGAGTAAGACAAATGGAACTATTCCTCACTGCTAGAGTAACCCAAATGGAACTATCCCTCCCTACTGGAGTAAGACAAATGGAACTATACCTCCCTGCTGGAGTAAGACAAATGGAACTATACCTCCCTGCTGGAGTAAGCCATATGGGAACTATCCTCCCTGCTGGAGTAAGACAAATGGAACCATCCATCTCTGCTGAAGTAAGACAAATGGAACTATCCCTCCCTGCTGGAGTAAGACAAATGGAACTATCCCTTCCTGCTGGAGTAAGACAATGGAACTATCCCTCTCTGCTGGAGTAAGACAAATGGAACTATATCTCCCTGTTGAAGTAAGACAAACTGAACTATCTCTCTCTGCTGGAGTAAGACAAATGGAACTATCTCTCCCTGTTGGAGTAAGACAAATGGAAACTATCTCTCCCTGTTGGAGTAAGACAAATGGAACTATCCTTCTCTGCTGAAGTAAGACAAAAAAATGGAACTATCCCTCTCTGCTGAAGTAAGACAAATGGAACTATCCCTCCCTGCTGGAGTAAGACAAATGGAACTATCCCTCCCTGCTGGAGTAAGCCAAATGGAACCATCCCTCCCTGCTGGAGTAAGCCAAATGGACCATCCCTCCCTGCTGGAGTAAGTAAAACAAATGGAACTATCCCTTTCTGCTGAAGTAAGACAAAATGGAACTATCCCTCACTGCTGGAGTAAGAGCAATGGAACTATCCCTCCCTGCTGGAGAAAGAGGAATGGAACTATCCCTCCTTGCTGGGGGAAGAGGAATGGAACTATCCCTCCCTGCTGGAGAAAGACAAGTGGAACCATCCCTCCCTGCCGGAGTAAGAGAAGTAAAGCTATCCCTCCCTGTTGGAGGAAGAGAATGGAACTATCCTCCTCTTTACACATAGGATAGTTCGGAGATGAGGAATAAACGTGGTGGGGTTTGTAAGTCAGTGAACCAGTGACATCTCTTTCTCAGAATGCGAGAATAAGGAGTACACATGGAGATATGAACGTTCATGGCATCAGCCTGGACAACTGAACTAATCGGAAATGACCCCAGCCTCGAAGTCCGGTTCTTGGTGATAGAGGAGGACCTAGATCCCCATCAGAGGAATGAAAAGAAAGTTTTCTTCTTGGTGTTGATTTTTTTTCCCTTTTTCTTGTATTTGCTTTGCGTTGTTTTGTTTTTATTTTTCTTTTCAAATGTTTGAAATTAAGAACACAGTAGAAGGCAGCGTTTTCTGATTCAGGTACACCTTCAGTGAGTCGGTCAATGTCACTCTGAGTTCGCAGTTTTGTGAGGGCGGATTCCCCCAGTTTCTGTGTGAACACAATACATTGAGACGTTCTGATGTTGTTTGTAACGGAGCTGGGTCGGCTGATCACAGAGAACAAGATGATGGAGCCGATAGAACTCATCCTTCTGTACGAAAACCAGGGCTGGACGGTTGATGGTAGGTATCGAGACACTCCAGAATAAGAGCATCATTCAGCTTCTCGACAGCATCCGCCGACAGCCTGAAACAAATGACCGTATCAGCCTGTAAGTACATTACGCTGGCAGACTTTGTCTTCGCAGTCATCGGATATGGTAATCTTGCTAAACGGGAGCGAACTTCTCATTCGTTCACTCAGACAGGAACCCCAGAGGCACTGACGAAGGCCGCTGCACGGCGGAGGCCCTCCAGTGATCCATAAAGCTTTTCCCTCATCGGAAAGTTGGCAGGTCAGGTCTCTGCCCTTAGCTTTTCGTATGTGGGACAGTCCTGCAGGAAGTGTTCCATTGTCATTGAGGCTGTACCGCTTGAGCAACTTGAAGACTCGCCAATGTGGAATTTTGTGAACGTGCATGTGGTTTTGATCCCTTGGTCCACGCTATGCAGTGTACAGCTGGGAAGGATGTCGCGCTGTCATGTCCGAAGTCATGGACAGACAAAATTTGCACTGGAAATGAGATCTCCAATCTTAATTGCTGAAGTCTTCATCTTGTTTGGTTTTACTTACAAAAAAAATAAAAGGTATTTCAAATAACTCCGCCAGTTAATAATAATAATTATGATAATTATCATTATTATTATTATTTATGCCATTTAATCTTACATCATAAGCCCTAAGCGCTTACAATACATAAAAGGTGAAAGGAAAACAAATGAAACCAATAAGAAGATGAATATTGCAATAAGCACCAGTTAACATGGACAAACGAATTACAAGACAAACCACGATGCGTTTCGACCTCTTAGGTCTTCTCCCGGCAAGAGAAACAACACTCAAAACAATGAAAATGAAGAACGCGCACCGAGTTTTCCAATTCGGCGCAAGATGGCCATTCTGAAGACTCTAAGAGGTTTAAACGCGTCGGGGTTTGTCTTGTAAATTCGTTTGTCCATGTTAACTGGCGGGATTACTGCAAATACCTTTGAAAATTTGTTTCCATTTCCGCCTGCTGTCACCTCACTTTGCAACAAACTAAAACAAAAATGACCGCATGAGGCGCCTTTCTTGAAATCGTGATCGTGCGTGCTCTTTACAGCAGTTTCCGTTGTGTGTGATGATAATGTCGTGAAAAGTAGCCATGCAGCTTGGACGTGTCTGCTCTTCCCACCACCTTCACCCTGGCCTGTCTCTATACAGTTCCCTCAGCTTCTTTGATAGGACTTTTTAACCGTCTCGGAGGCATACTGTTTTTTTTACTGTTTTTTTATTTTTTTTTTCGGCACTCATTGCAACAACTCGCTATAGTTCAAAGTGTCCTGTGGAATCATCGTTGTTGAAATTTACACACACACACACACACACACACACACACACACACACACACACACACACACACACACACACACACACACACACAAAAGAATAGACTGACATTCATTGTCCACGATTTTATTTTGGCGCGATCCCAGAACAATTTCTGCGAGAAGGGATGGAGACTTAGCAACGTATTCTGTAACAGTTCAGAGGGCGTCCATGGAATGGCATCGAGTGCAGGGTGTAAGAGAGTACACGCTTGGTGTTCCCCAACTTCCACCTCCCCTTCCACCTCCCACTCTCCTCCGGGTTCAGGCAGTCCGTCGCGAGCTGTATTTGGGGGAAGGGGATCTGGTTGATAAGAAGTGAGTGGCCGAGCGACAGCAGCTTAGAACTGAGGGATGTGCGGCGCGGCACCATCTTTGTCACGCCATCTTGTTTCAAGAGGGAGGTGGCGCCCTCTGTAGACCACTTCACGTTCCCGTCGCACTCTTCAGCACGGTCTGGTGGTTATCCCCGTCCAACCACCACCACCCCCCGCCACCTTGGTCTCCATCCTCAGCTCCCCCACCCCACCCCCTTCCCTCTCCCACCCCTCCTGTTTCCAGAGGACGGGCACGCTTTGTTAGTGTTTCCTCCCATTCTTTTGTTTGCACGAGGAACAACCAGAGACCTTGAGATGGACAGCATGGAGACAGATGAAGACACATACGCTTCTTGTACGCGTTTTTTGATGCTTGTCCTCTTTCTCCTCGTCCTCGTCCTCGTCCCCGTCATCCTCGTCGTCGTCGACATCATCATCATCATCATCATCATCATCATCATCATCATCATCGTTATAATCATGATAACTATATTTTTAGAGAAAAGAAAAATTGTATTTAGCACATACAACAATATTCAAGTCGTTATGTATGTTCTGCCATGCAAATACTAACTTTTCACTCCACCCCCTCTCTCTCTCTCCACCCCCCCTCTCTCTCTCTGTCTTTCTCTCACACGTACACACAAACACACAGGCACACGTGCAAGCTCTCTCTCTCTCTCTCTCTCTCTCTCTCTCTCTCTCTCTCTCTCTCTCTCTCTCTGTCTCTCTCTCTCTCTCTCTCTCTCTCTCTCTCTCTCCTCCTCTCACACACAAACACGCACACGTGCAAGTTCTCCCTCACACACACACACACACACACACACACACACACACACACACACACACACACACACACACACACACACACACACACGCACACGCACGCACGCACACACACACACACACACACACACACACACACACACACACACACACACACACACACACACACACACACACATATCACATCACTACGACGACGACAACAGCAACAGCAAGCAAGCAACCAACAGACCATTCAATCTATACTGGGCATGCAGTGAACACAGAACTCATCATGGACACTTGCAGCCTCTGGAAGAAGGAGGCTACACGGTCCGTTCTGCGCGTGCGCAGTCCAGTGCAGTGAATGAGGAGGGGCGATAAACTGGTGACAACAATAGCGTGCTATCGGTGGGAGAATGAGTGGCCTCCCCTGTCCAGAGACAAGTGAAGGGGGATATGGATATCTCTGGCCCTTCTCTGCCGCACTGACCCACACAGGCTGCACACCAAAAATTAATGTGCCGGGGCCTTGCTTAAAGAGTCGAGTATTTATAGACTGGCACAATAAGATTGTTTTCAGAATGTTTATTATGTCTGAAAGTTGATTCTCCTTATTTTCGAGTATTTATAGACTGGCACAGTAAGCTTGTTTTCGGAATGTTTATTATGTCTGAAGGTAGATTCTCCTTATTTTCTTTTGTACGGCCATCAAGGTACAAGCCAGTTTGTTCGACGCAGACAGATTAAAATCAAGGGAATGGAACTATTTTGGGGAACCCCCCCACCCCACCCCCCCCCGGTGCAAAGATAGGATCACGGGTGAGTGCAAAGATCTGAAACGTGTTGTCAACTAAGGGGAAGATCATGTATTTGAAGATTATGATTTCATCAGTGAAAATCCCCCCCCCCCCCCCCCCCCCCCCCCCCCCCCCCCCTCCATACCAAGGGAAACAATTGGTGGAGAGTTATTCTTTCGATCAGTTGTCAGTTTAACATTGAATGTTTGCTCAGATGGTCTCAAAACACTTACATGGATTATGTTACAGTGTTTTAGTTGCAAATTCCTAATTGTGGTGTGTGACCACTGTCAAGGATATGCTGCTGACCTTCACAATGGCGTCGGCACTGGTCGCTTATCTGACCGTCCGGCGTTGCAAGTCGTCTGACCTGTCGGGCCGAAGTGTGCATTGTCAGTGGGGGATGGAAGAGAGAGAGAGAGAGAGAGAGAGAGAGAGAGAGAGAGAGAGAGAGAGAGAGAGAGAGAGAGAGAGAGAGAGCAAAAGACATGGGGCGGAAAGACTTAAGGGCGAGAGGTTTGGACCAGGATGTGGGACTGTAACATGGAAAGAAATGAGGACTGGGAAGGAGCTGATGGGCACAGGGTGTTTGGATTTAAACTTTCAACACACCCGCATAACATCTTGCACGCACGTACAATCCCATCACCAACTTTCGAAAGAGAAGGCCAGTTTGGCCGTTGGTATGGATGACACGTTACACATAGCATACACCCCTGCGTGAGAAATGGAAAGAATGAAGGAAGTAAGGAAATTGAGTGAACGATATTGAACGATACTGACTGAATTACACGGGAAAAGACCGAATGAAACGCCAGCTGGCAGCTCTTCAGTCGGCACTACCCATGGTGGCATCCCGTTGTGTAAACGAGTGTGGATTGTAAAGCGCTTAGAGCTTTGTCTCTAGCCGAGGATAGGCGCTATATAAGCATTTATAATAATAATAATTATAATAATAGTACATATGACGACGCTGAGATAAACGAGTGAAGTGACAACAGTCGATCGTGACGGCAAGCTGAAGGGCCGTATAATTATACTCAAGAGCTTTTCAATCGAGCACTTGTGTAGAAAGCTGGATGAGAGAGAGAGAGAGAGAGTGGGGAGAGAGAGAGGGAGAGACAGAGAGAGAGAGAGAGAAGAGAGAGAGAGATAGAGAGGAGAGACAACAACAGACAGACAGAACAGACAGACAGACAGACAGACAGAGAGACAGAGAGAGAGAGATATTAAGGGACGGAGAGAGAGACAGAGAGAGAGGAGAGATATGGGAAGGGACGGAGCGAGCGAGCGAGAGACAGAGAGAGACAGAGAGAGAGAGAGAGAGACACAGAGAGAGAGAGAGAGAGAGAGAGAGAGGAAGGGAGTGAGATAAGGAGGAGGAAGAGAAGGAAGAGAGAGAGATGGAGGGAGGGAGGGAAAGATAAGAGAGAAAGAGGCAGGGTGCATGGGAGGCGGAGAGGGAGGAAGAGAGAGGGGGAAAGAGAGAGAGAAAGATGGGGAGGGGGAGGAGGACGGGAAGAGAAAGAGAGAATGATAAAGAAGGAGGGAGGGTGTGAGGAAAAGAGGGGAAAACAGATTGAAAGAGAGAGAGCATAGAGAGAGAGAGATGAGGTATCAAAGTGTTTAGAAATGGTTGTGTGTGCGGGGAATCTGAGATCAAGATTTTTAAGTATACTTAAAACGTTTCTTCCACTTGATTTCTCTGTCCCAAGAGAGAGAGAGAGAGAGAGAGATAGAGAGAGAGGGAGAGAGAGAGAGAGAGGTGTGAGCTGAATGAAACGGAGGAGTGACGGAGAGAGAGAGACAGGGGAGGAACAGAGAGAGAGAGAGAGGAGAGAGAGGAGAGAGAGAGAGAGAGAGAGAGAGGAGATGAGAAGAGAGCAAGGGTGTTTACGTGTGCGGGGAATCTGAGATCGAGATTTTTAGTACAGTATATCCTTTTCTTCTACTCTGTCCTCACAGAGAGAGAGAGAGAGAGAGAGGAGAGAGAGAGAGAGAGGAGAGAGAATTGGGGAGAGAGAGAGAGAGGGAGAGACAGGAGAGAGAGAGGAGAGAGAGACAGACAGACAGACAGAGACAGAGAGAAGTGGGGTGGGGAAGGAGAGAGAGACGAGAGAGAGCGATATGGGAAGGGACAGAGCGAGCGAGAGAGAGACAGAGAGAGAGAGAGACGAGAGAGACAGAGAGAGAGAGAAGGGAGTGAGATAAGGAGGAGGAAGAGAAGGGAAGAGAGAGAGATGGAGGGAGGGAGGGAAAGATAGAGAGAAAGAGGCAAGGGTGCGTGGGAAGCGGAGAGGAAGGAAGAGAGGGGGAAGAGAGAGAAAGAGGGGAGGGGGAGGGAGGACGGGAAGAGAGAGTGAGAGAATGAGAAAGAGGGAGGGAGTGGGTGTGAGGAAAAGAAGGAAAAACAGATTGAGAGAGAGAGAGAGAGAGGAGAGAGAGAGAGAGAGAGAGAGAGGGGGGGGGGGGGGAGGTTGCGTGTGCGGGGAATCTGAGATCGAGATTTTAAACTTTGACACTTTGATATTTTATTGTCATTACCAATGAGGTCTTTTGACAAGGGGGGAGAGGTAACAGAACAAAAACATTTCCCTCTTCCTTTCCTGCAAACAAATAGTACACTTTCATTCCGTGTGTGTATCAAATCCAAAGTAACAAAAAAAAAAAAAATTCGTAACATTTCGTTATGTCCTCACCTCACGCACAGGAGTAATGCAGTAAAGTTAAAACACACACACACACACACACACACACACACACACACACACACACACACACACACTACACAGAAGACTGACTCGACCATCCCACTCAATCAAATGATGACATTGTATTTTACCGATCTCTTCAACTTGGAAAAAAAAAAAAAAAAAAAAAAAAAAAAAAAAGACTGACTCGACCATCCACTCAAATGAATGATGTCATTGTATTTTACTGATCTCTTCCACATGCGATGAATGATAATATTCATTCAGATATCTCTTATAATGTATTATCTTAAACTTCACTATCCTTCATCTGCCTAATTTCAATGCTTCCGCGATGAATTTCGCAAATGATTTAATTACAAGTTCATCATCTGATGATAACACGCCAGCGACATTTTGTCTTTTCGCTATATCTAGCTGGAAAAATGAACAATTTGTCCGCACTTCATTATAAGCTGTACAGTGGAACAGAAAGTGTTCTTCGTCATCAATAATATGTCTACATGCAGGGACAAGGAGATTCTGTGGATGTTTCACATTCAAACCATCTTTTGTTCGCATTAAAACCTAAAGTTCTCACAATGCAACATATCCATTGACCTACATCCATTAACTTCCACTCACACAGGAGCAAACACAGAACAGACAAACTAACAGAGAGACAGACAGACGGACAGGCAGGAATACACTCACACAGACACACACACAGACACACAGACGCACACACACATACAGATACGCGCACACACAAACAGACACAGATACAGACACAAACTCTCTCTCTCTCTGTCTT
>JADBJO010000365.1:465000-470000 GCA_016801955.1 Conus betulinus | reverse complement strand
TGATGATGATGGTGAAGATGATGATGATGATGGTGGTGAAGAAGAAGAAGAAGAAGAAAGAAGAAGAAGAAGAAGAAGATGATGATGATGATGATGATGATGATGATGATGTGATGAGATGATAGGAGGGAGGAGGAGGAGAAGAAGAGAAGAAGAAGAAGATGATGATGATAACCTCTAACGTAGCGCCTGTCCTCGGTCAAGAGACCAAGCTTGAAGTGCTTAGCAATCCACGCTCATATCTTTGCACCGAGCTGCCTACCTGCTTAGAGTCGATTGAAAAGCTGCCTGCTGGCGCTAAATCTAGCCGTTTCCCGTGTCGTTCAGTCGACATCAGAGTCACTCAGGGTTTTCCTTCATTCTTCCCGAATTTTCACGCGAAGTCCATGCCATGTGTAATGTGTCATCGTACCAACGGCCAAACCAGTCTTCTCTTCCGAAAGTTGGTGATGGGATTTTAAGTGTGTGCCAGATGCTTTGCGTGTGTTCACACACGGAGCCTTGATTTATGATCTCATTCGAAGGACTTGTCAAGGCATGGCGTCAGAACCAATGTTAACTTTGTGAGAAATATCCCGCTTGTACAGAAACGACCCGGCAGAGATTCAAAGCCGCAGTCCCAGGGGGATTACGTGTCCGGCGCTGTACCCGCTGGACTATTCCAGCCGCCCATGGCTTCCTTTCTTGTATCTTTTTTATGCTTGCAGCCCGACATCACTCGATCAAACAATTCTTATAATATGTCAGTGTCAATGTTGAAACTAAATAACAAGTAAATTTGTCTTCTGCGTAATTTTGCCAGGGATACCTTCAGCTTTTTTTTTTCAGAGGACTAGCACCCAAACCTTTTCTTTTCCTTACTAGGTGAGAGCACTATCCATTGGGCTACATTCCACTTCTTGGCAAGAGCTGGTATCTACACGAAGACAAGCTGAATGGAAGCACCAGTCAATACTGGTTTACAACAGCGTGCTAAGCTGGAACAAGAACTCAGTGCACTTCGTTCTACAGTGTTTTCTTCCAGTAGTTGTAGTCCCTGAACATTGGGGTTTGATGGATTTGCAGATGGGGTGTAGAGTATATGGACTAGCTCGCAGCGTCGAACCTCTATGAAACTGAAATTGAAACTGAACTAAATTCTCCAATAACTGTGACAGTGTGTTTACTTCAAAGAAAGGTAACCGTAAGTAAACGACAGACAAACAGACAGCGACAGAGACAGAAAGAGACAACAGATAGCCAGGCAAACAGACAGAGACAGACAGCCAAACGGACCGACCAAGAAATGAACCAGTTGTGAGCGAAATCTGCATAAAATATCAGGGATGACAAGACAATCACCGAGTTCAGCCCCTTGATCCCCGTCCATGAGTGTTTCAAGACGTCACAGCCCACGTGACCGCCCGAGCGTTGGATGTCGTCGAGGGTAAATGATAGTGATTGGCTTTTTCCAGGCAGTCATTTTGACAGCAGCTTCCAACCCCCCCCCCCCCCCCCCCCCCACCCCCCTTCCCACCTCCTATATCCGATCCTCTCCCATCTCTCACTGCCCCCTCACTCACTCCCCCCTTCCCCACTTCCCCTCCATTCAATCAAGAACACTTGTGTGCACAAGGCGCCCCCCGCTTGCCCCTCCCCCCACCCCCTTCCCCTCTTACTCTCTGTGCTCGTCTCGCCCCTCAAGTCTCGTGACACGTCGCGCGACAGGGCGACAGGAAATGAACACGTGGTCGACATCATCCAATCATCTGCGCATGTCATGATCCGGTCTGGCGTCGTCGTCATGCCAGAATCTCGAGCTGCTTTTGAAGGGTGCCGTTCTACAGGGCAGGAGAGTTCTTGGAATATGAAACAGCTGATTATGAGAAGAAGAAGAAGAAGAAGAAGAAGAAGAGGAAGAAGAGAAGGAAGAAGAAAGGAGAAGTAGATGAAAACGAAAACGAAGAAGAAGAAGAAGGAGGAGGGAATGAGAAGGAGATGAGGAGGTAGATGATGAACAAAAAGGAAGAAAAGAAGAAAAAGCAAAAGACAAATAGAGACAGGAGGAGGAAAAAATACGAAAAAAATGGTGGAAAGGAGGAGAAGAAGAAGGGTAAGAGGCGGAAAAGAACAAGAAAAAAGAGGAAGGAGGTAGAGGGAGAGAAGAGGAGAGTGTGTGGGAGGAAAACAGAAAGAAAGAATGTGTAGGTGGATAGACAAGAAGGGAAGGAGGAAGAGAGGAGGATGAAGGAAGATAAGGGAGTAGCAGGAAAGAGAAGATGCAGGAAGACAAAGAAGAAGGAGGAGGAAGCGAAGAAGGTGTGCGAGGATAAGAAAGGAGGAAGTCGAAGAGGAGAAGGTATAGGAGGATATTGAAGAGGAAGGAGGAGGAGGTAGAAGAGAAATTGTAGGAGGCGAAAGAGGAAGACGAGAAGATGTAGAAGAAAAATGCGCCACCTCAGAGGCAGTGCACCCACGCCGCTCATTCCAACACACCCCGTCACAGCCACGGCCCGGTCGGCCCCGCCACAGCCCCGGCACCGGCAATCCACAGGGAGCAGTCAGTGTCAAGTCGTCAAGAGGCAACCCATCGGAGGAGACACTGCATTGCTGCCGAGTCACTTCAGTGGTGTTCAGTGGCGCCTGTTCTGATCTAACATACGCAGGACACCACCTACTAAGCCCCCTACTGACGACAATAATTGCTTAGTCGCGGAGCCGGCGTGAGTGAACTCTCCCTCCGGAGGGCGCCACCACGTCCGTCCAACGACAGCCCCCATGGACTCGCCGATACCGGTGACCCCGACGGAACCAAACCAAGACCACAGACGTGGAAAGGACATCAAAACTGAGGTCACCATGAGAGCAGGGCAGGCATGAAGGGCCACAGAATTTGAGACATTTTTTTTTTAATGCTGATCGATGAGAATGAGGATGATTGAGATGATGCTACGGATTTCCATTTCGGTCTGAGACTACATGACAGGTCTATACTCTACGCTTCCTTTCATAATATATTCCCAGCGTCAACCAGGCCCGAGAGATACAGACACTTACAGTGTTGGTCAGGAAATTTGAGCGACATTCTCAGAAAGAAACGCATCCATTAAGTGGATGAAACTCGACTGTGTGGTCCCAGTCTTCCCAGCTGAGTCCGCAGCAAACTCAAATCTGGATTAGGAGCTGGTCGGGGCAGTAAACCCCACATGACTCTGATGGGATTCGAACCCATGACCTCCCAGCAGCTAGAGGATAAGACTAATAAGGAGGAAGAGAGGAGAAGATGAAGGAGGATAAGAGAAAAGGAGAAAGAGGAAGAAGGAAGAAGAGTTGTTGGAGGATCAGGAAGACGAAGAAGCAGAAGGAAGGATAGAGGAGATGTAAAAGGATAAGGAAGGAAACGAGCTGAGGTAAGGTAAGGTAATGTTGCTTATAGCCCAGCCGACCGCAAAGGGCCATATCAGGGCTGTCACCGCGTTGAAGTCATCTCAAAAGTAATTCCTTACACAACCCTTTAAAAACACATCCTCTAAAAACACGCCCGAATTTTTGTTTTAAAAATCTTTCCACTGTAAAATCTCAGATCCGATGAAAAATGTTAACCTCTTTCAAAATTCAAAGATCACATCAGGTGGAATATCTCTGAACAAGGTTTTCATGGAGTCTGCTGTAAAAGGTTTGTGTCTCACGTCATGCAAGTCCCAACACTCTTAAGGGAATATGTTTCATTGTGAATGGCTCAGGAGGAAGATGAAGAGGACGACGTGGACGAAGAGGCGAGGGCGATCTAGGGGAATAAGGAAAGGAAAGGGAGGAGAAAAAGACGACGAGGTTACAGAAGATGAGGAAGAAGACGAAGGTTACAAGAAGATGAGGAAGAAGAGGAAGGAAAAGGCGAAAGAAGAGGGGAAGAACGTGGTATGGAAGGGATAAAATTGAGCGAAGACGAGGAAGGAAAAGGAGAAGGAGGTGTAAGAGAGAGAAAAGTAGGTATGGAAAGAGGATGAAAAAATTGAGCAATTATGAAGCAGGAAGAGGCGATGAAGAAGATGAAGAAGAGGGGGGCGGGGACGGGGGGGCGGGGGGGGGAAGAGAAGAGATGTAGGAGGGTAAGGAAGAAGGAAGAAGAGGAAGTGTAAGAAGGTAAAGAAGGAGCAGAAGAAGGGGATTACAGATTATTTGAAGATTAGGAAGCAGAAAAATGGAAAGAACATGAAATTTAGCGCGTGAAGAAGAAGAAGAAGAAAGAAGAAGAAGAAGAAGAAGAATGAGGAGGAGGAGGAGGAAGAGGAGGAGGAGGACGAGGAAGAGAAGAAGAAGACGTCGAAGAAGAAGAAGAAGAAGATGAAGAAGAAGAAAGAAGAAAGAAGAAAGAACAAGAAGACGAGGACGAAGAAGAAGACGGGGAAGAAATCGACGTATATAGCAAACTCCGCTTTGTGTGGTGAACGAATGCGGGAGTTTCTCCCTCCGTCCCCCTCCCCCTCTCTCCCTCGCATCCCGCTCTCCCCAACATTCTCTCTCTCTCTCTCTCTCTCTCTCTCTCTCTCTCTCTCTCTCCATGTCTCTGCGCTCTCTCTCTCTCTCTCTCTCCTCCTCTCTCTCTCTCTCTCTCTCTCTCTCTCTCACCCTACTCTCTCTCTTCCACTTTCCCCTGCTCTCTCTCTCTCTCTCTCTCTCTCTCTCTCTCTCTCTCTCTCTCTCTCTCTCTCTCTCTCTCTCTCTCCTTCGTGTGTCTGAGCACGCATCTGCTTGAGAGGGTGTATATGTCGGTGCGTACACGTGTACGTTGTGTGTGTGTGTGTGTGTGTGTGTGTGTGTGTGTGTGTGTGCGTGCGTGCGTGCGTGCGTGCGTGTGTGTGTGTGTGTGTGTGTGTGTGTGTGTGTGTGTGTGTGTGTGTGTGTGTGTGTGTGTGTGGTGAGAGAGAGAGAGAGAGAGAGAGAGAGAGAGAGAGAGAGAGAGTATGTGTGTGTGTGCGCGCGCTCGATCGGGCACGTTCGCGGACTGAGTTCTGTCGCGA
>JADBJO010000365.1:427500-452500 GCA_016801955.1 Conus betulinus | reverse complement strand
TTCTTTCAACCCCACTCCATCCCCTCCCCTCTGCTCCCCCCCCCCCCCCCCCCACCTCCGCCCGCCTCTTCTCCCGCCACCAGCTTGACACAGAGTCTTGTTTCCTCCTATCGTCGTCAACACAGCGGCTGGCCACTGCTCGCCACACTAACGGCTCGAGGTCACGTTTAGATCGTCGCTTGGTTAATTTAGCGAGGCCCAGAACAAAGAATAGGGTTTAATTAAAATGTTTCCCTGGTGACACTGATGCGAAGATTTTAAAAAGAAAAAAAAAAAAAAGAAAGAACAAACAGAAGAAAGAAAGAAAGAAAGAAAGAAAAGAAGAAGAAGAAAAAGAAAGAAGGAAGGATGGAAAAAGAAAGAAAGAAAGAAAGAAAGAAAGAAGGCAGGATGGAAAGAAGGAAAGAAAGGGATGGAGAGAGGAAGCCAGGGAGAGACACACACAAAGGAAGTGACGCGTATACAGGTGGCGGGAAGAAAAGAACAGAACAGAAAAAAAAAAAAAAACATGCTGGCAATGCTAGACTGTGGATGTATTCTGTGAAACAATGAGGAAACGGAACAGGTACAGGTACACATATGAGTGTATTAAATGCACATCCATAAGAAAGCTCATAATGAGTTATTAAAAAACACAATGAATAGCAGTTATTAGAGGAAACGATCTCTCGCACGGGATTCTTCTTTCGCATAAATGGTCAAAAACTTTGCTCACGAAGAGAAAGGGGGGGGGGGGGGGGGGGGGGGGGGGGGGGAGAGGAGTTGGGCGTGGGAGGGGGGAGATGGGGTCATGGGTCGGGAAAGAGGGGAGTAAGCGAGAAAGGAAGATGAGGGAGACTCCAGGGTGGTGATGTTTCACCGTGCATGCCTATATTATTCCTACTGCACTTACGGAAACGGTCAGTGCGTGACGACATAGGACGACGAATCTAGCACGGATCAAACATGAAGGTTAGCTATGGCCACTACAGATCACACAGTCATAAGAGGCTTACTTAACTGGCAATTAAGATGATCTATATATGTTGTGCTGATTGAAAAGCGTAAAAAAAAAGTCTTCATTAGAGAGAAACTCGCCTTTATAATTTTTTGGGGGAAAAAGGAAAAAAGACTGAGGAAAAACAAAAGACGAAAGATGATGGACAAGGAAAACGAAAGAAAGAAAGAAAAAGGAAAGAAAGACAGAAAGAAAAAAAAAAGAAGAAAAAAAGGAGATGAAGAAAAATCCATCAAATCATTTCTGTCATATAAAAGAAAATGATGTAAACTAAATTTTGGTTGCAGCCATGGTTGCGCTGACGACAGAAACCAAGAATGACATATTTACAACTACTACTATTACCACCACTACTAATACTACTACTTATTGACTTACCTTTGCTGCTGCTGATACTGCTATTGTTAAAGCTATGTACTAATCGTAATAGTACTTTTCGTCGTAATAGCAGTTAACCTATTTAACATATAGTTAGACAAGGTAATGTTGCTTAAAGCCCAGCCGACTGCAAAGGGCCATATCAGGGCTGTCATTGCGTTGAAGTCAACTCACAAGTCGTTAAAAAAAAACTCATTCACACAACCACCTTCTAAAAAATTACGGAAATTTGTTTAAAAAAAATTTCTTCTCTAAATTTTTAGATCAGATAAAAAAATGTTGATCTCTTCCAGAGATTCAAAGATCACATCAAGTGGGACATCTCTGAACAAGGTTTTCATGGAGTCTGCTGTAAAATGTGTATGTCTCACATCAAGTCCAAAGACTCTAAAAGAATGATTATGTTTCACTGTGAGTGGTACATGACATGGAATGCACCACGGAGCTTTTTGATATTTTAAAAGATAAGAATGGTTGTAAAAAGAGTGGCTTGTATGCAAATGGCACATGAGTGTTTCTTCTTTACGGTCGCCACAGGAACATGGTTAAAACTTTTCAGGTTTGGACGGATTTTGAACAATTTGTTATGTAATTTGTAACGTATCTTTTTCATGTCCTCATTTTGATTTTTAGACAAATTTCAGTTTACAATTCCATCTTATATACCTTTTTTTTTTTTTTTTTTTTTTTTTACTAACATTGAGTGCTCTTGATTACATTTCTACATTAACACTTTTTACATATGCGGGAAGATCTACATGATTTTGGTGACTTTTCTTTCCGCTTATTTGGAGGTGTCTTTCGTCAGCAAGTAATCAGGATCCAGTAACACGGCCGATGAGCTCTTCACGTAGCGAAACAAACAACACCTGCTGGTCCTGCTGGTCCTGATGAGCTCCCTTTATAGGAACACTGACAGTCACAAAGCTCTCACTGGAGAAGGCTTCCTTCTCATTCCCTCTTCATCCTAAACGCGCAAGTTTGTATTTCAAGGTTTTTTAACTTTAGGTGGAACTGATTTTGGCGTTCGTTCCAGTCCCTGTCTAGAAACTAAAAGAGATGTTGGCCGCGGTTTTATAAGAATTTCTATCATTGCATTGCCCGCATCAGCGTGCGAGCGCTTCAAGCTTGAGCAGCGGCGTCTAGTGTTTTAAACTAAATATTGTTTCGTACATTTTTCTTTTTTTTTTTCTCTTATGGACTTTTACTCCCAAATACTGGTCTCCCATAGTCTGCATCTTTTTACATCTCCACCTTCTGAGTTTTAGACACATTTTAGTCTCTTGGTTTATTTGAAATTCTTGTATGAATCCACTCCACTGACAGCTTTTTTTTTTTTCCAAAATACTTTTTGTAGATGCAGGAGGATCTACACGATTTAGGTCAGTTCCTTTTGGAGTGGGAAGTGTTTCGCGTCAGCAGGCAACCAGGGTCTGGTAGCGAGCCTGACGTGCTCTTCATAGACTGAAAGTGCTGTCGCCTGCTGGTCCCGCTTTCCTCTGCTTTAACCCCCACCCCCACCCCACCCCTCCATCCCATCTCTCCTTCGTTGGTGGTTGTTAGCTTGAAGTTTCGTTTTGATTAGGTCACCATCGTCCAAAATGTAAAAGTAACAGTTTTCATTGAAACAACGAATATCCCTGGTTTGGTAGTGTCTTTTCTCCTTTTCCGCATTCGTTAACAACCACCACCACACCGCTATCACCACCCTCCAACCCTTTTCTCACTTCACTTTCACCTGCTCTATCCCCGTAAAAGTCTGTATTTGAGCTGCTGCCCTGATATGCGACACAACGCAGCGAGTCTAGGATGGTGGGTGGGTAAAGCAGATAGGGTTAGTTGGCGGCGGCAAGGGGGGGATGGTGGTGGTGGTGGTGGGGGGGGGGGGGGATGGATGCGGGGTGGGGGGGGGGGGGAGCGGAGAGATTGGCGGACGTGGGAGTGTGAACAAAAAAGGTTAGATTGGGATAGCGGGGGAGGGGGGGGGAGGGAGGGGAGGGTTGAGGGTGGAGAAGATTGGGTGGCTGGGGGTAGGTGGCTGGGGGGGGGGGGGGGGGGGGAGACGAGGAATGAGGGAGGGGAGCAAAGTGGGCATGGGAGCTGGGAGACGCGGGCGGCTGCTATCAGTCCACGGCTGCAGCGGCAGAGCGTCACTGATAGCATCTTCACACCTCTTCACTCTCTGACCTTCCGCGCTTCCTGCTTATCTCCCTTGGTGTTGTTCTTACCGTCATCTTTACCATCCACACCCAACCAAAAGGTGATGCTCATATGGCAGACGGAGGAATGTCTTCTCAGGGGAAGAGGTGACCTATGTTCACATTACACTGACATACCACCACAACCAGGCAATCCGCTTGGCTGTGATTCCGAAGACGCCATAGCGAGCGGAAGAATCCTTTATTAGCGAAAAGTCTGCTCGCAAGTTCGCTCGCGAAAATCAACCAACCACCATTCCTTAGACAAGACTGTATGCTGCGCTTTTTGTAGCAAGGGCACTGGCAACGATGAAAGAAAGCAGGAGCTGAAGTTGCTCTTTTGTTTTCACTTACCCACGAGAGAAACAGAAATGTGCGACAAAGGAGATAAGATTAGCAACGATTCGGGGTGAACGGAATAAGACAATCCCAGAAGGCACCAAGACGTCTTCCTCCACCTGGAGAAAGCGCTCAGTGTAGACAGGGAGGTTCGGGATAACCATTGCAACGAATGTTTCAAACATCTGTCTTTCTTCTTCTTTTTTTATGTTTAAAAAAAAATAAAGACATGTTGCTTCTTTTTTCTTTCTTTCTTTCTTCTTCTTTTAATAAAGAAAATGACCAAATGTGAATGTGCAGCAAATGTGCCTCGTCTGCATCCGTGCCAAAATTTGCTGGCTTAGGACTGAGAAAGTTTTGCGACCATGGAGCTGTCAAACCCCTTCCAAGAGCTTCTTCCTACGGCTGCTGTGATTATCTTTTAATGAAGTGGTCTTCACCATGGCACAATCCATCTTTCGATTACTACATATACAGCTTTCCAGACCGATTCACCTGCTTTCGGGGACATTGCATTTGGAAGGTATTGTCTTAAATGATGACCGGGTTTGTTAGCATTTCCTAAATGATTGACCGAGGTTGTTCGAATTTTGAATCCATCTCGATTTCCAGTGGTCCTAAGTGAATTTCTCATACATTTGATGATAACTGTGTTGTGAACTATCCATGCTTTTTGAGGACTATTTCTTACACACCTTTCAAGGGATCAAACTGTGGTACAAACGTTCCGAAGTTCATATGACTTTGCCCTTTAATGGACAGAAAACGGGGAAGATGTTCACTGACTCTAGCAGAAGACAGAATCATGGAAAGCAAAAAGAAACATGAAAAGATTGTGCGAAAAATGAAGTGTGTAGGAACTTTTTTAGGCAGTTACTTTATCTGTCGCTTTGACCACGTAAAGCAGAAGGGGCGTGATCACTTCAATCAAACATTGGTGAACCTTTTTCCATCGTGGTGTTAACTGAAGATTTGTCAATCAGTCAGTGAGAGAGAGGGGGGGGGGGGGGGGGGGGGGGGGGGGGGGGGAGAGAGAGAGAGAGAGAGAGAGAGAGAGAGAGAGAGTATTCAAGCTTCAGTTTATTCATTATTGAGTTCATTTATTATTGAGTTTATTCGCTATATCCCTTTTCTTCTTCTTCTTCTTCTTCTTCTTCTCTTCTGCATACGCAGGCTGATACTCCTGCGGAACTCCCTGTTTAGACAGGCAAGGATTCATCCCATCTGTCCAACAAAGGGAGTGGAGTTTTGTGTGCATGACCGTTTTTTTTTTTTATCCCGCCATTAAGCCAGCCATACTCCATCTTCGGGAAAGTCCCTTATGAATACAGTGGATTAAATATGAAACAAAAAAACAACCAAGTATAATACACAGACCTATATTCAAAATATGGTAATCTAGTAATGATCAACAACGCAATGAACCGGTTTTGAGGGCTATGTGCAGAGGATACAAACTTCCTGAGAACATCACACACACACACACACACACACACACACACACACACACACACACACACACACACACAGAGAGAGAGAGGGCTCCAGGGCGAAGGAGAGACACAGAGAGAGAGAGAGAGAGAGAGAGAGAGAGAGAGAGAGAGAGAGAGAGAGAGAGAGAGAGAGAGAGAGAGAGAGAGAGAGAGAGATTTTCAAGCAAACAAGAGAAAAAGAAATCGAAGGAAAGAAAAAACCTAAAGATAATGACAACAAAAATGTTTCAACGACATCATGCCTATCCGTTTGTGTGAGAATGTAAAATTAAATGATACTGAGTATTCATGTAATAAACCGATACGAAGTCCGTTATTCTCTGAAGTTGAGTGATTTGTGGAGCATCCACCAATGCCTGTGCAAAGCGAACACTCGCTTGTAACTCCGCTATTGCGTGTCTTTTTGGCCACTAATGCCACACGGTGAATTTCTTGACAGATCCAATAAACAATGGGCGTGCTTATTCCTTTGTCTTGGGCCTATGTTCATCGTTCTTGTGAAGAGCTTTGCAGTGATGCCATCAGATCCACACGCGGCCATCATTTCAATTCTTTCTTTTTTCTGGGGGGGGGGGGGTTGGCGGGGGGGGGAGGTGGGGGGGTGGGGCGTAACGATTCACGCGTGACCATTACAAAGGTTGTTTCTAAAGATAATGATTTCAAAGAAACATAGCTGAAAGTAGCGTTGCAATCGGTTACAGATGTAAAGAGCGTTTGTTTGACAATAGTGCGTGTTTATGCTTCTTCAGTAGAAAACGAGAACGCAAATTTGAAAATTTTTAGAGGATTTTAAAACGGAAAGAATAAGGCACTTAAAAAAACAAACCAACCCTGGGGAATGTTTTTTTGAAATAGTAATTATTGTTAACATCATCACGAATTACAATCAATATTATTAATATTGTTATCATCATCATCATCATCATCATCATCATCATCATTTCTGAATCTTGTACTGAATCTTGTTTTATTTCTAGTTTTATTCTGGTTGTTATCTGCTGTTGAGTTTAATTCCAAGACAACAAGGTGAAGCTGTAACTACTCAATTTAAGATGAAAGCCGATTCTAAGGATAAAATGGTATTTGTTGATAAAGTTCGTTCGGAGAATTCAAAACGCGCACGCATGTGTGTGTGTGTGTGTGTGTGTGTGTGTGTGTGTGTGTGTGTGTGTGTGTGTGTGTGTGTGTGTGTGTGTTGTGTGAATATCACTTCCAGTGAAAAGACGTTAAACTAAAGAACGAACACAAGACACATACAGACTCACGCGCGCACCACACACACACACACACACACACACACACACACACACACACACACACACATATATATATATATATATATATATATATATATATATATATATATATATATAAACACACACACATAGAATAAAAGAAGAACTAAAGCAACAAAAACTACAACAATATGAATTGTTATACAAATATCAAAACTTCATCATAATCATGCGTTAAGCTGAATTACGTCTGGGAATGACATTCATTTTCGACGGAGTAGGTGAAAGAGAAAACATTTCTTTTCATATTTTGCAAAATAGATCTTTGCAGTTTGCTTTGTAATCTCGTAACGTTTGTCCACACACACACACACACACACACACACACACACACACACACACACACACACACACACACATCAACGCCTGTGTAAACTGAAGCAAATTAGTCATGAGTACCTGGTTGGGTATGTGAGTCCTTCCTGGGAGAGACACCAGTGGGCAAATACAATGGGACCTCTCAATAACGACTTTCCCAAATCCTTCAAGAAGTACGCCCGAGAGGGGCACCAGTTTGTCAGCTCGACAGGATATTTGTTGTGTTTGAAAAATGATTTTAAAAAAATGAACACTTGAATCATTTCCAATCAAGCCATAACGATCCACCGAAGTGGGCATTTTCATACGTAGTCAAGGTTGGGGGAATTAACTGGCGAAATCTTGGTATGGGGTTAACTTCCCTTGAATACGATGTCGGTTGTGTGCTTCAGTGCGAGTCAGACACATCACTTTGTCATGGAGAACTATCTCGAACAGGTTGGGGGGGGTGGGGGGGGGGGGGGGGTGGGGTGGTGGGGTGGGACGTGGGTTCCACCTTGTTATGGAGTTTTGAGAGAAATAGCCTGAAAGGTTGGGGGTGGGGGTGGGAAACACCATGCCATGAGGTTAGAGAAATACTCTGAATGGGGAGGCGGTGGGGGGGGCGGGTAGGGGTACCAACCTGTCAAGGACTTAGAGAGAAATTTCTGAAAGATGGGGGTGGAGGGGTGGCAGGGGCAGGGGTGGGGTGGTAGAGATACTACCGTGTATGAAACTGGAGAAATACTCTGAAAGGTGTGTGTGTGTGTGTGTGTGTGTGTGTGTGTGTGTGTGTGTGTGTGTGTGTGTGTGTGTGTGGTACCACTTTGTGTGTGTGTGTGTGTGTGTGTGTGTGTGTGTGTGTGTGTGTGTGTGTGTGTACCACTTTGTCGTGTGTGTGTGTGTGTGTGGTGTGTGTGTGTGTGTGTGTGTGTTTGTGTGTGTGTGTGTGCGTGCGTGTGCGTGCGTGCGTGCGTGCGTGCGTGCGTGCGTGTGTGTGTGTGTGTGTGTGGTGTGTGTGTGTGTGTGTACCACCATGTCATTGAGTTAGGAAAATACGTGACGGCTTGCCACAATGTCTTGCACCTCCCCCCGTCAAAGGAGGAATTGACAGAGATCTGATTAGGGACAGAAGTAGCGGGGGTGACTAGCTCGCTAAGCGGAAGGAGGTGAACACGTGACCGGACAAATCTAACGCGTTTTAACCCAGAGGTCCTCAGTTGGTAGCACAAACAAATGTGACGAATTGAAAAAAAAGAACCTCAATACACACACACACACACACACACACACACACACACACGAGAAACCGCGTGGTTAGTTAAAATATGAAGAAGTAAAAGAAAAAAAATAGGAAGAAAAGATGTGACGGCGTCGCTCCCAGGTAAAAAGCCTGAATGGGATGAACGCATTTGTTTCAGAGGTTAGTAGCAATCAAACCTAACCAATCCAAACCAAACCAAAAAAAGAAGCAAAAACAGATGATCAGACAAACAATAGATAGAAAGAAAGAAAGAAAGAAAGAAAAAAAAAAAAAAAAAAACATCTGGGTGTACTGGGGTTTAGGACCGGAAGAAGAAGGTCCAAGTAAAACAATCCTTGTATTAATTCTTCATCTTTTCAGCCAGTTCCTTTTCACTGTATTATAATCTTCCAGTTCCTTTTTACTGTATCGTGATCTTCCAGTTCCTTTTCACTGTATTGTAATCTTCCAGTCCCTTTTCACTGTATTGTAATCTTCCAGTTCCTTTTTACTGTATCGTGATCTCCCAGTTCCTTTTCACTGTGTTGTAATCTTCCAGTCCCTTTCACTGTATTCTTCCAGTTCCTTTTCACTGTGTTGTAATCTTCCAGTGCCTTTCACTGTATTCTTCCAGTTCCTTTTCACTGTGTTGTAATCTTCCAGTTCCTTTTCACTGTATTGTAATCTTCCAGTTCCTTTTCACTGTATTCTTCCAGTTCCTTTTCACTGTGTTGTAATCTTCCAGTCCCTTTTCACTGTATTGTAATCTTCCAGTTCCTTTTTCACTGTGTTGTAATCTTCCAGTCCCTTTTCACTGTATTCTTCCAGTTCCTTTTCACTGTGTTGTAATCTTCCAGTTCCTTTTCACTGTTTCTTCCAGTTCCTTTACACTGTAATCTTCCAGTTCCTTTTCACTGTATTGTAATCTTCCAGTTCCTTTTCACTGTATTGTAATCTTCCAGTTCCTTTTCACGGTATTGTAATCTTCCAGTCCCTTTTCACTGTAATCTTCCAGTTCCTTTTCACTGTAATCTTCTAGTTCCTTTTCACTGTATTGTAATCTTCCAGTTCCTTTTCACTGTAATCTTCCAGTTCCTTTTCACTGTAATCTTCCAGTTCCTTTTCACTGTATTGTAATCTTCCAGTTCCTTTTCACTGTAATCTTCCAGTTCCTTTTCACTGTAATCTTCCAGTTCCTTTTCACTTAATTTTCCAGTTCCTTTTCACTGTGTTGTAATCTTCCAGTTCCTTTTCACTGTATTGTGATCTTCCAGTTCCTTTTCACGGTATTGTAATCTTCCAGTTCCTTTTCACTGTGTTGTAATCTTCCAGTTCCTTTTGACTGTATTGTAATCTTCCAGTTCCTTTTCACTGTATTGTAATCTTCCAGTTCCTTTTTCACTGTATTCTTCCAGTTCCTTTTTCACTGTATTGTAATCTTCCAGTTCCTTTTCACTGTATTGTAATCTTCCAGTTCCTTTTCACTGTATTGTAATCTTCAGTTCCTTTCACTGTATTGTAATCTTCCAGTTTCTTTTCACTGTATTGTGATCTTCCAGTCCTTTTCACTGTAATCTTCCAGTTCCTTTTCACTGTGTTGTACAATCTTCCAGTTCCTTTTCACTGTAATCTTCCAGCTCCTTTTCACTGTATTGTAATCTTCCAGTCCCCTTTTCACTGTAATTTTCCAGTCCCTTTTCACTGTATTGTAATCTTCCAGTTCCTTTTTACTGTATTGTAATCTTCCAGTTCCCTTTTCACTGTATTGTAATCTTCCCAGTCCCTTTTCACTGTAATCTTAAGTTCCTTTTCACTGTGTGTAATCTTCCGGTTCCTTTTCACTGTGTTGTAATCCATCCGTTTTACACTTCACGTTTTGGAATCTTCCAATTCCTTTTCACTGGGGTGTGGTGGGAGAGTCCCTTTTCACTGTATTGGATATTCCAGTTCAGTTGACCACAAGGAAGCATTGACCACAATGCGGACAAGTCATACGTTTACACTACGTTTGCGAAGACAGGAGGGAATAGAAATGCAGATAGCTTATCACATTACTCACAAATGTGTGTGTGTGTGTGTGTGTGTGTGTGTGTGTGTGTGTGTGTGTGTGTGTTTGTGTGTGTTTGTTTGCGTTAGTATCTCCCCCCCCCCTCCGTCCCCGTCCCTACCCCTCCTCCTACCCCCTTATCCCCCATCCTCCCGCCAAACTGTCTCCTGTGGTCGGTTGGAATGAAAAAAAAAATGCATTGTCATGGGTACATTTTTCTGTTTGGTTGCTGGAATCACTGAAGTGGAGAATAAGCAGATATAGGACTTTACATCTATATTTTGTCGTCGTCTTTGTCATCCTACCCCCCCCCCCCCCCCCCCCCCCCCTTTCTCTCAATCTCTCACTCCAGTTTTGTCCAATCCCAACCCCTTTAAACCATCCACATAGTAACTGAGGACTCGTTCAAATTCCTTTGAATTTTTCCTTCACTATATGTTTACTTCCGTTGTTTGTTTGTTGATTGTTAGCTGATCTGCCTGAAGAAGACCAGTAGGTCGAGGCTTGTTGTTTCAGCGTTTGTAATGTTCATTTCGTGGCGCAGAATTTTCACACACGTTTTCATGTTTCGATTTTCGCTTGCGGGCATTACGCTTTAAAACAGGTGAACTGAAAGACAGTGTGGTAAGCGAACATTGCAGTAATAAGACAGAAGTCGGCCAAAACCACGGTGTAAAGGCTGCACACAAAAAAATGAATGTGCCAAGGCCTTGCTTGAGGAGTCGAGTAGTTATAGACTGGCGCAATTACCCTTTTTGAGATTTCATTTATTGTGTCTCCTCATTTTCTTTCATATGGGCATCAAGGTACAAGCCAGGTGGTGCCAAGAGACAGATTAAACTCAAAGTTTTGAGGAATGGGACTATATCGGGCTTCCAGCTGGCGCGAAGATAGGGTCACGAGGTGAATATAAAGGTTTGAAATGTGACGTCGACTAGAGGAAGGACACATGTTTGAACATTGTGATTTCATCGGTGGAAATCTCCTGTAAACAAGGGAAATGATTGGTGGGGAGTTGTTGTTCTTTTGATCCATTATCAGTCTAACATGAAACGCTGGCTCAAATTTATAGTAGGCCTCAAAACGCTTGCATAAATTATATGTTTTTTTTTTTTAGTGCAAACTCCTATTTGTGGCGTGTGACCTGAACCATCTCTCTCTCTCTCTCTCTCTCTCTCTCTCTCTCTCTCTCTCTCTCTCTCTCGTTCTCTCTCTCTCTCTGTGTCTCTGTCTCTGTCTGTCTGTCTGTCTGTCTCTCTGTCTCTGTCTCTGTCTCTCTGTCTGTCTCTGTCTCTGTCTGTCTCAGTCTCTGTCTGTCTGTCTGTCTCTGTCTGTCTGTCTGTCTCTGTCTCTGTCTCTCTCTCTGTCTGTCTGTCTCAGCCTCTGTCTGTCTGTCTGTCTCTGTGTCTCTCTCTCTCCTCTCTCTCTCTCTCTCTCTCTCTCTCTCTCTCTGTCTCAGCCTCTGTCTCTCTGTCTCTCTCTCTGTCTCTCTCTCTCTCTCTCCCCCCCCCTACTGCTTGACGTGTGACAACTCAAGGAAAGTGGGTCTGTTGACAATCTATGGATCCACTCTTTGGCAGGCGATGGACTGTGGTTGACAGGGAGTGGCGGCGGCGGAACGAGCCGGAGAGGGAGGGAGGTGAAAGTGGGGAGGGGAATAGAGGGTAAGGAAGCTGGGGAGGAGTTGGAGGAGGGGGGGGGGAGCATGGGGGGGGGGGGGGGGGGGGGGGGCAGTCACTCAAGAGGTTAATCACAGACACACCTCTGCTGGTCAGAGCATACATTGTTGGATCTTCCCTCCACCCCCATCCCAACCGCCACCCTCCCCTACCCCAACTTTGAAAAAAAAAGGGTCACAGAGGAATGAGCAACACAGTAAAGCAAGCAAGCATCCAGGAACAAAGCCGACTTGACGTCTCGTGCTTTGTTATCTGTAAAACAATGGAGAAAGTTCGTTCCACATTTTGTTCATACTTCGCGCTGGGAAAAAAGTGCATTTCACGTCTTGTTTTTCTTCCTTTCTCTGTTTGGGGGGAGAGAGGACGGACGGTGGTGTGGTGTGGTGTGAGGGTATACTGATGTTTCGATTGTTAATTATTTTTCTTCTTTCTTCTTCTTCTTCTTCTTCTTCCTTCCTTCCTTCCTTCCTTCGTTCCTTCTTCCTTCTTTTATTTTACTTTCTTCTTTTGTTCCATGGTTTCTGTGGAAAATGACGATAAAAAGATGAACCCAATCTCATTCGAACTGGCAATGAAGTTGTTCATGTTCATCGGAAACGAATGCAACCAATCACAATTGAAAACGACCAACGGAGCATGTTCGTGCGATCCTGTTCAAATAGGTGAGAGCGTGTTTCCACTCAAAAGCTCAGACGTACAACTGTTGACCCGAGATGATTTCGCTTAAATGGGAATAGTGAAAAGTTTATGCGTTCACTAACACTGCAATATTTTCAGCTTGTTGAATAGACCAATACCTTCGGGGTGTGTGTGTGTGTGTGTGTGTGTGTGTGGTGTGTGTGTGTGTGTGTGTGTGTGTGTGTGTGTGTGTGTGTTGTGTGTGTGGTGTAGGTTTCCGGGTACCTACATATCTGTGTATTTCTGCACGTACTGTTTCAGTCATCGGTTTTGCCCCTTGATTTAAGAAGTCGTCGAGAGAGAGCTGCCAAAAGTTGGCAATGATGTGTGTATTGTTGTCAAATCGTCATATACATAGAATGATTCGATTATATATATATATATATTAATGAAAAACCAGCTGTGGCGCGGTTTCGGTCATAATTTTGGCCAAGATGATGCCATTTTCTGGCGTGAGATAGCTGAGGCTTAGTTCTTTACTGATAAGCTGGCGGGATGTATACGTTGAAAGTTTTTGCTTGTGATATGTAATCAAAGGTAGACTACAATAAAAAAAAAAAAAAAAATAAAACTGGGTGGAAAAGGTATTCCAAGGAAAAGATTAACCAAACGTTTCGGGCCTTAAACCCTTTCTCAATGGTAAAGAACTATGAGAACATAGCAATTTAAAAGATGGAAAGGCGAACATAAATCATAGTGGTAGCAAACTCAAGCAGGTGGCTGCAGGGCCGAGTAGAAATCAGATGTGTTTAGAGAGAAAGGAGGAAAGTGAAATTGAAGAGAGAGAGAGAGAGAGAGAGAGAGAGAGAGAGAGAGAGAGAGGAGAGATGAGAGAGAGAGAGAGAGTAGGAGGAGGAGGAGGAGAAGAAGGAGGAGGAAGAGGAGGACAGAAATTATTCTTTGATGTTAAGTCCTGTTGGTGTGGTGGTGGCAAGCCGTTTGATCAGCCAGGATTCCATGAATTTTCGATAGGTCATGCTGGCTTTATTCTGCCAGACAGCAGCAACTTTGGCGTGACAGTATGTGTGCATGGGGCTGTTAAAATGCACTCCAATAGGGTTCTTGTGCTGAAGTTTCATGGATCTAAGATGTTCAGTGAAGCGGTCGTTGAGTGAGCGATAGGTTTCTCCAACGTTCTGTTTGTTGCAAAGCGTGCAGGACATGAAATAGACCAAACTGGATGACTGGCAGGCGAAAGAAGGTGAATTTTCCAAGTGGGCCTGTGACGGTGGTGGCAGAGATGAAGAAGGGTTCGCGAGCGAACGCACAGAAAAAGATTGTGATAGATATAATAATGAGATGTACAATTAATGCGTGTGTGTGTGTGTGTGTGTGTGTGTGTGTGTGTGTGTGTACGCGCGCGCGTGTGTGGAGGGGGAGGGGCGAGGGGGGGAGCGAGGTGGGGTGGAGGAGGGGGAACGCGGTGTGTGTGTGTGTGTGTGTGTGTGTGTGTGTGTGTGTGTGTGAGAGAGAGAGAGAGAGAGAGAGAGAGAGTGTGTACATGTGCGTCAATTGTTCGGACGGTGAGAAGTGGAAGGGTAGGTGTTGGAAACGGTGAAAAGTTTAGTGGAGAAAAGGGGAGGGGGAGTCACGGGGCACATGCAGGTGAAAGTGTGTTTTTGTGTTGTTCTGACAACTACTGCATCTTTGTTGATCAGAACTGGACCTAGTGTTCCCAGATTGGAAAACATCGTATTGGGCTGGTACATTATTCATTCTAGTTTTAATGTGCTTGTACAGTATCTATTTTCCTTTTTTCTTAATGTTTTGTTTCTCCATAGTTTTGTTTGCTTGTTGCTTGTTTATTTGTCAACTTTCTAGCTTAACATCACGTATCGCTGAGCAGAGAAGGCAAATAACACTTAGATGCTGACGAACTATATAGGATAACCTTTAGCATGGCTGCAGCGTTTCCAGTCTGTATCACAACAGACTGTAAACCAGTGAGTCTCTCTCTCTCTCTCTCTCTCTCTCTCTCTCTCTCTCTCTTTCCTCCAGAAACCCTATTCCCAAAGTTCCGCCGTTCTCACCGTCATAAAAGCCAGTATCAATGAGCGTGAAGATTCCCTTCACCCTCTTTCCCAAACCGTGAAAAAGCAGCGGGGATGCAAATTAATCCCTGCGTCCGTCTTTCTCCAAGATGCTGAACGTGTTGCTCGTGTTACAAATTCCCAAATCTGAAGAGTTCTTTCGGCGTAACAGCCTTAAATTCAACTTCACTTCCGACGACGGATTCTCTTGTTTGTTTGCTTTCCCTCCCTCCCTCCCGAAAACAGCTGTGCGAAAAGCAGCTGGGAGGGGGGGATGGATGGAGAGAGAGAGAGAGAGAGAGAGAGAGAGAGAGAGAGAGAGAGAGAGAGGAGAGAGAGAGAGAGAGTGAGAGAGTGTGTGTGTGAGAGAGAGAGAGAGAGAGAGAGAGAGAGGAGAGAGGGGAGGGGGGGAGGGGGGGGGGGGGGAGAAGGACAGAGGGTGTGTCGGGCTCAGTGCCTCAAGCCGGGCGGTCAATTAAGACGAGGGGAAAACACTCCCACCTCCGGCATTGTTCCCGTGAGTGGTGTCCCCTGTCGAGGTCCATTCAGCTGATGACGGGGTTGTTTGGCTCTTTGATGCTGCGTGTGGGTGATCGTGGGGAAGGGGTGGGAGAGGAGGGGGGAGGAAGGGGCGGGGATGGCGGGGGGGGGGGGGGGGGGGGGGGGGGTGTGTTGGGAGGGAGAGGGAGGGAAGGAGTGGGGGGAGGCGGGATGTGTGACAGGTATTGGCGAGAAGGCGGGAGGGTGACATTAGCGCCACTTGAGGTGACGGCGACAGGCGATCTGTGACACTTGCCACAACACGATGCCCAGCCGCCCTGCTGGGATGATGACACACCCCACCACCCCTCCACACCACCCCCCACCCACCCCTCCACACCACCCCTATCCCTGTCCCTCCCTACCCCCCCCCCCCCCCCCTCCCCCTCACTTCCCTCTAGGGCTGCTGGTCCGGCCCGGCCGGCGAGGTGGGGGTGGGGGTGTAGGGGGGGGGGGGGGGGGTTGGGGGGGGGGGGGACTTGGCAGACCTGATGACATCCAACGAGCCCTGTGCGCAGATTACCTTTCCCAAACAGCTTGACGGCCCCCAGAGGCTGTAAAGAAGTGGCCCGGGCTTTGTGCCGCCACGGCCCGCGGATCACTTGTCTGCGCAAGGCTTTAATTAGAGCGCCCTTCTCTCTCTCTCTCTGTCTCTATCTCTCTCTCTCTCTCTCTGTCCCTCTGCGTTTCTGTCTTTGTCTCTCTCACTCTGTCTGTCTGTCTGTCCCCTCTCTGTCTCTCTCTCTCTGTCTGTCTGTCTGTCTGTCTGTCTGTCTCCCTCTGCGTTTCTGTCTTTGACTCTCTCACTCTGTCTGTCTGTGTCCCCCCCCCCCTCTCTCTCTCTCTCTCTCTCCTGCAGAGATGGGGGATGGGGTGAAAAACGCAAGAAGATTGCTGACTGGAGTCGCTTGACTGGGGAGGGAAGCCCCATTGCTCTTTTTGTTGCCTTTGCTTTCTCTTCGGGAGGTGGAGGATGGTAAAGCGGTGAACAAGGTAGGGGTACGGGTGGAAGGGGGGGGGGGGGGGGAGGTTGAAATGGCTAGGGGAGGAGTGGGGGGGTGGGAAAGTCACTGTTTGAGCTGCAAACGCGTTAATTTGCGATAAGCGTATCGTGCTGGCGCCGTAGCAACGTTGGTTGCTTTGGGGAGAGAGAGAGAGAGAGAGAGAGAGAGAGAGAGAGAGAGAGAGAGAGAGCTTGAAATAACCAGTCACTCCCAAGTACACGCGTTGACACACAAATCATTCATGGATGGCTTTTGAAGAGGCCGACGTTCACTCTGGCTGGCTCTTGTGTTTCGTGCAGGAATGACTGGCATCGTTAATCCCCTTGACTACTCCCACCCCAGTCCAGGCTGGTCTTCAAGAGGCAGTCGCTGATCTCGTTCATTTCCTTGTGGTCGCGCCTCAACAACGATGAAAAGATTAACGTGGACATGGACGTGTGCAGCTCTGATGGTCGCCGGTGCTTGACAACCTGGTACTAATTCTGACGTGACACTTTGATGTTGGCCGTGTCACCATGTCACTGACCAGAACTGTGGCGTGCTAAGAAACTAAATATAACCATTTCTCGTTTCAAAGAGGGGGCATGAGAACCGTGATTGGATATACCCTGTGCATGTGCAGAGGGAAGTTCCGTTGGGAAGGGAGTGGGGGTAAGGGCAGGAGTGGTGGTGGTGGGTGGGTCTCCTGATTGGTTCAGTGTTGGAGCATTAACTTCGGCAGTCAGACATATGCGAGTTCGAATCCTACTGGCGGCGACGACACACACACACGCACACACACACACACACACATGCACGCACGCACGCACGCACACACGCACGCACGCACGCTATTTTTACTATTTTTCTTCAACGTGTTTGTCATTCTGGTGGTATCAGTGTAGTGTTAAAGAGATCCCTTCCCTACCACCACTTTCCCCCCTGAGATGGTGTTATCAGTGTGCCATATCATCATAGGCAGGCGCTGACTTTAAACACGAATGGAACTAGTCTTGTTGGTTCCGTCAGGATCCATGCATCAACGAGTTTTCCATTCAAATGCCCACACATGGTCGTTCGTCTGGGTTTGAACATACTTCAAACAGCAATATTCCCAATAAAGGGCACGCAGTAGAGCATGGCTTAATATTAAACACTGCTTTCTGTGAGAAAGATACACAATGGCATGCCATGAATAGAAGAAAAGGTCACAGTAGGTTAACATTTGCTCACAATTGAGAACGTGCACACGTTTCTAAACATACTGATTATGAGAAAAAAAATCTAGCAGGATAAAGAAAATAGGATGGCTGACGGAAGAAAAGGAAAGAAAGTTGGCGGAGGGAGGGGGGGGGGGGGGGGGGGGGGGGGGGGGGGGGGGAGGAGAGGGTAAATGGAGTGAAAACGGGGGGGTAGGGAAGCAAAAAAATGTTGCCTTGTTCGATGATCAAAGGAGGTGGGTGGTGGGGAGGGGAGGGGGAATGAGTTTATTATCTCATTTTTCTCACTTTTGTCGGAGTAAATCTGAAAAAGTGTTTGAAATCACTCCGCCAAACAACACGGACAAACGAACCACAAGATAAAGCACGACACGTTTCGACCTCTTAGGTCTTCTTCAGGCAAGATAAACAACATTCATTCAGGACAACGAAATCGAAGAACGGACAGTCACTTACCTTGTCAGACTCGGCGCAAGATGGGCGTTGAATGAAGACCAGTAACAACGGTCCGTCAGCACAGGGTCTGCAGCTATGAGAGAGACACGTTCAAGGCTGGCCCTGCTTCCGAGGACGCACCGCCGCCAGATTCTTCTGGTCCACTAATCACCGAGGTTGTCTCCCCCTCCCCCCCGCCACACGCCCACCCATGGACACATAGCCTTTGGCCGCGCACAAACCAGCGTGTGCGTGCTTCAACCTTGACAGTATAACACCATCAGCTGTGAACTGTGGCGAACAGCCCGCCAGCCGGGAACAGGAGGCAGAGACACACTCAGATCAACAGGAAGTGCTGCTGACTGCCTCTCTCTCTCTCTCTCTCTCTCTCTCTCTCTCTCTCTCTCTCTCTCTCTCTCTCTCTCTCTCTCTCTCTCATTATTCCTCCTACTGAAACCAACACCAGTCCTGCAGGGGCTCTGTGTGATCGACAACACTCTGATAAAGCTAAAACCAAACCTCATGCTACACCATGACGGTGTTTGGAATCACTTACCACTGGCCTGTAAAGAGACACAGGCAAGCAAGCCACCATGTTCTTGCTATCGACACATGTCATCGGAAAATTGCGGCCCTTGGATGCCGAACTGCCAATGATACGTAACGTAACAGCAAGTTCGACTTCTATTCAAGAAAGAAAATAAGAAAGAAAGAAAGAGGGAAAGAAAGAAAAAAAAGTAAAAAAAAAAAAAAAAAGAAGAAGAAGAAAAAGAAAAAAAAAAAGAGAAAGAAAAAGAAAGAAAGAAAGAAAGAAAGAAAAAAGAAAAGACCCGCTGTGAATTCTGGGAGTACTAAAATTGAACGTACGAAGAGCTGACAACCTGTTTTTTTCTTTTTGGTAAACCTCATTCACGTGCTGATCTACGTCGATAATTTTTCATACCAAGGTTGCTTTTAGGACAACACTGTCAAGCAGTTCTCGCCTGTGTACACCTGTTTGCTATGTAAAGTGTAGACCCCACTTTCGCTTGATTGCACTCAGCTGCTGCCACGGTTAAAAAAAAAATCCGTCTGATTGTCATAAAGATATCGCAGCATGATAGGCCTCGGTCATAAGACAGGCATTGGAAAACACCTCCGGGGAGTTATCTGAAAACGAGAGAGCACGCGTCGACAGCAGTTATCGCCCTTTCATGCTTGTATTTCCTTATCAGCTTCTGCCTTCCTGCCCATGCCAGACCTTGTGGCCTTCATCGGCGGCGATCTTTTTTTTCCAAATCCTTTCCGTTTCACTTCGTCCGTCGCTAGGACGTCCTATATCTATCTGACAAACTTCAGGATCCGCTCCGTCCCTTTTCCAAAGATGTACAGAGAAGAGGATGAGTGTCTCGTCTCACTCTCTCAATACATGCGCTTGCCCGAGTTTTGTTCCGTCACGCAGGATACTGACTGCTTCCGAGCGTCGCAACTGCCGCACGAGAAAACTGTTCAGCTGGCTGGCCTGCCCCACTCAGAGAGCTACCTACGCCAGCTTCTTGTTGTTGTGCACTGTTCAGCGAGCCCACAGTGTGCACGTACTCTTCGCCCAAGTACGAACCACCGTGTGCATGCTTCAAAACTCAACAGTTTGACGCTGCCAGTCAGCGGTGAAGTGTGGCCAGCAGACAGCCAGTCTCACGAACACGAGGCAGACATGGAGCCAGTGACGTCGCCAGGAAGTGGTGAACGCCTTTTCCTTCAGAGTGAATATTCCGACAGTAGTCTCACGAACACGAGGCAGACATGGAGCCAGTGACGTCGCCAGGAAGTGGTGAATGCCTTTTCCTTCAGAGTGAATATTCCGACAATAGTCTCACGAACACGAGGCAGACATGGAGCCAGTCATATCACCAGGAAGTGGTGAATGCCTTTTCCTTCAGAGTGAATATTCCGACAATAGTCTCACGAACACGAGGCAGACATTCGAGCCAGTGACGTCGCCAGGAAGTGGTGAATGCCTTTTCCTTCAGAGTGAATATTCCGACAATAGTCTCACGAACACGAGGCAGATATGGAGCCAGTCATATCGCCAGGAAGTGGTGAATGCCTTTTCCTTCAGAGTGAATATTCCGACAGTACTAATCAGGTGATGTTAGACATTTTGGTACTGTGAGGGGAAAAAAAACTATAAATAGAGAAGATGTCCTTGTTTTTAACCTCTGGCCCTAAAGACAACATTGATCTTATTTCTATTGAAGATAAAGAAGTTGATTTTAAACGGAGAAAAAAAACAACCATAATTAGAATCTAGATTCTTCAAACTTCATCTTTACATTTCTGTGCGTTTGACCTACTGATGTTAATAGATCATACACGGCTATGATATTTGTCGAATTATGTAAACCACCCGGCGATTGGTAGGAACAGCCATCTGAATTCACCTCCTGCTACGTGCGCCATGGAACACTAGGTAGGGAAAGGTAAAGACACTTCTCTTTCCCCTCGAAATCCATGATATGCAAACAGCATGCAAACATGAGTTTAAACAAAATTCTGCTCGCGAGTTGTTGCGGTAACAATGAATGAACTGGATTAACACAACAAGCCAAAGGTTATTTGAGCTTCATTTGTACTATTTCACTGCATTTCAAAATAACTGGCAATATGAAGAGAAATGGACAGGATATTCGACAAGGCATGAATATTGTAAATACAATCAGCCAGCTGTTAGACAACGACAACAGACATTGAAATGGGGAAAAAAAACAACACACTACTGTATGTAGCCAGAGACATGGGGCAAATCTAAGCATTTTTATGCCAATTACAAATTCAGAAGACTTGCTAAGTAAGGGTATTTAGAAATTCATGTAATCATGACTTGATGTTAGCACATGTACCTCAATGTTTTATATGAACATGTGGGCATGTGAGCATGCCTACTCCCTGTGTGTGTGTGTGTGTGTGTGTGTGTGTGTGTGTGTGTGTGTGTGTGTGTGTGTGTGTGTGTGTGTGAGTGAGTGGGTGAGTGTGTGTGTGTACATGTGCATGTGTGTAGTTTGAAACACCCTGTTCCAGTAGCCTAAGAGGTTGATGCAAGACAGGCCCAAGTAGATACGACGGTAAACTAGACTCATTTTCACACAAAGAGTAATGCAAATTTCACAAGCCATCCAAGTCATAACATATCACTTTGAAAACCAGACCTGCATTGTACGGGAAGGGAGCACAAACAGCTAGAACTCGTTCGCAGCGCGTGCTCTCTACCTGCTTTGAACTTACTCCAAATGGAGAGGTAAGCAGGATCACCAGCGACACATGTTTGCTATGAAGAGAGAGCATCAGGCTTGCATCTGCTCGCCGCTCACTAATAAAGGAAAACAGCAACATCTCCACAGTTTTCTTTGCAATAGAACTCGGTCTGTTCGTTTTCAGTCTGCATTATCCTCTGAACGCTCGACTTCTACTGGTGAACCCCAAGGCACAGTTCTGTCTCCCGTTTTGTTTTACTTATATATACTAATGACTGTAGAAGGCACAGAGAAAACTCCACTCATTAAATATTCTGATGATTCAGCTATTCTAGATATGTCAAACTCTGATTCAGTTTACTTTGACGAAATCAAAAAGTTCTGCAGCTGGTGTAAAGACAACTTTCTTGCCCTTAATGTGCAAAAAAAAACAAAAGAAATTTTAATCGATTTTCAGAAGAACCCAGAACATGTGCCAGACCTTATAATTAATGGTGAAGCTGTTGAACGAGTGAATGAGTATAAATATCTGGGAATGATTGTCGATGATAAATTAGTTTTTGATAGCAATGTTACTAAAATCCATAGAAATTGCCAGTCAAGAATATTCTGTTTGCAAAAGCTACGAAACATTGGTGTTAACCCTGTAATCTTACAAACTTACTACAGATGTTGTGTTGAGTCATTGCTCACTGCTTCTTTTATGTGCTGGTATGGAAGTTGGGTGTGAAGAGAGCAAGCGAGTATTGAATGATGTGGTGAATGTGTGTAGCAAAGTGATTGGAAGGAAGCAAGTTGGAATGCAAGAATTGTATGTCAGAGTGAAGAGGAAAGCAAGAAAGATTGCCAGTGATGATAGCCATGTTTTAGCAAAATATTACGAAATTTTACCATCTGGACGTCGTTTTAGGACCCTTAGAGTCAAATCTAGGGCGCAAAAAACTTTTATACTCAGGTCGATCATCTGTTAAATTCATGATGTCTTTTGTACCACTTTTCATGCTTAGTGATGTGAAGGAGTGTGAGAGAGAGGGAGAGAGAGAGGGGGGGGGGGGGGGGAGGGGAGAGAGAGAGAGAGGGTGTGGGGGGTGTTGAGGGTGTGTGTGCTTGTGTGAAGATATGTGTATTTGCATATATGTGCTTCTGTGTGTATATATTTGCTTGTGAGTGTAAGCCTTTGAGTGTGCTTGTGTATGTGCATGTGTATGAGGTTTTTCAAATGATTACAATGTGCGTGCGTGTGAGTGAGTGAGTGAGTGAGTGAGTGAGTGTGTGTGTGTGTGTGTGTGTGTGTGTGTGTGTGTGTTAGAGGGTGGGGGTGTTGGACTGCACATGTAAATTGTGTAAGTGGCCACTTGATTGTGATGATTCTTGTATCATGCATGTTGTCTTGTGATACTGTTTCTTATGCACCTATTTTAATTTCTCATCTTTTGAGATAATAAAATATTCATATCATATCATATCATATCATATCATATCATATATCATATCATAAACAGAAGAGACCCCCACCCCTCCGAAACTGAGTCGCTTTTTCAGCCTGTATATAAAAAAAGTATCTTCAAAAAGCAAAAAATGAGCTCTCAGTGAGGGGAAAAGGAAGAAAGTGGATTGGAATGACAGACTGAAATTTGTCCAGAAATCATACAGTTGAAATGTCAAGACAGAAAGGTCTTTAAAACAAAAAGATGTCTCTGTTCTCTGGCTCCCCTGCCAGCTTCCGCAATCCAAGGGAAGTAAGGGTGTGGGCCTCTTCCTTGTCCCCGTCAGCCGCCTGCTGAGATGGGCCTAGCGGGAGATGTGCCAGGCCAGGGAGATGTGCCAGGCGGGAGATGTGCCAGCCAGGCGGCGGGAGATGGGACTGGCGGGAGATGGGAGTTGGCGGGAGATGTGCCAGGCGGGAGATGGCGACTGCGGGAGATGGGCCGGGAGGCGGGAGATGGGACTGGCGGGAGATGGGCCTGGCGGGAGACGTGCCTGGCGGGGATGGGACTGGCGGGAGATGTGCGGGAGATGTGCCAGGCGGGAGATGTGCCAGGCGGGAGACGGGACTGGCGGGAGATGGGCCTGCCTGGCGGCGGGAGATGGACTGGCGGGAGATGGGCCTGGCGGGAGATGGGCGGGAGATGGCGGGAGATGGCCTGGATGGGACTGGGGGAGATGGGGACTGGCGGGAGATGTGCCAGATGGGACTGGCGGGAGATGGGCCTGGCGGGAGATGGGGCGGGAGATGGGCGGGAGACGGGACTGGCGGGAGATGTGCCTGGCGGGAGATGGGCCTGGCGGCGGGAGATGGCCCTGGCGGGAGAGACTGGTGGTGAGCCAGAAGGAAAGCATGTAATGGCGTAACTCACTGCTCTAACATGGTGGTCTTTTATAGAACAGATCCTGTTGGCCGTAACAAGTGCAGACAGAGAAAGCTAGGAATTTTGATGATGCTTGCAATGGCATGTTGTAAAACTGGAGGTGCAGCACAGACAGAGAGAGAGAGAGAGAGAGAGGGGAGAGAGAGAGAGAGAGAGAGAGAGAGAGAGAGAGAGAGAGAGAGAGAGAGAGAGAGAGGAGAAAACAGGGAGAGGAGGGGTAAACGGAAGGAAAGGGAGGCCACCGGCTGCAGGTGGACGATGAAGATGGCGCTGCACGCCGTCCTCACCTCTCCCAGCATTCCACACACTTGGCCGTCTTCCGGTGTCCCCCGCCAAGGAACGTAACTTCCTTCAGCGGAGAAGAGCGCTGGCATTCCGGCGGAGTGTATTAGTGGTCGGTGATGTATTGCAAACGCGTGCGCCGACATTTTTTTTCCCTCCTCATTCATCCCCTAGAAGGCTGGAACATTGGCTTTCTGAATGAACTGATTTCAGCTCGATCTTGTTCAGGTTTCTGGCATGTTCACGGATTGATTATCTTTCAGTGAGCAGCGCCGCGTTTTTTTTTTTTTTTTTTTTTTTTTTTATCCCGCTAGTAAGATTAGAATCATTGATTCATCCACGCTGCTGACGCTTTCTTTTTACCTCTCTTTTTTTTCTTCTCTTTTTTTTTTTTTTTTTTTTTTTTTTTTTTTTTTTTTTTTGAATCGTTTGTTGTTGTTGCTGTTGTTGCTCGCTTTGAATTGCAGCTTTTGCAAATTCAGATGAAGCTCCCCACGTTGTGACGTTCACCTCCATAACATGTTCCGACCGGTCAGTCGGTTGGAAATGTAAAGAGCGTGCAATCGTAAACAAGGCTAGCAGCTAACTTTTGCTTCTGTGGTTAGACAATTGAAAGACAAAGGCATTCAAAATGATGGTAGTATCCATTCACCTAACACACAGGTTATACACGAAAACGTTGTCGCCCCTGTGGAAGCAGAAGTCACCTTCAATGTTTACTACGTACTTTTCCTAGCCTCACTGAAAATTCCATAAAAAGAGAACGTAAATGTCAAGTTTTGGTGTCGTCGTTGTTCTTTTCATCAACCCTAATTCTTTTGTTGTAGTGTTCTTTTCCTGGTGATCTGAAAGAGAGAGAGAGAGAGAGAGAGAGAGAGAGAGAGAGAGAGAGAGAGAGAGAGAGAGAGAGAGAGAGAGAGAGAGAGAATGAGAGAAGCGTCATTTTTTGAAACAGTCGTTATGGATGTTATCAGGAAGCCAGGTTACATAAACGACATGTCAGTTCATTATCACCCATAGCACTGTATCTGAAACGGTGACAAACTATATCAGAAACACCAAATCTAAACTTACTTAGCGCACTCTTAATATATCTGTTCATATTCCTTTTAATGATGGGCTCTATCGCCTTAGTTGTTACAAAGAGTCTGTACTGCGCAAATCTGTCACTGCTATAAATATGATCATGCCAGTCCTGCCATCTGCAGTCAATAATTCTTTGTTTAAAAACATTTTAAGAACCCTACGATATTTTCAAAGCTCTGGT
>JADBJO010000365.1:420000-422500 GCA_016801955.1 Conus betulinus | reverse complement strand
GAAGGAAGAAAGATATAAGGAAGGAAGGAAGGAAGGAAGGAAGGAAGGAAGGAAGGAAGGAAGGAAGGAAGAGAGGAAGGAAGCAGAGACAGAACTAGAAGGATGAGGGCCACGGTGAATGGCCGTGTGCGAGAGCAGTAGCTAATGTGTCTTGTGGAATGAAACCCAAAGCCGGTGTTAATCAAGGAGAAGCTGATTGAAAAACTCTCCTTTATCGGACACGTCACGTGACACTGTCGCCTCGGACAACCCCCCGCCAGGGGACGCCTTTCGAACAAGCAAGGGGGAGTAAGACGACAAAGATGAAGTCATTCCTAGTGCTCTTTTTGTCTTGTTTCTTTCTTTCGTTTTCCTTTTTTTTTTTTTCTTTTTCTTTTTTCTCTCTGGAATCAGACAATTCTTCGCTGTTCAGACGACATCGCTAAGAATGTGTCTCTCGGTGTTTTTCTTTCTTTCGTCCCCCTCCCCCTCTTTTTTTTTCGTTCAGTATCATTTCCCTTTTTCATCTACTTTGTTTTTTTCGATTTTCCTTTTATCCCCCCCCCCCCCCCCCCCCCCCCCTCCATTATTTTTGCCTTTTCTTTCTTTCTTCTTTTTCTTTTTTTCCTTTTACTTTTCGTTTGCTCCCCTTCTTTTCTGCCTTTTTTCCAGTCTGTTCATTTCCCCCTTTTTTTGTTATCTTTTCCTCTTTATCATTTTCAACCATCACCAAAGAGGGTGTGTCTGTATCCGCGCCTTTTGGTTTATTGGTTTACTCGTCAGCAACAGCAGAGGGGTGGCATGGGGTACGAAGACCGGTCCATTAAAGTGTGATGCGGGCTTAGACCACCGGGCAGATTCAAAATGAAAAAAAATCTTTCTTTCCATAAGTTCCTTAACATAACAGGATGAGGGTGTTTCCTCCTCCTCCTCCTCCTCCTCCTCCTCCTGTACCTTCATGGGGAGTCAGTGGGACACCAAACTGAAGAACAGTTCACCAGATTCCTCCAGTTGCTTGGATTGTGTGCCAAGACCTGTTTCTATGCAGATGTTTTCCCTGTCCAGTCTGCACTATCATCAGTCCTTTTTTCTGTCTTATTCGCCCACCCACCCACCCCCCACGCCCCCCCCCCCCCCCCCCCCCCGTCCTCAACAGTTCCATGGAGGATTGTTTTCACAAAGCCTTTGGCCCTTGTTAGATGGCTACACCAAAGCAGTTTTCTTTTCCTGACTAAAATCAGTAGACCTTCGTATGTGCTGCCTGACGTTTGACGCCCCAGAGGATTGCTGACGTGTTCTGCGTGTCTGATGTTTAGTACCTTGCGGCAGCATCTCATTTCCATGGCTTGAAATTTTCTTTCCAGATTGGCTATGAGGATCCATGTCTTGCGTGCGTACAGGAACATGGAATATAGCAGTGGAGCGTCAGCCTGATCTTGTGTATCATGGGGGTGTTTTGTGTGCTCCCAACAGGTTTTGGATCTGCCATAGTGCTGTCATTGTCTTGAGATGATTTCTGGTGTGGACCCCTCATTGCTAATGCTAGGTCCCAGCTAAGAGAAATATTCAACAGGTTCTAGCTTTCTAACCGTGGACAGTTTTATAGCAATATTGGTGGGGGTGTATATGATATCTGCGTGGCATTTTAAAAAACAATTCTCAAGAAATATTTCCAGAATCCCGCAGAAAAACAAGTCACCCACTCGTAGGATGTATCTATGAATCGGCGAGATTTAGTTCATAACTGGATGCAACCCGATGTAACGTTACGGAATGTCACCACGGTCAAAACTCTCCCCGGCGGGTGAGAAAAGGCACCTGCCGAAATTCATCTCCCAGGGTGTGGAACCAGACTGACCTCCCCCCTCAGTTCCTAAATCACTCTCCTCCTTTAGCATTCGCACAGTCGGATCGATTTTGGACCTAAGCCGGGCTAACCCCCCCCCCCCCCCCCCCCTTCCCCCACCCCCCTATTGCTCCGTTTCCAAACCTCTTCGCGGTGAAGGATTTTGGGCATGGTTTAGACACACCCTTGTGAAGTGAGTAAAAGCACACGCACACACTAACCCGCCCTGTGCAACAGGTAGATGGAAATGGGCACATGTCTATCATTCCACGGGCCACGCGCCACAATTAGGATTTTGCTTTAAATCAGTATATCATCTATGTAAGCGTTTTGAGATGTAACATAGATTTAAGCCAAAAAATGACATCAAACTGATAACAGATCAAAGGAACCAGACCCCCCCCCCCCCCCCCCCCCACACACACACACACAAACACACCTCATGTCCACTCCCAAATCATTTGACTTGTTTTTCCCGGTTACTCCCGATGAGATCATTTACAGTCTATAAAATACACGAGGTACCTCTTAGCTGACGTCACATGTTGTCAGGCCTTGGCTGTCACCCGTGACCCTATCTCTGTGCCGGGCGGTTTCTCCCCAAATAATCCATTCCTTTCATTGTAATCTGTCTGCTTGGAACCAGCTGGCATATACCTTGATTGGCATGCGAAA
>JADBJO010000365.1:410000-417500 GCA_016801955.1 Conus betulinus | reverse complement strand
TATCTTTCAGGATGGCCTGTGGTACAAATGGCCCGACCTTTCAAAGAAGACACCGTCTTTCCCAACAACACAAAGCACCAAAAAGAGGGATAGTAAATAGGAAAGTGCTTCCCAAACAACTTTAAGCAATCAAACACTATTTACTGGAACTTACTGGGGGGGGGGGGGGGGGGGGGGGGGGGGGGGGGGGGGGGGGGGGGGGGGGGGGCAGGGGGGAGATTGCTAACGCTCAGTCTGCAGAAGTTTGGGTCAGAGTAAATGACCTCAGACCAGTCGATGAAAGTCATTCAGAAATAACCGCTTTCCGTACTCAAACCTCACTTTCCTTCCCACTTTCTCCCTTCTCTCCACAACCCCACTCCTGTACACGCACGTACGCGCGTACACACAGACTAACACACATGCACACAAGTTGCCAGAAAAACAGTCATCATCGACCACGAGCTGAAGAGGTTCAACACTTTCATCGTCGCGCTGCAAGAGACAAGCCTCCCCTCCAATGGCAGCCTCATGGAGAGGAAATACACGTCCTATTGGCAAGGACTGGAGCCAGAGGAGCACCGACTGCATGGCGTCGGATTCGCAGTGCGAAACTCTCTCCTGTCCTCCGTTGACAGGTGTGTTGTGGGGGGGGGGGGGGGGGGGGGGGGGGTTGGAGATGTTCTGGGCCTGTCCCAATTTAACTCCCCTATTGTGTTTTATAGGTGTGTTGGGGTGGAGGCTGTTCTGGGCCTGTCCCAGTTTAACTTCCCTTGTGTATTATAGGTGTGTTCGGGGGGGGGGGGGGGGGGGGGGGGGGGGGGGGGGGGGGGGGGGGGGGGGGGGGGGGGGGGGGGGGGGGGGGGGGGGGGGGTGGGGGGGGGGGGGGGGGGGGGGGGGGGGGGGGGGGGGGGGGGCTGCTCTGGGCCTGTCCCAGTTTAACTCCCCTATTGTGTTTTATAGGTGTGTGTTGGGGCGGGAGGGAGGGGGGGGGGGCTGTTTCTGAAACCTGTCCCCAGTTTAACTCCCCCTATAGTCTTCAATAGGTGTGTTGGGTGGGGGGAGGGGGGGGGAAGGCTGTTCTGGAACCTGTCCCAGTTTAACTCCCCTACAGTCTTTAAAAGGTGTATTGGTGGGGGGGGGGGGGGGGGGGCTGTTCTGGGCCTGTCCCAGTTTAGATTCAGATTCAGAAAACTTTATTATCTCTCGTTAAAAGAGAAATTGCACCCGTGATCGCTGCCGTAAAAGTTAAGACATACATATTTATAGTTACAAACGTGACACTCAAAATTAGAATTTACTTTCAAACAATAAAACATGCGTGTATCACCAAAATGGGAATTTCATTCTTTCTCCTTTTTGGTAGTGCAAATAAAGCATGCACTCAGCCACTCATAATTATATATACATACATGTGTGCACGTATGAGATGAGAAAGAGAGAGAGTTTAACTCCCCTATAGTCTTTAATAGGTGTGTTTGGTGGGGGGGGGGGGGGGGGGGGAGGAGGCTGTTCTGGACCTGTCCCAGTTTAAATCTGTCCCAGTTTAACTCCCCTATAGTCTTTAATAGGTGTGTTGGGGGGGGGGGGGGGGGGTGCTCTGGGCCTGTTCAGTTTATGCCCCCTCCCCCCTATAGTCTTTAATAGGAGTGTTGGGGGGGGGGGGGGGGGGGGGGGAGGCTGTTCTGGACCTGTCCCAGTTTAATTCCCCTATAGTCTTTAACAGGTGTGTTGGCGGGGGGAGGCGCTGTTCTGGACCTGTCCCAGTTTAACACTCCTCTATTGTGTTTAATATGTGTGTGGGGGGTGGGGGGGGGGGGGGGGGGGTTCTGGACCTGTCCCAGTTTTAACTCCCCTATTGTGTTTTATAGGTGTGTTTGCGGGGGGAGGGGGGGGGGGGGGGGGTGTCTGTTCTGGACCTGTCCCAGTTTAAACTCCCCTGTAGTGTTTACTGGGGGTGGTGTGTGTGTGTGTGTGGGGGGGGGGGGAGCTGTTCTGCACATGTCCTGTTTTGACTCCCCCTATTTATTGAGTGTTTCTCTTTTTGCGGGTGTGCTAAGCTAGACCTGTATATATTCACACATTTAAAGCTCATTTCATAGGGGAAAGGGGCCAGTCTGGGACTGATCCAAACTGACCCCCCCACCCCACCCCAACCTGTTCCCAGTTTGAGCCCACAGGAGTTGTTTTGGTACGATTAAATTTGTCCCAGAATTACTCCCCGAGAGCTCATCTGGGACAGTGCCAGATTTACTCTCCATTGCATGGGGGCTGTCTTGGCATTGGCCAAGTTGAACTCCCGAGGTTCTACTGTGTTTAAGTCCAAAGTAAACTGCCCGGGGGCTGATCTGGGACACATAGAAGGTTATGCCATGACCGACATACTCCCGGGAGTTAATCTGGCCTGGACTGGAACCGACTCCTGGGAGTACAACTGGAAATGGGGGGCCGTTTCGGCACGTTACACCGGCTGTACGCTGTCGAACCCTTTGATGTCACCCGTCCGTTTTTTTACAGTGGCTATCTGGACCTCCTGGTAACTTGTGTAACTTAAGGAACACTCTCCATACTTGAAAACCGCGCTGTCTGGACTTGACCAATCAGGTGATGAAACTTCGTCACATGACTAAAGGGAGCCTCAGAAAGCCGTTTTGAGGCATATCGCATTATCTGGACGTCCAGATGACGTTGGTTCTCATTTCATGCTAAAGTCCAGACGACGGGGCCAATACACACACACACACACACACACACACACACACACACACACACACACACGTTTCATTCATCAAATTACTGTCTGTGACAGATTATGTTATTGATTGCAAAGATATGTTTTACCTCCTACCGTTCGCAACAGGGAGGCCTTTTGTGCTTGTTTGTTGTAAATTCTGCACCTTCATTTGGTAATGTCTATGTGCTGCAGGGACAATAATCAGACAGTCTTTGAAGCTAAGACCTTGGTTTTATTGTATGATTTCACAATTCCATTATGTCTTGGCGTGATTTAAGTGATTATGTTTTTTTTTTCTCTGTGTATGCTTTTTTAAAATACAATATCATATTTATGATTATTATTGTTTATGTCTCAACAGGTCGGTGTGGTTGGTTCGATCCAACTACGATTTGAAATAAAAGAGAGAGGAAACCAACGAGCTGGTGTTGATGTGGAAGCTAAAGTGCCCACTCACTCTCTTCCCATCTCCTACTCCTCTTTCTCCTTATTCCATCCACTTCTTACAGTATATATATATATATATATATATATATATATATATATATATATATATATATATATGATGTGACATTTTTTTCGTTTGAGCTTGAAAAGAGATCTGGTGGAGGGGAGGAGAGAGGTCTAGTGCCCAAGATTTATCGGACAAGTGGTGGTGAGAAGATAGATATTGTGGTGAGATGACTCCTGTGACCTCCCATAGGATCACAACCTTGCTGTGGTTGGGGGGCTTGCGTGTCTCCGATGACCCTGAGAGCTATGCCGGCGGGAGATTCGTCTCCTGGTAGGGCCACCCAAGCCGGACAGGTCAAAGGGTAGGGACCAGACGAAGAGTGATCCCTGGTCCTCCAGGTTGGGGGTTGGGCACAGGGCTAACAACTCTGTCCCGTAAAGAAAATCTCTTGTTACGGAAACCAGCAACAAAAGGGAACCCAAACTCAGGTGTGATGGGCTTCCAGAGTCATCGGAAGATACTCGTATGAATGACAGTGGTGAAAGCCGAAAGGAAGCCACTGACAGGAAGATGGAAGTACTGAACACCAAAATGCAAAACCAGGATTGGATTCTGGAATGTGAGAACGATGTATGACACAGGAAAAACTAGCACAGGTTACAGCAGAGATGAGACGATACAAACTACACATCCTTGGGATAGGTGAAAGTAGGTGGAACAGGTTCTGGAAGACTAAAAACTAGCACAGGTGAGACAGTGCTATACTCAGGTAGGGATGACGACCAACACTTTCAAGGAGTAGCCATGATCCTAAAGAAAGGAGTAGAAAACAGTTTGATAGAGTGGAAACCTGTCAATAGCAGAATCATCAAGATCAGGATGAAGGGGGGAAACAGATCAACACTACTACTATCATCCAGTGTTATGCCCCCACAAATGACAGCGACGAACAAGACAAAGATGAATTCTACGAGCAGCTACAAGCTGAATTAGAAAATATTTCCAAGGCACGATTTAAAAAATTGTCATGGGAGACATGAATGCGAAGGTAGGAAGTGACAACACCAACTACGATAGAGCCATGGGAAAAGAGGGCTGTGGCATCATGAATGCAAATGGTGAGAGGCTGCTAGAACTATGTACCACCCTACAATCTTGTTATTGGAGGGACCCTCTTTCCACACAGAGACATCCATAAGCTGACATGGCATTCCCCTAATGGAAGGGACAGAAATCAAATTGATCATCTAATGATAAATGGGACTTTGGAGACGCTCACTCCATGATGTCAGGGTGAACCGGGGAGCAGATGTTGGCAGCGATCACCACCTTGTGGGTAGCAGTACTGAAAGTGAAACTCAGGAAAACAGGAATCAGGAAAACGGGAAGGCAACGGTTTTTGACACAGAAAAAGTGAAAAGACCCCACAGTAAAAGAATACTTTTGTTCTGCAGCTGAAGAACAGATTTCAAGCACTGGCAGATCTAGATCACCACACACAGCCAGATTCGGATGAAGTCAACACCAAATGGGAACATGTAAAGACAGCTTACCTGAAAACCAGTGAGACCTGTCTCAGAAACACAACAACAGAAAAAGAAAGAATGGATAACAGCAAACACATGGGAGCTCATTGAAAAAACGCAGAGCCCTGAAGGGTGCAGAAGATGGAGGCAAAATCTAAACGATTGAAGGAAAAGTATGAAACAGCTGTACCAGGAAACAAATGAAGCTGTGAAGAAGAAATCAAGGGGCTGACAAACGTGAATTCATGGAATCCCTTGCAGATGAAGCAGAAGATGCAGCCAACAAAGGAGAACAAGGAAAAGTATATAAGATCACCAAGATAATCTGCGGCAAATATCGTGGAACAGCAGATACACCGATCATGGACAAACAGGGGCGACTGCTAACAACAGAAGCAGAACAGGAAACTCGATGCGCAGAACATTTCAGTGAGACACTGAATAGACCACACCACCTCTTAGAGAAGCCGACATTCCAGTTGCGGAAGATGACCTGACATCAATGCTGAACCACCAACAAAAAGAAGAAATCGTGACTGCCATTTTATTAAAGCTCTAAAAAACGGAAAAAGCCCCTGGACAAGACAACCTCAGTGCTGAAGTGTGTTCAAAGCAGATCCAGATCTTGCGGCCCAAAATACTTCTGCCACTCTTTATAACTATATGGGAAGAAAAGAAGATACCAAATGATTGGTCAGAGGGAATAATTGTGAAGATCCCCAAGAAAGGAACACTTAAAGATTGCAACAACTGGCGTGGAATCACCCTCCTGTCAATTCCAAGCAAGATCCTTGCAAAGATCATCATTCAGCGAATATCAGATGCAGTGGATAAACAACTGAGAAAAGAACAAGCAGGATTTCGAAAAGGAAGAAGAGGATGCACTGACCAGATATTTGTACTGCGTAACATAATTGAGCAGTGCACAGAGTGGCAGAGAGAAAACTGTACATCAACTTTGTGGATTTTGAGAAAGCCTTTGATAGCATCCACAGAGACAGCTTATGGCGCATACTACGAATGTATGGGATACCGCAGATAGATAGTCCTTCTCATCAAAAGCTTCTATGACAACTTCACATGCAGAGTCGGAAACAGTGACCACAGTTTTGAAGTGAAAAACAGGAGTGAGACAAGGCTGTGTGATGTCAGCAATGCTCTTTAATCTTGCCATAGATTGGGTGATGCGTCGAACAACTGAAGACCAGACAAGAGGCATACGATGGACACTCTTCTCAGCCTTAGAAGACCTTGACTTTGCTGATGATCTGGCATTGGTCTCCCACACTCACCAACACATGCAGGAAAAGACATCCCGCCTCAGCAGCTTTGCACAACAGATTGGACTAAAGATCAGTCAAAGAAAAAACAGAGGTAATGACCTTGAATGTCCCAAACCCCTCATCAATTCAAGTGAATGGAGAGAAAACCCTCCCTACAACTGAGAATTTCACCTACCTGGGCAGCATTGTCAGACACGACGGAGGAGCAGGCAATGACATCAAGAACCGTCTAAACAAAGCCAGAAATGCTTTCAGAATGCTAAGCATGTATGGAGGGTCCCAACAATACAGCATCAAAACCAAGCTCAAACTATATCAGAGCTGCATTATTTCTACCCTTCTGTATGGCTCAGAATGCTGGAGAATGACAGAGAGTGAGTGAACCTAAATAAGCTATCAGTCTTCCACACAAAGAACCTTAGAAGAATATATAAGAATTTTCTGGCCCAACACCATCTCAAATGAAGAACTACTCTCCCAATGCCATCAAGAAAGCATGAAAACAATTCTCAGGAAAAAAAAGCGATGGAGGTGGATAGGGCACATACTTAGGAAAGAGCCAGACAACATCACTCGTGTCGCCCTCCATTGGACGCCTGAAGGAAGGAGGAGGAGGAAGAGGGGGAGACCCAAAAAAACACCTGGCGGCGAACTGTAGAGGGAGAGCTGAAGACCCTGAACCACACATGGGGTACCATCCAGAGGTTGGGCCCAGAACAGACGAGAATGGAGGACCTTAGAGAGAGAGAGAGGGAGAGAGAAGAGAGAGAGGAGACTGAAGAGAGAGAGCGACTAAGAGACTCAAGATATTTATTGCATATTAGGGCCACAGTCCATACACGAAGGGAGGAATGTGAACATGTAACTGCAACTGAATGAAGGGTATATAGCAAATTCAAAATAAAAAACCTAACGATGATATAGAGTGTATTCGTATAGTCACAGCATCTCTTATGTTAAATCCTTTACATAAAGATAACGAAAACGAAAGATTATGTACGTGTTACAAGGGTACGGTCGGTGACATTAACAAAGTTAATCTAAACAGAGGATGTCAATACTATTTAGGCTTAATGAACGTCCAAGTGCTGGGCAACAGAGAACAAAAACGCGCCTCATGTTCTTCGCGTTCATTATATAAGGGACAAATTAAGTCATTAGACATAAACGCTCTGTATCAATAACGGTGTGTAACCAGATCAGAAATCCCGAGCCTAGATCTAGTTGTAATACATTTCAGATGCTTATCAATATCTACATGTAAATAAGGTCTTCAGCTGTGGGTATCCAGGTCATACAGCTAGCATATGATAAGCTTTGCATGGAATCCTGTAGTTTTCCATTTTAATCAGCTCAGAGAGAGAGAGAGAGAGAGAGAGAGAGAGAGAGAGAGATGTCTGGAAAAATCTGACAGATTGTGAACAAATCTCAACGCTATCTTTTGCAACTAGAAATGAAAACCGGGAGCGCCTCGCCCCCCACCCCCCTCCCCACCCCCCTCTCTCCCTCCCCTCTCTCTCTCTC
>JADBJO010000365.1:365000-397500 GCA_016801955.1 Conus betulinus | reverse complement strand
GATGATGTCGGTGGTGGTGGTGGTGATGATGATGATGATGATGATGACGATGATGATAACACGTTCTGAGGACGTCTTTCTAATAAGGGGTCTGGGCATGTCCACGCAGTGATACTTCGACGTAAGACAACCGAAAACAATTTACACTTTTCTTTTTTCTTTTCCTTTTTTTTTTGTCTTTTTGAATTCCTTCACATTCATGAATAATGCTAACCATCTTCCGAGGGACATGGAGCGAGAAACAATGTAAGTATACCTTGTAGAATTTTTTTTTTCATTATTACTTATCATTAGGGGAAATAATGTCGCACTGTAGTCAAACCAACAAACAAAAACACACACTTAAAAAGAAAAGTCATCACATGTTTTTTTTTCCCGCTTGTAATACAGAGACTTTCTTAGTAAAAAGCTCGATGGTCGTTCTACAACCCACCTGTTCACAAAATTCCGCATCGCCGAGTTTCGGGGCGCCCATGCGGTAGAGCCCCAATGGCTGTGGAACACTCCCTGCAGGACTGTTCCACACATGAAAAGCTGAGAGCAGAGATGTAGCCTGCCAACACATCGACGAGGGAAAAGCTCCGTGGATGTCTGGAGGGCCTCCGCCGTACAGCAGCCTTCGTCAGTGCCTCTGGGGTTCCTGTCTGAGCATACGAAGAAGAAGAAGAAGAAGAGAAGAAGAAGAAGAAGAGAAGAATAAATAAATAAGAAGAAGAAGAAGAAGAAGAAGAAGAAAAGAAGAAAGAGAGAGAAGAAGAAGAAGAAGAAGAAGAAGAAAGAAAGAAAGAAAGAAAGAAAGAAGAAGAAGGTCCAAAACCACAAAAATGTTAATTGGTTAAGCAACTTTATTGAATTCCCAGGTCGACGAAGTGTCAGCCATGATATGGCCTTTCGGTGTCGGCTGGATGTTGACAATAAGAACTGAACGAAACTGTTCCAGTTTCAAGCTTCGATTATTATGGCCTAACCGACGACACAGAGCCTTTTCAGGACTGTGAAAAAGCTTCACATCACAACACACTCAAGCACGAAAACCAAACACAAAGTTCAAACCAACCAGTCTAAGGTTCAGTTTATTTCCGCTCAAAAGATACCTCATCTTCCACACAGATAGTCCCAACGCTGTCGGCAAGGGGCTGGACATTTTTTTTTTTGATGTTGCACCACCGTTTTCATTTTTTTTTTTTTCTGGACACTCTATAAATAGCACAGTCCTCTGATTGCTTCTTGGAATTGCACGCCATTTATGATCTTGTCCGCGCGAGGGTGAGATTACCCATCATTTTGTGCACCAATCAGAGGATTGGTGGTGCAGGCGAAGGGAAAACACCATAGGAGTATATCAACAGAAAACAATTCCTTCCTGCTTTCCAGCCCTTAAAAAGTCTTGTTTGTATCGAGGTTCAAGTGGATTTAAACCTAAATCAGTAAAAAAAAAAAAAAACAACCCCTGAATCAGGACCATAGTTGTTTAACTGTTTCATGGTCGTCAGTATCTGTTTTACTGGGATATATATTTTATATAATGTGTCGGGGGCGCGATTGGCCAGATTTCGTCAGCTTCCCGCCAATTGGTACATGAACCTTAGCAACATATACCTGTGGTAAATACCTGGCTGACAGCTTGTTACGTGTCACCGATATTCCCTTGGCTGTTCTGCGTTCCCTCCAAATTAGCCGCAGAAACTGGCAGTGCCAGCCATTCTTAGACAATGCTGGAAGATTTTCTGCAATCCCGAATATAGGGATGGTGGCGGTAACGACATCAGGGAAAGGGTACAGGAGGGAGGGCTGAGAAAAAGAAAAGGAGGAGAGCGAGAAGAGAAGAGAGAGGGGGAGGGGGGGCAGAAGCAGGATGTTGTAATACTAACGATTTTTTGAGACGACGAAGGAGACACATTGACCCCCCCCCCTTCCCTCCCCTTCTTTTCTCTCCCCTCCACTCTTTCCCTCCCCTCCTCCCTCTCTCTTGCTTGCCTCCCCCCAAAAAGTCTGCAGCTAACAATTGCAAGATTATGAGCGCGCGAGACAAAGAAGTGTGTGGGGGTTATTATTGTGGGAGGCGCCGCGTTGGCACAAGCCGTAGTGAGGGTCTGTTGTGTCGAGCTGTGTACAGTCCGGTCTTTGTGGCGTTTATCACGTGCGCCGGCATTTGGCAAGTGAGCACTGAACAGAGGGCAGTCTCTCCACGCTTTCTCTCTATCGCCCGTGTGCCTTGCCTTGACTAACACCCAGCCTACAATGCCCACATTCTTGTCACATAAACAACCACCCTTTCCCTCCTCCTCACCCCCCCCCCTTTCTTTTTTCCTTTTTTTTTTTTTTCTTACCACCCTAACAACTCGCCTTATGTTTTGTCGTTATAGTGTGGTGTGCGTTACCTGACCCCTCTGTGCTCACTCACGTCTGGCTGAAAACTAATTGCATTGTTTTAATTTGAGGGCGTGGAGAAGGAAGAAAGCGGGAGAGAGAGAGAGGGGGGGCGTGAGGGAGATGGTTGGAGGGGTGGTGGATGGATGCTGGTGGGTGGACGGGGATGTCGAGGAATGGCTGTATCACTGCATTTCTGTGATTTCATTTTGGTCTGTCTCGGTTTATTTTTAGGAGAAGGAATGCCACTTGCAGTTTCAAAAATAAATGTGAGCGATAGGTCTCTAAGACGGGGGGAAAAAAGGCTGAACACACTGGTCCCAGAATAGGCGAGATTATCCAATTTTATTGTCTGTTTATTTTGTTCTGTATTGAACCTGAATCCATGTAATGTCCCGCTTCTTCATCGCACTCTTCCTCTCTGAACCCTCCTCCCCTCCCTTTTTCTTCTTTTCCCGTTACCCTGCCTTCTTTGGCATTGTCTTGAGTGTACCAAAATCGTCTTAAACATTGCATTTGATAATACAGTCGAGAAGTTCTCTCTCTCTCTCTCTCTCTCTCTCTCTCTCTCTCACACACACACACACACACACACACACACACACACACACACACACACACACAGTGTGTGTGTGTGTGTGTGTGTGTGTGTGTGTGTGTGTGTGTGAGAGAGAGAGAGAGAGAGAGAGAGAGAGAGAGAGAGAGAGAGAGAGAGAACTTTCTCGACTGTATTATCAAATGCAATGTTTAAGACGATTTTGGTACACTCAAGACAATGCCAAAGAAGGCAGGGTAGAAATGCTTGTTCAGTTTTCTGATGATATATTTTCAAGTATTGCAACACACGCACACGCGCGCGCGCGCTCGCGCGCGCGTGCGCAACACACACACACACACACACACACACACACACACACACACACACACACACACACACACATACAACTCGCGCGCACGTGCGCAACACACACACACCCACACACACCCCACACAACACACACACACACACACACACACACACACAGTGTGTGTGTGTGTGTGTGTGTGTGTGTGTGTGGTGTGTGTGTGTGTGTGTGTGTTGCGCACGCGCGCGCGAGCGCGCGCGCGTGTGCGTGTGTTGCAATACTTGAAAATATATCATCAAAACTGAACAAGCATTTCTACAAGATAGCTAAATTTACTGTAAAATAAACAGATCATCACAGATGCAAGATGTTCTACATTTTGTCCGTCGGAGAACATCACAAACATTGCAATATACTGCTGTTACGTGTACACGAAGTATACGATGCCCTTATTCCCTCAGAGCAAAGTAACGCTACAGGCGTTGATGACATTGACGAGAAAAATTCTAAAATCAGCTCCTACAACTGCTAAAACAGTTATTTATATATTTGCAATTTCTGCGTAGCTAACAATCATTTCCCCAACGCTTTTAAACTTGCTAAAGTAGTACGGGTCACAAAACAAGTGACCACACTGGTCCCTCGCACTACAGGCCCATGTCTTTTTGTCTGTACCGTGTAAACCACTGGAAAATCACATACGTAAACATACCTGGATCACTTTCAATTTGGTTCATTAATACCAGTCTGGGTTTAGGGTAAACCACTCTTGCCAAACAAAATTGATTAACCTAGTAGATCAATGGCTTACTATTATAAACGATAGGAAAATTATAGGTGTTCATGGTAGATTTCATGAAAGCTTTTGATGTTATTGATCACTTGTTTTCTTGAAAAGCTGAGGTTATATAACTTACCTGAAAATTCACTTCAATCCCTATTTTGATTTCTTTCGGACTAAAAGCGAGCCGTCTCAGCAAATGAATCTGTATCTTCTACATTATCTGTGGAGTCATTGTGTCCCTCAAGGGTCAGTGCTCGGACCTATCTTATCACACACACACACACACACACACACACACACACACACACACACACACACACACACACACACATCTATATATCTATCTATCTATCTATCTATCTATCTATCTATCTATCTATCTATATATACTGTGCTATATCTCCATTTGATGCCAAGGGAGCACAGACAAAATCAGCCGTTCTTCCTGACTAGTTCGAACCAGCGGGACGAAAGGTCTTGGAGCAGAGGACATGAACAGTTCTGTCTGCAATGGTCCCCACAAGCTGATGGTGAAGGATATTATATCTATAATCTATTTCCCTGATTTTTCATTCTTATCCCCCCCCCCCCCCCCCCCCCCGGCCCCGGTGCTCCCCTTCCCCCCGTCCTCCCCTTTTTCCCGGTTTTCTTTTTTAATCTTTGCCCAGTCATTACTGTAATGACGGAGGATTTGTTAGCCTGCACATGTCCCTCCCCCCCCCCCCCCCCCCACTAAACTGTTCACACACACACACACACACACACACACACACACACACACACACACACACACACACACACACACACGTATACGCACACACACAGGCACGCACACACACATGCACGCACGCACACACACACACACACACACACACACACACACACACACACACACACACACACACACACACACACACACAAATTGTGTGTGTCTCTCTTTATGTACACACACACACACACACACACACACACACACACACACACACACACACACACACACACACACACACACACACGCGCGCACTCACACACATATATATATATTATATTATATTATATTATATTATATTATATACATATACGCACACGATTTACCTCTGTTCATTGACAGTCTGTGTAAAATGATTGCTAATGACACCACTACATACACTTGTAATAAGAATTGATAATTTAGTTGTCGTTTTACAAGAAAGTATAAACAACGTAATCAAATGGTCAGATTTATGAGCGTGGATTCGAGTGCAGTAATCTTTATATAATATTATACATATATGAATGTTGATTCGTATTCCCTCCCTGCTCCTTCTCTGCCATTTCCCTCTTCATCTTCTCCTCCTTTCCTCCCTCTATTGACGTCCTACTCTTTCTGTTCTTTTCATGTATGTGCATAGGCTGTGCGCATATGTAATTTCGGGTTTTGATTTGCATTGTAATTTAGTATTCCTTCTATAGTTAAGACCTTTCATTAACTTTTGAAGTCTCCTACTTTTTTGTGATTTTTTTTTTTCATTGGGGGCAATATGTATAAAGAAGAAACATGTGTTGTGCTTGTTCTTTTCCCTCATTGAAAAAGTTTCGTTCGTTCGTTCGTTTATTCTGCACATAGACACAGAGATATGAATACCAAAAGGCAGAGACGGAGACAGACAGACAGACAGACAGACAGACATGACAGACGGTCACACACACACACACACACACACACACACACACACACACAGAGCAGTTGTTGTACACGCTGCGCGCGCGCGCGCGCGCGCGCGCGCGCGTGTGTGTGTGTGTGTGTGTGTGTGTGTGTGCGCGCGCGCGCGCGAGAGAGAGAGAGAGAGAGAGAGAGAGAGAGAGAGAGATCGGGTAGAGGAGAAGGGTAAAAGGGGGAAAGGGAAGGGACGACGGGGAGAGGTGAGGGGTGGGGGGGATAGCGAGAAAACATTAAAGGGCCAGACATTGAAGGATGGCGGCAGCAGCCTGCTATATCGATACGTGCTGACTTCTGAAAATGTACATGTCAAAGCCGTGTCCTTCTCACATCCATCATCCGTCCAGAACATCACACTGGAGCAGGGTCCCCCCCCCCCCCCCCCCCCCCATCTCCACTCCCACAAAAAAGCAAACAAGCAAACAAAAAACTAAACCACCACCACTACCACCACCATCACCACCACCACCACCAAAATGAACAACGAAACCAACCAACCAACCAACAACCAATCAACCAACCAAACAATCAGCCAACCAACAGAACCTTTTCCAAATCCGAAGGGAATGAGGTACTTAGTCTGTGTACAGATTTCCACCAAGTATTATCAAGTCAAGTCAAGTAAACTTATTATCTCAATTTGAGAAATTAATTTGTGGTCACACAATATTGCGTTCTTTGGTTTTTGTGTGCGATTCTATAACCTTGTCTTGCGTTGTTTTACTTCAGTGTCGGAGTCGGGAAAGTAGAAGAAAGTAGAAAAAAAGGGAAGAAGAAGAAGGTGGGGGTAAATAGGAGAAAGTACACGAAAGTAGGGGAAATGTGGTGAAAGTAGGGACAAATGGGAGAAAATAGGGAAAAGTAGGGGTTTGGAGGGACAACCAGGTGACGGAACAGAAATATAGAGAAACGTAGAACATGTTGAGAAAAGTGTGGAAAACAAATGAAAAAGATAGAAGTGAGAGGACATTTTATCTGTTACACGGAAAACTCACGAGAAATACATAACAGTGAGGAAAAGCAGAGAAAAGTGTGGAAAACAATTGAAAGCAGAAAAGAGTAAGGAAAAGTATGGGAAACCAATGAAAAAAAACACAGAGAAGCACAGGGAAAAGTGAGGGAAAACCAGTGGACAGTAGAAGAGTAGTGAAAAGTGGACAAAAAAGTATTGGAAACCAGTGAAAAAACAGAAGGGCTGGGAAAAGTAGAGAAAAGTATGGAAAACTAATGGGGAAAAGAGAAGAGTAGGGGAAAAAAGCAAAGCAAAGAATGGGAAAACCAACAAAAAATAGAGAAGAGCAAGGAATAATGAGAGAGATACGTGACGAAAATTAATCTAAAATAGAGATAAGAGGAGCGGAACATTGCGGAAAGGAAGGTAAAGTAAATGCTGACTGAACGCACCTCAAATATATCATGGGGACAGATGGCGTATAGATGTACTGTCCGTCACTGCTTCTTTTGTCTGTGCCCCCATGGCTGCACGCTAAAAAAAGTCACACTCTGGGGTCACCACAGAAGAACCCGCACTCGTGAACAGGCACAACGAAAGCATTCTCTAGAACAAACTGTAGTATCTGAAAAATTATGCCCACTCCAACGGATATTCTCAGAGAGAGAGAGAGAGAGAGAGAGAGAGAGAGAGAGAGAGAGAGTCGATAAACATGCTCTGGAAGCTTAGTTTTTTGCAAAGGGAAGTAACCGTATAAAAGCTCTCCTAACGTGGAAATAAATTTACGACCGTTCTCTCGATTCGTAGACATGGGAAATGGCTAAAATCGATGTTATAGCCTATACAAAACAGCTCAGATCTCATCAGGCCTGTATTCTGTCTCAGTCAATCACAAACGAGGAGTCTTTTTGCAGGTTTGCAGGATGTAGGGATATGTGCTGTGCTCCCTGATAAAAGATCAGTCAGTCGGTTTTACACAGCAGTTAAGATTGTATGAGTCGTGGAGTTCCATGGAGAAATAAATTGAGTCTGTGTAAGTTCGCATTCCCGCTCCCCCCCCCCCCCCCCCCCCCCCCCCCCCCCCCCCCCCCCCCCCCCCCCCCCCCCCCCCCTCCTTTTTACAAAATAATACGTTTAGACAAAACAAAAGACACATAAAACATAGATCCACGGTGTATAAACACGCATTGCTTATTATTAGCAAAAAAAAAAAATATATATATATATATATACACACACACATATATCACAGTTTGTCAATAATACATCTATCCACTTGACAAACAAGACAAAACGAAACAAATAGACCAAAAGGAAATTTAAAACGAATCAAACAACCATAATTAGAAAATCTTATTCCAAGATGGGCATCAACAGATGCAACTAAATACATGTCATTATTCAAATTCAAATATATGATCATTTTAATGAACAGAAAGAAATAAGAAAAAATAGTTAAAAAAAAAGAAAAAAGGATATCATCATTCCGAATCTCGTTCCACTGACGTCTATCAACAAAACACATTGTAAACAGAAATAATAATCCAGTTACTATCCCTAAATCTGTTGCAGTGCTCTGTTGTCCTACTTCCTTTCAAATTTCTACCAAGCTTGTCTACTGGAACCATCTTCAAGTCCACGTTCTGGTCACACGCTGATAGTTTCAATTCCGTTAAGAACAACTTTTAGAGAGCTTGACAGCAGGTACCTGATAAATTCTTATGACTTCCGAAGATAAACAGCTGTCTCACTTAAAAATAAACAAACGCTACTCACGTGTCACTTTCGGGAAGATCGTCATCGATTAAGATGATGTTAATGACGATAGTGAGGAGTTGCAGGACGCAGACACTACAGAAACCTATGCTCGTGATGAAAACTGAATAAAATGAAAACAAGAATTAAAAGAAAAGGCCCGAGGGTCAGTCAGCTCAAGAGAGTGGAAAAGCCGGCATAAGGCAAGGGACATAAGCTCACACCAGGTCGGTGCCAATATAAACATCGTCATGGTTTACTCCTAGGTAAACAAGTGAGTTTTTAAAGACGCCCGTACACTGGACAGGAAGTCAATACTGACAGGCGGAGCGGGGGGGGGGGGTGGGGGGGGGGGGGGGGGAGGGGGGAGGGGGAGGTTGTGGTTCTTCCTTGGCCAGTGTTCAGTGTGGATCAGAATGTTGGTGGCTTCTTTGAAGCCGTCGTGTAAGTTGTCCCATTTCGATATGAAATTGGTAACATGTCGCATGGCTGAATTTAAAAACTTGCTGACTTTTGGACTACTGCTCATCATTCGATGCTGTTGGACTGTTAAGTTTTATTAACTTTGTATGTTGTGTGAGTGAGGATCAACTCACTACTACGTCACACAAATAACCTACAACTCTTACTCCCACGGTGAAATAAACACACGGCCACAAGTCCAAACGAATGCTGCTTCCGACACCGAATCGCCTAGCAACAATGACAGCACAGAGCACACATAACAAACAAGGACCCCCCCCCCCCCCCCCAAAGGACGTTCCAATCTCACTCATATACTATGTACCTGACACATCTACACAGCAACAACAGCTGGAGAAATGAACAAATACAAATTGACATGTATTCAAGACAGGCACAGCCTCTAAGATCTTGAATATAGTCTAACAAACCCACAGACAAACGAGACAAATAACTCAGTTTTGATCGGTATGAAAGGAAATCTTAAATGAGGCAGAGAACAGTCAACAGTAAAGAACGAACATGTAGGGTAACTCTTGATCCCATGATAAAACGACGTCATTTATGGGGGAAGAAGTGAAGAGAGGTTGTGAAGTTTCAACGCGAAAGTGGCATCACCATTGGAATGGTTTTGAAAACGGGTGGCACAATGGCGCTGTGTGTGTTTCGCAATTCACTGATATTACACTGACCTGCAAAGCGGCGACATCAGACTGACCTTGACCTTTCTTGATTACACCCACCAAAGATAATACGGCGATGTGGACCACTGACAAAAAAGAGGGTGGAGGGAGAAGGAGGGATGAGGGGAAAGGATATGAAGTGGGGGGTGGTGGGGGGGATGGGGCGAGGGGAAGGGGATGACGGGCAGGAGGAGGGGAGAGAAGGGTGGGCAATGGGGGAATAGCCAACACTGCACTGATATAATAGAATGAGCACACGTTAAGTTGGGGGTATCTGATTAAAGTCATATTTTTGTTGTTGTTGTTGTTGTTGTTGTTGTTGTTGTTGTGATAGACGTCCGGGTATGGAATTCGCAACTTCAAATAAGCCGGTGTTCGTGTATCTATAGATTAAGAATGACGTCATTGTTAGTATTTTTTAAACAACAAAACAGCAGCAAAAAACCATTTGAAGAGAGCTCATTTTGTACTGTCGGAGGACTGAAACATCGATGTTTTTCTGTTTTTTTTCAGATGCACATTGAGCCTCAGAAGGCATGTGCCCATGGATTGTACATTCTGTCTTTGGTCTGCATTGTGGTGTGTGGCCACTGCACGGGAATTCTATATCACGCTGACTTACCGTGTCTTCTTGAACGTCATGTCTAACAGCAGAGGTCAACGAGAATAATGGACTAATCGCAAACATCGCCTAATTGCTGGGCATGGCAGCACACGCAGACAATGCAATTACATGCATTCGTTTTGTCCCATTCTTCTGATCTCTGATTGTCTCTTCTGATGGCCCCGTCATTCACCCAGATCAAGTACTATCATGCGGCGCTAAGGCACGTCTCACACAACAACGTTTCACATGAAACGAGTCCAAGAAGGCTTCGATTACGTCTGCTACACTGGAGTGGCGAAACAGTGTTTCGTCACGAAATCAGCGCGCAGCACAGTGCTTACTGCGTTTCTTGTCTGACATACTTTTTCCAGAAACAGATTCATCAGTAATTTCACGCGCGCCGTCATTACGCGACAACACGGTCTTCTTTGGCGAAATACACACCTGGCCAGCGCTTTATGGACCATTGAACCGCGCTTCTACTAAATACCTGACCATATGTTTTGCTTGAAACCCCGTTTCGAATTCTTAATATGATAAAAGCTTCGTTTCGGATCGATTTTGTTAAACAATCCATTCAATCTGCGTCAGGATGAAGTACAGAACAGAGACGGAAAGAAACCGGCCGGAGGCAGCCAGACAGTTAATTGTGTCGGGGTATGCTGGTAACTGGTGTCGGTGGTGCACTGCTATTGTCGGACCTGTGGCATGTTGCTGTGAGCATACTGTCATGTCGTGTGATATGCCTTCAAAAGAGTTTCGAAATGTTCATTGCAAAAATCTGTTTGCGTTTCGTTTGCATGCATGTTTCACCTGAAAACTGAAGGGGTGTGTCACACATGAGTCAGGAAACAAACTTTTTTGGTGGATAAAAGATTGCATCTTGATGTTTTTTTGTGTTTCCCGTTTGATGTACTTTTGTAAGAAACAGGCTTTAAAATAGTTTTGTCAGTAAACTCATTTCACGGCGTGGTTTACCTGGGGAATTGTATGTATGGCGTTCAGCGTCAAGAGCCAATGAACAGTGCTGCTGGTAGAGACGAGGTTATGTCTCGCTTGACAAACAAACGGCAGATGAGAAGTGGACGAGGGCACTTCAATTCTAAGCCTGATAGAAACGTTGTAGGTCCCATGCCACCTAACTTGTGTGGCGCAGTAAAAACGACAGAAACAAATGGACATCAGAAAACAAGCAGATGGATCCCAGTCACTACGGGTCCAGTCGAAACGTCACATTTTGCCAAGGATATTCTATTGCGTGACTTGCCCTGAAAGAAACAGATTCAAAACACTAGTGGCTGTAATTGTGCGAGCCTTTTGGGAACTGGTGATATACCGAGAAAGTGTTGTGTGATATTACGCCTGAGATGTACAACACACTAAAATGCCCGTGGCAAAATGTCACGGCGCTGCACCACTAATACTCTGAATGCAATATATCATTTTCAGCCTGACCCAACCAGGACCCCAGTTTTCGTATGTGCTTCCATCTATAAAGTGTCCCAAGGGGTCAAAATGGCCCAGGGGCAAATCGACCTGAAGCAAAGGTTTATTTCACTATAAGATCCGAAACAGGGGGGTATTTCATACCAAGATCCAAAACAGGGCTGTAGTTTATGCTCAAATCCCGAAACAAATGTTTATCTAATATTGGGATCCGAAACAATGGTTTCAGATCTCGTCTGCTATTTGACTGGTAAGCAAGACATGGGTCACGTGACTGTCGGTAGGGCCGTTTAATGGCTTATGATGTCAAGTACAAGAAATCGAAGATGCACAGGAGCTTTGTATCTCTGAAAACAAAATGTATTCCCTAAACTTCAGCACGCTAGAAGATAACAGGAAAAGCGAAATTTTTCAGGTAATATGTCCGTTCGAAAGATACCCTTATATTTTAGAGCGTTGAGTGTTTCGAAGCTGCTGCTTTGAAGGTATATATATTGTTACAACAGAAAATGCCACGGCAAAATGCCGCACTGACATTCAAGCCATTGCACTACATCGGTCGATTTTTGCACAAAATTATCAGTGACAGCCTCTCTGCTTGGTCTATCCTTTTGAACGAAATCATCAGTGATAATCACCTGCATGGTCTATCCTTTTGCACGAAATCATCAGTTATAGCCACCTACATGGTGGATCCTTTTGCACAAAATCGTCAGTGATAGCCACCTACAAGGTGTGTCCTTTTGCACAAAATTGTCAGTGATAACCACCTACATGGTGTGTCATTTTGCACAAAATTGTCAGTGATAACCACCTAAATGGTGTGTCCTTTTGCACAAAATTGTCAGTGATAGCCACCTACATGGTGTGTGTCCTTTTGCACAAAATTGTCAGTGATAACCACCTACATGGTGTGTCCTTTGCACAAAATTGCACAAATTGTCAGTGATAACCACAACATGGTGTGTCCTTTTGCACAAAATTGTCAGTGATAACCACCTACATGGTGTGTCCTTTTGCACAAAATTGTCAGTGATAACCACCTACATGGTGTGTCCTTTTGCACAAAATTGTCAGTGATAGCCACCTACATGGTGGATCCTTTTGTCCTTTTGCACAAAATTGTCAGTGATAACCACCTACATGGTGTGTCCTTTTGCACAAAATTGTCAGTGATAGCCACCTACATGGTGTGTCCTTTTTGCACAAAATTGTCAGTGATAACCACCTACATGGTGTGTCCTTTTGCACAAAATTGTCAGTGATAGCCACCTACATGGTGTGTCCTTTTGCACAAAATTGTCAGTGATAACCACCTACATGGTGTGTCCTTTTGCACAAAATTGTCAGTGATAGCCACCTACATGGTGGATCCTTTTGCACAAAATTGTCAGTGATAGCCACCTACATGGTGTGTCCTTTTGCACAAAATTGTCAGTGATAATCATCATCCGCTTGGTCTGACACGCCTGTTTTTTTTTTTCAGTCTTCAGTGTTGCGCCCCGCTTTTTACACTGCAATGCAGTAAATCGATTCAAACAATATATTTTTACCATGATAGATATTTGAAAAGAGCTGTCCATCTCCTGTCAGCTATAGCATTTCAAGCGAAGCGCAGTCGTGAGTCGTGTATGTATCAGCAGCGCCGTTCATTGGTGGTCCATGATGCGCGACATGCAAAAAGAAACAAAACAAAAAACAAACAAACCCATATTTCGTCAGATTAGAGGGCATCATAGATTGAGTTCACGCACAAAATACTTCGGAAACTTACAAAAAAAAAATTAACAAAAGTTGGAAAAGAAAAACTATTTTGTCAGGTTAGCGTGCATCATAAACTGAGTTCACACACGAAATATTTTGAAATCTAAAACAAACAACAAACAACCTATTTCGTCAGATTAGCGCGCAAACTAAACAGAGTTCGCACACAAAATATTTGGAAACCTATTCAAAGAAATATCTCGTCAGATTAGCGTGCATCATAAACTGAGTTCACACACGAAATACTTCGAAACCTTTTTCTTTTAAAAGTTTACCAGACGGGAAACACAGCAAATACCGTGCTGTATGTTAGAGTGGTACGAAATGCTGTTTGGCGACCTGTGTGTGATCTAGCCCTTACGAACAGTATATCAGACAGAGAAAATGCAGGAAAGCTCGCGCTCAGGCTCATTTCGGGACGCAGCATTGTTGGAAAGATCCCGTGTGACACGGCCCTTAGTCTGGGGTGTTTCGGTATGTCACAAAGGCCGTGTGGGTGCTAACACTCTTCCACACAGACAATTCAATTCGTTTTGTGCTGATCGCGCGCGCAATTCGGTGTCGTGTGTGTGTGTGTGTGTGTGTGCGTGTGTGTGTGTGTGTGTGTGTGTGTGTGTGTGTGTGTGTGTGTGTGTTTTTTCGCCTTTTGGTATCTATCTAGAGCCGTGCCATTCTATGGTGATACCAATGACCCTGTATGGTTGTTTCATTTTAGGGATTGAAGATGCTGATATTTTGGAAAAGTTATCGTTCAGATCTGTTAGATATTGTTTCAGGTTTGTTAAAAAAAAAATACTGTGACTCTATGATTTATTGAGAAACAGGTATCTACCCCTGCCCCAGTCCTAGCGAAAACGAGAATGTGTCGGGGTCTGGACTGATACTGTATCACTTGCACCGAAAAATGCTCTATGAAATGTATAGCACTGCGTATTGACTACTTAGGAAAGGTATTTATATTTTACCATGGATTCGTGATACGGAAACCAGTTTAGACGAGACAGAATTCGTATTTGGGAATCTCAAATATTCGCAAACAAAAATCGATTATATCAATATGTTCAACAGGAATTGCAAGCTGCTTATATCTATAGAGGGTTTAATTCACTGGACAACAGCCAGAATATTTACTTATTCATTTATTTGTTTTCTTTGTTTTGACATTTCAGAACCGCGTTGTGATTTGTCTTGCAATTTGTATGTCCATGTGAACCGGGCGGAGTTATCTAACATTACTTTTAAAATTAGAGAGTGACGTTCTGAAGGAGACTACTACATTTCCTTAACTGGCCCGAGGGAGGTTGTGTACAGCACTTTACATTCAGTCACTCCTTCACAGAGTGGGTGATCTTCCCGATGTGGTCAGTTCTCATCTATGAGTAGTTTTGTAACTGTAGAGGAAAAAGGTGAAAATCCGATGCGTGCGTGATAAAAATTTTTTTTTTTTAATCTGTAGTTAGATTTAATTGTCTCAATGTTATAGGTGTTTTCTACTTGTGGCTGTATATCAGACTCTCTCTGTCTCTCTCTGTCTCTCTCTCTCTGTCTCTGTCTCTGTCTCTGTCTCTCTCTCTCTCTCTCTCTCTCTCTCTCCATCTCTCTCTCTCTCTCTCTCTCTCTCTCTCCCACCCACCCCACCCCACACGTTTTTTTCTTTCTGTCCGCACCGTGTATCACTGACAGATCATGCTCCCAAATGACCAACAGAATTGTGGCTAGAGGGACGCATATCCCATTCCTGTTTTGAAAGCAGCGATTTGGAAGTTACATTTCGAAGCCATGTTCCTTTCGCCTTTTCTCCCATTGCTGTGGGCTTCGTTCGTGAGCAATGGCCACTTTGCAATGAAAATCCCTAGCATCATTTTCATCATCATCGTCCACATCGATCAGCATAAAAAAAAGTCTGAAATGATGTGGCCCTTAATGCTATGCTTTCATGGTGACCCCAGGTTTGATTACTTCTCCGCGTCTACGGCCTAGGGTTTGATTTTGTCGGGTTCACTGGAATGGGCCAGTTCACTGGGACTGCCTTTGGACGAACGTGGTGGCGTCCTCCGGAGGAATAGCTCACTCACGCCGGCTCCGCGACTAAGCAGTTCTCATCGTCAGTAAGGGGCTTAGTAGGTGGTGTCCTGCGTATGTTGGATCAGAGCAGGCGCCACTGAACACCACCGAAGTGACTCGGCAGCAGTGCAGTGTCTCCTCTGGTGGGTTCCTTCATGACGACTTGACATTGACTGCTACCTGTGGATTGCCGGTGCCGGGGCTGTGTCGGGACGGGCCAGATTTAGCTGTGGACGAGGGGTCAGAACGAGCGGCCTGAGGTGGGACACACACACACACACACACACACACACACACACACACACACACACACACACAGAGCAGACCCAAAACAAATGGGACACACCCAGGGACAGTTGAAAAACAAGACCCGGAATAAGCGATCCTGGCGACTGGTGTTGACAGCCTGTGAACCGGGACAGATGACAGGCGACAAAGATGGTGACGATAGCAGTTGGTATCACATTGGTTCAGGCTTTAATGTTTATAAAAACATCTCTTTGGGGAGCTGCTTGTTCCCATACATATCTTCTTAAAGCGAATCGATATGAAGAGTTTACCCATAAACTGTGAACTGAAATGCATCAGGAAGTTTTGTTTGTTTATTCGCTAGTGGTCAATATGGTTTCTGACGATGTCAAACAGACTACAACCAAACGGATGACACAGATGTACGAAGTGGCGTGATTTACTGAATTAAACAGGATAATATCACGGAGAACGTTCTGGAGCATTCTGAACTGAGATGTGGATCCGTTCGATCCGTGTCTTTTTCTTGAGACCATTGCCGTGCGAACAGCGTGAAGGACTGAACTGGTTTTTAGTGAAGATCTGTACTCTACAGTGCGTAGTGAGGACAAAGAATCATATTATACTACCTTCCATTAAGTGGATTTACTAATTACGATCATTCGTCAATCAATGATCACACACACACACACACACACACACACACACACACACACACACACACACACACACACACACACACGCGCACGCGCGCGCGCTCGCGGTGCCGTGAATGACAGAGGAAATGAGACCAAAGTGGGCTGGCTGACTACACTGACAGACGAACAGCACGAGCAGACTGTCAGCTCAGCGACCGCCTGGCCCTTAGCTCCCTCCACTTTGTACAGGAAGCCAGTACCGAACTTGCACGTGTGAACACCTCTGATGAGAATCGAACCCACAACTTTCCAGCCTTCGAGTGCGTCACACCTACCACTGTGTCACGGCAGCTGTACTGTCATTCGTTTTGTTTCGTTCATTTGTCGAACACATGGCGATACACCCCAGATACATGATACAGATGAGACAGCACTCCCCCCCCCCCCCCCCCCCCTTAAAAGCGAAAGGAAGCAAAGAGTAAAGAAAATGAAGATATCATGTCATTTGTTCCTTCTATTCGTTTGACCGGGATGTAACCCGAATAGGTATTCTTCTTCTTCTTCCTCGTTCGCTGCCCGTTACATGAGCAGCCCGTGTCCTCGATGAAGGCTGCCGTCCGTCGCAGTTCCTCCAGGGTGCCGTACAACTGGCTTCCACTGCTGTCGGTGTTGGCCAGTACTTCCTTCTGAATGCTGCATGCGTCATACAGTCTTGAAGGATATGGTCGGTTGTCATTGGTCCCTCAGCACAAGGGCACTCTCCACTCTGTCCAATGCCAAATTTTGTGTGCATGTGGTGGAGCAGGCGATTGTGTCCAGTCCTCAGGCGGAAGATCTTGACCTGTTCCCGTCGTCCCAGCAAATGGTATTTGTCTTACCCGAATAGGTATTAATTTTGGTGCTTCTGAGCGAGCGGACGAGCAAGCGTGCGTACTTGCGTGAGCGCGTGCGTGCGTGCGCGCGCACACAAAACGTATGTGGTAAAAAAAGTACCCTGGTTTTTAGGCAGCTGGTGAGCGGGACCGACACAACACATTTTGTGGTGTAACGTTAGCAGACGGTGTGTCATAGGCTGTACAGTGTAGCATTGCGTTGGATCAGTAGTGGAGGAGGTCGGTCGGTATGCGAGTTCAACACAAGCGTTCCTTAGGGGAAAGCAGTTCTGGATGAAACGCATCTCATTCATTTCATACGAACAAGTATATCAACAACAAAAACAAAAAGAGAAGAAGAAGAAGAAAGAAGAAGAAGAGAAAGAAGAAAGAGAGAAGAAGAGGAGAAGAAGGAGGAGGAGGAGAAGGAGAGAGGAGAGAGGAGGAGGAAGAAAAAGAAGAAGAAGAAGAGAAAAGAAGAAGAAGAAGAAGAAGAAGAAGAAGAAGAAGAAGAAACAAACAACAACAACAACAACAACAACAAGAGGATGAAGGAGGGGAAGAGGAAGAGGAGAGGAGCAGGTGGAACAGGAGGAAGAGGAGAGAGTACGAGAGGAGGAGGAGGAGGCGGGAGGAGAGGAGGAGGAGGAGAGGAAGAAGAAAAACAAGGAGGATATCAATGTTTGTCATTTTCCTCTCTGTTTAGTTGGAATGTTTGTTTGCTTTGTACATTTCTACAATGAACGTCACCTGCCACCGATGCATGTGATTCTTTTATCAAAAAGAAAGAAAGAAAGAAAGGAAAGAAGAAGGGAGAAAGGAGGGACACAGAGAATGACGGAAGGTAGGAAAAGAAAGTGTAGCACAGGGCAAATATGTCAAAAGAGAAAGAAACTAAGAAACTAAGAAACGAGCCACACACACACACACACACACACACACACACACACACACACACACACACGTGCATGTGCAAAGTAACAAACGCAGTGACTCAGATGTGATCTTCGCTCTTCACTTATATTACAGTACAACATGTTTAAAGCTGGACACCGTTGCACGTGACAGTCGCGTGATAAAGCTGCAGTTGCAGTATACGACCAGACTTACTGTCACATGACCAAGAAGAGGCCGTCACATGCTATGTTTGTGTAAGACTGCTACACGTGACTGTCACGTGCATAAGTCGGCATGTGACAGACGGATGTTTTGAACATCATGCATGGCAATATGGCTGAAAAGTAATGTGCTGGTTCTATTTGAAAAAAAAAAGTGCAGTGTGACACATGAATAAGCACAAATTTTTACCGTGCAAATGACACATTCTGTGTTCATTTCATTATTCAAACATATAGTCACTTTTAGTATGAAAAACACATGACAGTCAATCATCATTGTATTATTATTTTTGTCACGAAACATGACACTCCCATTCTGTACAATACACAATCTCTTTATCATCACGGGAAGCCTACCAATTCTTACGAATATGTGACATATGACGTGTCACATTTCTATATTTCCCAAACACGAATAATCCATATCAAAATGCAGCACATAATAAATATGCATTGTGCCAAATACTCAGTCATGACTCTGTATACATAGTCCACAACATTTCATGGATGACATAAAAACTCTTGGCCTAACCTTGACTATGTAGTGTGGACATTTTGTACACTCTTCTACCTCATCATTATCACAGTAACATGTTGTGCTCAGAAGCACGCATGTGCACTTTTGAAGTTCGGAACGTGACCCACATAACTACTGCAACAGTCACGAATATTAGACGGTGCCCACGTTGTCACATGATTCGGTGTCAAACATTGAACAATACATACTGATCTGTGTGTTTATTAAAAGAAAAAGAAAAGTGCACTCTTTCAGTATATTGTTTCCAAAATGACACGTTGTACGCACAGGCCTGTCCGCTGCGCTGTGGATAGTCTGACTCTCACGCGGGCGTCCTCACAGTCTGTCCCGCGTGAATCCGCTCCAAAGGAAGTGTCAAATTATATCTTGGGGACTAGAGGAGCAGCAGTCAGGACTGAGAGATATTCGTACGTGCCTGACAGTCACTGCCGAGCTTTCCAAGCGTGCAGGCCCTAACGACTGAATGTTTAACGAACTTGGTCACAATGTTCAGCGTTCAGGTGACGGTTCACCCCAAATGAGAAGGTGGACATCATGAGTGAAGCAATGATGATGAGGTCGCCCTGTCTGAGGGTGTGCCATTCACATTTCTGAGAAAACTCAGAGCACTTGTATACAAAGACTTGCACAGAGGTTCATGAACAAAAGTACTCGACGTCTCTGTCAGACGTTCCGAAAGAAAAACGAACTTGCCATTTGGGGCTCAGCAGTCCACATCGGCAGTTGCTGAAGTCTACAGTCTTGTGGGCGTCAACAGAAAATGTCGCTAAGAAATAATCCTCATCCGTGATGAATTGTCTCGCTGTTATTATCATTTTTTATTATCATTACAATTTTCGTTTACCAGAATTGTCTAACGATTCCTCGCCCGTTCTGGGTAGAACCTATCGCCCTGACGTTCATGAAAGTCTCTCGTAAACCACAGCAAGCCTTTTGAAGGCTTACTGTGGTTCACTGACACGAGGAGGTCAAGGTGTATCTCCAATACTTATCGACGAACACTACAGCAGTCCACAGCCATGGTACTGATCCACAAGCCCCTACGTCCATAGCCACCACGACTACCAACGTCTTCCGCAGTCCGTAGCTGGAGCGCTGGAGGTCCTTCAAGGTCGGCTGTAGTCCACAGCCACCGATTCGGACGGGGCGAACTTGTCCGGCACGGGGAGGTAGGGGTGGTAGCGGTACATGGACAGAGGTAAGTGCGCTGCCGCCCCGAACTCCCCGCCCCCGCGCCCCTCGCTGGCACGACTGGTGCCGGGGGCCGGGGGGGACGGGGCCGACATGATGGCCGAGGGCGAGGAGGTGGAGGACGGGGAGGAGGCGGCGTTCTGTCGTTCCCGGACCTGCTGCTGGTGGGGGTGGGGCAGACTGAGCGAGGCGGCGGCCATGTTCATGGGGTGCAGAGCCAGCGAGGACAGCGGCAGGGAGGGGGGCATCCCCGGGGGTGCGGCCCGAAGTCCCAGCAGCCCGCCGTACAGCGTGTAGAGAGAGGCCGTGCGCTGAGCGGCAGGCAGGGGGCGGGGGCCGGCAGCACGCTGGAGCAGATGGGTCTGAAGAGCGACCAGGTGGGGGAGGGCAGCATGCCGTGCTTCTCCATCATCAGCTGTTCTTCTGCAACAGTCCACCAGCACGTGCATCGTCAGTGTCAACGGTCCACCATCACTCGCCATCGCTAGTGGCAACAGTCCGTCAGTGGCAAAAGTCACTATTAGGGTAATCGTCAATGTCGATAGTCACCATCATCCGCATCATCAGTGTCAGAGTTACAATCACCCAAATCGTTCGTGGCAAAAGCCACCACCGTCCTTGTTACAGGCGGCCAGGCTGACACAAAGTCAGGGGCGGATTGAGGAACAGGGCAGAGTGGGGCTGCTTCTGAGGAGAAGAAGATGGAGAAGGCGTAGAGGAAGAGAAGAAAAGGAAGAAGAAGATGAATATTAAGAAGTAGAGGAAGAAAAGAAAGGCAAGAAGACAAAGAAGAAGAAAAAGAAGAGGAGGAGGAGGAGAAGGAGGAGGAGGAGGAGGAAGAGAAGAAGAAGAAGAGAGAGAGGAGGGGAGGAGGGGTTAGAAGAGATGGAATGGGATTGGAGAGGGGGGTATGTCAAACAGAGGCAGAAAGGTGTGGATAGAGAACAAAGAAAGAAAAACAGACACACTGACGCAGAGAAAAACACACAAAGAAACAAAGACACTGACATAGAATTCACACAGAGTATAATTTGAAAAAAAAATAGCAGCTGGATTTCCCCAACCACACACACCCCTCCTCCATCTGCAATTCATGTTGACAGACCGTGACGCCTCGTTAACGCTTCCAAACCAAAAAAACCCCCAAACCAACCAGTAGTCAGTCCTCCAACAACCAACCAAGCCAACCAACTCACCAACCAACCAAAATGACTGAAAATTGTGACAAAAGACACACACACAGGATGCAACGAAAAGCGACGCACAGGATGACGGCGGTAGGTCGCAGATACTTGCCCCCCCCCCCCCTCCCCCCCTGCCACACCCCCCCCCCCCCCCCCTCCCACACACACCCACACACACTGCCGAGCCTGGTACCGGGTAGGCCCGCGGAAGCAGGAACCCTTGCAAGGATGGCAGTAGTGAGTGAGAGAGAGAGAGAGAGAGAGAGAGAGAGGAGGGAGGAGAGAGAGAGAGAGAGAGAGAGACAGAGACAGAGAGAATGACAGACAGAGACAGACACACACAGAGACAGAGACAAAGAGATAGAGACAAAGAGAGAGAGAGAGAGAGAGAGAGAGAGAGAGAGAGAGGGGGGGGGGGTGGGGGGGATGACTGCAAGACGAGAACCCCCTTCCGAAAATGACACACGACAGTTGTAATTTCATCATGCCCCTGCAGATGGCGTGCCCTTAAGGGCAGGGATCCCCCAAGACGATCTCCATGGCCCTCCTGCTCGTCTTCAGCCTGAGGGCAAGGGATATGGAAAGAGGAGAAGGTGACATACAGCTTGGGGGTCTGAGGATGGAGAGAGAGAGAGAGAGAGAGAGAGAGAGAGAGAGAGAGAGAGGGTGGAAGAAGTGTAGCGTGACAAGATGACTTCATTTCGACTTGACTGACAATCCGTCACCTGAGTGACGTTACAGATGGGAGGATGGAAGGGTGGGGCTGGGAGATAGGCAGGGGCGGAGGGGAACGTGTCTGCCGTGCAGAGCGAAGACTTCATTGTGAATTCTCGATCTGCGAGGTGAAATGTGCAAATGCTGTAAGAGCGTCGCTGCATATAACTGGACAACCAGTGCGATTCTAGATAGACACGAACAGCTTCAGTGAGTCACAATGCAGGGAAATCACTGAGGCCGTCTATATTCTGGCTACCGTTTGTAAATTTGAGAAGACTTAATATTGTTGGTGTTTTTTTTTTTTTTTTTTTTTTCTCAAATACTTTTTTTTTTGACGTGCATTTTCTTGAAAATGACGTTTACAGAAGACCTTTTTTTTTTCTTGAAAATCAATCAAATTTAGTTAGTTTTTTTTTTTTTTTTTAGAGATATATCTCTATTTACATAAGACAACATTAGACGATATACAACAAACGGTACAACAAGAACGTTTCAGCTTTAGATGTGTTCAGATACTCTTTACACACTCAATCTATGGGCAATGACAGGCGAGGATATCTAACTAAAATAACAAGATAGGTTACCAGTTGGAATGGCAAAAGGAAATACACAGACAATGCAAACAAAAACAAAGATTGCCACAACAGTGACGAAGAAAATAGACACACAGTCGGAGTCGAGGGGGAGGGGGAAGGAAGAAGAGAGAGAGCTTGAAAAATGTTGGAAAGTGTTCCCCAGATTTTGCGCTTTTTCATGTAGCAATTCCAATCGTTAGTATAGTCATATTTGTTGAAATTAACATTGATTTAAAAGTACGATAGCGGTACTTCAGCTGCTGGATTCTTAAGCGTTCCGATTGATTATTTGGTAAAATGGTGACCTAGCTGGTCTCATATTTTGTGTTCTATTCGCGCTTCTTTACATCTTGTTCGTGCGTCTATTGGTATTTTGGCTTGTTAACAATCACTAATGTCGTAGTCTGTTAAAGTCTTCTAGCTTTCAAAAAACTCGAAATGGGGGCGGATTGGCACTTTATTTACTTTTTTTTTTTTTTTTAACTTAAAGAAAAAAAAAAACAAACAAACATTCCGAGCAGTTTAATTATTCCTACGTTCTACAATCCAACAGTCGATTTGAATGTCCCTTGAGGATTACTAACTGGCCTCGAGCGTCTAGCTAGTCTTTCGTTACAGACCATCTAGGCCGTAGTCCAACTTAGGCTGTGATGATGATCTTTAATGAATGGGCCAGATCTCATGGGAGTAACCAGAGATTTTCAAGCCCAAAACAAGCATACAGCACCAGCACACACACACACCTCTCTCTCACTCTTGTTTAAAATTTCAAATCTTTGCCAAGTCATTACTATAATGATGAAAACAAGTGCAGGTTAACAATTCTTCCATCATTACAGTAATGATTTTGCAAAGATTTGAAAGAAAAAAAAATAGATGAAATAAATGGGAAAATGTGTATTATATATGAAAACCCTTTCACTAGCTGCATGAAAACCTATTTCACTAGCTGCATACGTGAGAAAACTATCGCAATCTCTCTCGAAGGCAAAGATCTATACGTGTCGCCTGGCCGACGTGTCGCCTGCTCCGTGTTGCCTGGCCGACGTGTCTCCTGCTCCAAGGCCTTTCGTCCACTGAATCGGACTCATCAGGCAAAGACGAATGCTTGTGTCTGTGCTCTTGGCGTCAGATAGAGACAGGGATGTGAGTCCACAGTCCCCATAATTCTGTGGTGCTGTTCCGACCACCACAGCCAAGGGTTCGAAAAAAAAGAATCTAACAGCACCCCCCCCAAAGCAGCCAGCGAAAGGTAGTAGAATTAAACAAAACGAAAGTGTGGAGAGGAAAAATGTTGTTGAAAACTAAAAACATTACACAAACAGTATAAAATGTAAGGGACAATCTTTGAGCCTATGCTTGAGGATCCATTTAAGGATGCAAGGAGATCAAAAGATATGGAACAGTCTGAGTGGTCAGCTCTGCTGTTTAATAACCCAAGCACTGTCAGCAGCTAAGAATTGTGCAGAGCAACCTTTCCTTGGATCTCCTGAGAGATGCAATCACCCACTGATTGACCAAACAATATAATGCTGAACAATTAAGTAGTGGGGAAAAAATATATATATATATATATGTGTGTGTGTGTGTGTTGTGTGTGTGTGTGTGTGTGTGTGTGTGTGTGTGTGTGTGTGTGTGTGTGACTTCAAACTTCAAACCTATTTTACGTTTCAACTCATTGCACGGGGTCGAGCAAAAAAAACAATCTTACATTTTGCACCATGAGCCAATGAACAACGCTTCTGGGGAGACACGTAACTATGACCCGCTGGACGATCAAATTAACCCGATGAACACTTTATTTCACACCGATTTATATTCACGTAGCCGTTTTACCCCCTCAGGTGCTGTGTTGAAGACTACACACACACACACACACACACACACACACACACGGCGGATCTCGGTGATGATTATGTGTTGTGCACCAGTCAAGCGATCGACAGAGCCACTGATGCAACGGCTCCAACATGTTATATTTGGCGTGAGTATTTCATTAGGAAGAGAAGCTCTCTAAAAAAAAAAAGAAAAGAAAAAGAAAAAAAGCTTTGAAATACTCATCGCTCTACACGGTGTGGACCTCTTTTGACATGGGCATTTAACCCAAAAGTGTCTTAGGGGGTTTAACGACAGCTCAAAGCTAAATCCAGCGCAGCGTCAGCTCCGCCGGGTACCCTGGGCCTGAAATGCAAGTGGTGTTTTTGCTGACAGTGTCCTGTAACATCTTTCGGCGTCAAAGAGCTCTTTCTGCAGGCCTGGTCCACATCTTAGAGCTGCAGAGGCCGGGACGACGATTTGCGGGCAGTCAATGGCGGATTGTAAGCCAGACATCTTGGCCAGAGAAGACAATGACTGCGCCCAGAGAGCCATTGCCTCCTCAAGCCAAGTTACTCTTAACACTTCTAACAGTCAATATCAATCGTCGTTTTAACACACTGTTGAATGATAAAAAGACAGTGACTACATCTTAAGGTAACAGGTTAAGGTGGTGAGGTGCGGAGAGAGGAAGGGAGGGGGGGAAGTATGAGGGTGGGGAGGATGAAGGGATAGAGATGGGGGTGGGAGGAATAATGACGTCATCAGAGGTGCAGAGGTGTAGGCTACGGGTGAGCACACCCCCCTAAAACCGACATGGGTCTGAGGCACTGGGCCCGGGGGCCATTCAATCCCACCTTCTTGTCTCTCGCGCTCTCCGCCTCCGTGAGAAACAATGATACGTTGAAACTGCCGCTGATAGGGGATGGGGGGGTGGGGTGGGGGGTGGGGGGGGGGGGGGCGGAGGAAGAGAAAGAGAGGACGGGTGGAGGTGGGAGGGGGGTGAGGGTGGGTGGCGGCCCGCGCTGGGTGGTCCTGGCCCGGGCGAAGCAGGAGAAGAGCCACACGCTGCTTGAAGAGGGCCTGTCCTATCGGAGTTATCGGCTCTTCGACCCCGTCTGGCGTAACGCACCTCTGCTCTGTTGTGACCGGAGGGGTGGGCTTCTCAGCTTTGTTGCACATCACCGCTGGGCCACCGCCGCCCCCGTCCGTCCTTCTGGCTGGCGGCGGCAGCAGCACGGTGCGGCCCAACCTTTTTAGGCCTCTACCTTTTCGACAGCAAGGTACTGCCATGAAGACGTCGGTCGCTTCAGACCCGACTGAGAGGTTTGGCACCGTGCGTTATCGCCCCTGGCTCCAGCCCTCTGGCGGGGTGAGAGGGGAGTGCATTCCTGAATCGACATCATTCTTCTCTCCCTTTTTTTCTCCTCTTCCCCCTCCTCCCCCCCTAAACTATCTTGTCCTTTTTTTTTTTTCTCCTTCTGTCTTTTGTCTTGGCGTGTATTGGTCTCAGTTAACGCCCACCCCCAACCCCCTCCTTAGCACCCCATTCACCTTCCAATCCGCGCTCCGGCTCTCCCCTCGTAATGCCTGTTTGTGCCTCGATTGGTCTATATGTCCAAAAAGGATGTATAGTTGAACCTCTGTTTCTTCAATAAACACTGCGCTGCCCGTTATAATCTCGGACAACTTCTTAGAGATCACTAAAGGCAGAATGCTTGCTTACTGGTTTAAGCAAGGAAATTAAGAAGGCATGTTTATAAACTGTCCACTACCATGATTCGTGTACGACTTTTTTTCGTAATGGGGGTTTTCCGCCCCATTTATTTGGGTACGACAGAAAAACTGCTGAATGATCCAGGGCTTTCAGGGTTTTGCCACAATCAATTTGTGTGTGTGTGTGTGTGTGTGTGTGTGTGTGTGTGTGTGTGTGTGTGTGTGTGTTTGTTTTTTACTCGTTTAAAAAAAAGTTGTTTGTCTTGTACTGACAGTTGAAGGAGATGGGCCCGGCTGTCACACCCAGACCAGCAGCACAAGCGCCGAAGAAACCGACTCTCGTTGCAGGAAGAGGTTTGTCTCGCCAGGTCGATGAGCGGGCCGGCGTCAGCCCCGATAGCGGAACGCCATCAGTATGAGACTGCTAGTCATCAGCCGCAGCGGGGGCATCCGGGGAGAGAGTCTTGAGGAGGGGGCCCAAGGTCATCTGCACCGTCTACCACTTAAGTCACGGGGGGGGTGGGGGGTTCGGGGGGGGGGGGGGGGGGGGGGGGCTGTTTAGTGTTCACCTGGAGCCAGGCAGGTCCCCCTCGCCTCGTCCAGCCCAGGCAATGAGCGGGATGATGAGGCGGCACCTGATGGCCCGGACCTGCGTCGGTGCCACAACGTGAGTCTGGTTTGGGGTGGGGAGGGAGGAGGGAGGCAGAGAGAGAGAGAGAGAGAGAGAGAGAGAGAGAGAGAGAGAGAGAGAGAGAGAGAGAGAGAGAGAGAAAGAGGGAAGGAGACACACACACACGCGCGCACACACACACACACACACACACACACCGCACACACACACACACACACACACACACACACACACACACACACACACACACACACACACAGAGAGACAGATAGACAGATAGACAGGCAGACAGACAGAGACAGACAGACTAGACAGGCAGACATACGGACGGACGGACGGACGACGAACAGACGGACGGAGAGAGAGAGAGAGAGAGAGAGAGAGAGAGAGAGAGAGAGAGAGAGAGAGAGAGAGAGAGAGAATTTCGACTCTCAGACAGACGTCCCTTGATTAAGTGGAAATTTTTACGTCTCATTTCCCAACAGCACAAGGTCACAGTGGAAAGACGTGAACATGGTGGGCAGGGTGCCAGGGAGGTGGGGTGGGGGTGTATGGCAAGACAGCGGGTGGGATGTGTGTGTGTGGGGGAAGGGGGGGGGGGAGGAAGGCCCAAGGGTGGTGGTGGTCGGGCGGCGTGTGGATGATGTCGGTGATGGAGGCAGTGGTGGTGGACGTCAGTCATGTCAAGGGAGATGATTTAACAAGGTTCAAGTCCTAAGGCAGGGGCGGGGAAGGGTAGTAGGTGGGGGGGGGGGGGGGGGGGGGGGGGGGGGGGAGGGAGAAGAAGAAGGCAAGTAGTTAGCAAAGACAGACCCTTCATCCCTCCAACCTTTCGTCAGGTAACTGTCGAGTACGAATAATGAGAGAGAGAGAGAGAGAGAGAGAGAGAGAGAGAGAGAGAGAGAGAGAGAGAGAGAGACAGACAGACAGACAGAGACAGAGAGACAGAGAGAGGGTGGGTGGGTGGGTGGAGTACAGTGACGGTGGGGAGAAAGTATCCTGACTTTGCACACAAAACTGGAGATCTCTGTCTGTCTGTATGTCTCTCTGTCTCACTCTTTCTGTCTGTCTGTCTGTCTGTCTGTCTCTGTCTGTCTGTCTGTCTCACTGTCTCTCTCTGTCTGTTTCAGTATCATTCGATATGACAGATAAGAAATAGAAAGAGAGGTATCCCTGGTCATGGTGATAATAAACAATTATGTCTATTCCAGCCCAAGATGTCGCTTCTGCGCCTGCAGCTGCTTCATTTGGCTTCTGGACAACAAATAATCGTGTCATCTGTCTATTACATTCACACAAAAGTTTAAAAGCAGTCGATCTTTTAATGTGGATCTTGGGTAGCTGAATCTGCGAAACACCAATGCGATCATCGTTAATGGCATATTATTTTTAATACTGCAGTATACTCACATCCAAGAGTTACGACATCAGCCCCAAAGAAAGTTCTCGAGGCTGCTTTCGTGATCTAAAATATGACAGGTTTGGGGAAATAGCAGTTAAAACTTTTTGTAATGGAAAAGACATCGAAAGCTCTGGCTTGATTTATGCAGAAAATGTCAAATTTGAATGAAGCGATTCAACGAAATAAAAAAAAGGAAGAATAAAAAAAAAATGTAGAATCCACATGTACGAGCAAGTATTAGTTTAGATGCGGTACAGGTTCTTTTATTATGAAATTCTGCTCGCTCTGTTGCCCTAGGTGCCTGTAGCAACATGAACAACTTTCAGAAACAAAAAAGAGCGAAAAGAAGCTACGTTGTTAGAAATTCAGTGGCTGAAGTCGAAGAGAGTGAGAGCATCACTAATACCGTCATCAAAAACGATAATAATAATTGTAATACTGAAAATAATGATTATAATAGTAGTAGTAGTAGTGATTATAATGACAACAATAATCATCATAATAACAATAATAGTCATAATAATCATAATAATAATCAGTAATAATGATAGTCACCATCATCATCATCATCATCATCAGAAGAAGAAGAAGAAAAACAATACCACAACACCAACTGCAACAAAGACTTCCTGTGAACACGTAACATTTCATAATTTTCTTTTAAAGAAAAGGAAACAGAAGAAGAAAGGGGAAAAAAGTAAGAAGTTTCCAACTTCACGACTCCAGCAATAACCTCGTGTCACAAGAGGAGTTTAGCAGTCGTCCGTTCGAACGCTTTAACTTCAGTAATTAACAACTCTCCCTGACCTTCCTCTCCCCCCTCCCCCTTCAATCGACGCCCCCTCTGCCCTTCCCTCCCACGCTCTCTGTCACAACCCTCCCCTCCCACACCCCTTTCTAACAAAAACCAAACAAACAAAAAAGAAAATGCAGTACATACGCAAAAAAAAAATTCTTGAAGACAGAGCTGATAACGAAGCAACTTCGAGTTCGCTGGTAAGAGAAAAAAAAAAAACAAGAAGAAAAAAAAAAGAAAAGAAAAGAAAAAGAAAAAAAAAAGAAAGAAAGGAAAAAGAAAGAAAAAAAGAAAAAGGAAAAAAAGAAAAAGAAAGAAAGAAAAAAAGAAAGAAGGAAAAGAAAGAAAGAAAGAAAGAAAAAAGACATCGTTGAGAGACAACATGAGGAATCAATAGTACCAGCTAGCCAGTTCCTCTGAAACAACTTCTACAACATGACTCTCACTTTCCTGTCAGTCGTGTTCAACAAGGCGATAATCAATGCAACATTATAGGGCCTGTTCTATTACTACTGCACCCCACTCCCCCCCCCCCCCCCCCCCCACACCCCCCCCCCCCCCCCCCTCTTTTGACTTTTCGTCTGTTTTCGTGTTTATAGTTTCTTCCCAGCACGAACTTGTGAACTGTCAGCTTAGTCTGTGGAAAGTTACACGGTCTGTCGACTTCGTGGTGTGACTTAAGAGTGAACACCCACCTTCTAGTCGATGACGGTGAAAGAAGCGGAACTAAGCTTCTGAGCATGCGTGTGGTGAACGGCAGGGGCGGTTACTCTAGATCAATCGATGTAATCTCCTGACACGTTAGAACAGCGACAAGATTGTTGACGACTCGGATTTAAAAAAAAAAAAGAAGAAGAAAGAAGAAGAAAAGAAAAGAAAACCTGATACCACAGTTATTGTATCGATTGTTTTACGTTTACCGACGTGATGTTCACTATTCTGCAAGATAGGCGTGAAGTAGAATTGAGTGGATTTATTTTTGCAGGCGTCGCGCACGGAGAGAAAAATCCCGTCCAAGTTAGGTTTTACAGCTCCTCGGACGAGGGGCTGATAGAATAGTTCTAAATATAATTTATGCCATGAAAAACACACGCGATGTGTGAAAGAGAAGAAGAAGAAGAAGAGGGAAAAGATGGGACAGTGAGGAGCAACTGAAGATGAAAAAAAAAAAAAAAAAAAAAGAGATGGACATGGAGGATTTGAGTGGGGGTTGCCGGAGTGGGTTGGGGGTGGGGGGGGGGTGGGGGAACATTATGACAGAATACCAACGTTTTTCATTCAAAGCAAAGAAGCATAATTAACACACCAAAATACGCGCGCACATACACATACACACACAAGCGCACACACATGCGCGCGTGCGTACTCACGCACGCACATACACATACACATACGGACGCGCGTGCCCCGCGCGCACACACACACAAAAAGTACGCACTTACATAAATACACAAATACACGCATCTCAATACGAACACACCCCATACCCTCACATACACTCAAACTTGCACACTCACACACAGACTTACACACGCCCACACACACACACACACACACACACACACACACACACACACACACACACACACACACACACACACACACACTCATACTCGAGCACTCGTACACACATGCATTCACTCTCATAAACACACACATGCATGCATGCACACATACGCGCGCACGCACATACACATCCACGCCCATTCAGGATACGCTTCGGTGCTCGCACCCCGATCCGTCGGTGCGCAACAGCAGGGGCCCAGAAATCCACCAGTCGACTCCTGCGATCCGTGTTCGGAAGACGATCGCTTTTTCTGGTTTAACAACCAGGAAGAAAGACACATGTCATAAGAGGAATGTCTCACACACACACACACACACACACACACGCGCGCGCGCGCGCGCGCGCGCACGCACACCTACGTGCATACAAACATGTGCACGTGCCCGTGCGGCGTGTGTTCATAAGCACTTTATAGGACCAACACAGAAATCGGGAAGGAAGGAAAGAAAGAAAAATAACTGGTCATTCATGACATGTGACCTAGGTCCCCACACAACAGCTCTGCTTCCGCCCGCTGATATGATTTCTTCATGAAAAGGAGGACAGAAGAGGAGGACTGGGGCGGTAAGTGGTGTTGGAGAATCGTTTATTTATATATCTATTTTTGTATTCAAATGCCAAATACGAATCCTTTTTAGATCCCATTCAAGCTAGATACAAGGGTAACGGAGAAAGTGGAAGATGTCATACTTTTTGTCTTGACTGAAGCCCACGAACATAATTTTAGACAAACCGAGTATCTGTGTTCGTTTGATGTTCTTCGATTTTTCTAGTGCATTTAACACTATTCAGCCTCATCTTTTAGAGAAGAAGCTCATGCATATGGGACTCGCTTATACTATCATTCCATGTGTTATGCTTTATCTTTACCAAACCGCCTCAGGTTGTTTAATTAAATTTCACTGTTACTTCTTCTACAAACACCGGTGCGCCACAAGGTATGGTGCTCTCGCCACATCTGTTTACTGCTGAATGTAGAAGGCTGACAGAACCAAGGTTGACAGAACCATGTCCACTAGTTTAGGTTGCAGACGATTCTGAACTGACAGGGCAACTTCTGATAATGACAATACCGACTGCGGACGAGAAACAAACGGTTTGAGAACTGGTGCGATGGAATTTATTTTGGACTAAATGTTGGTGAAACAATTGCGCTTTATAACTGACTTTGGACCCCCCAAAAAAACAACAACAACAACAACAACATCAACAACAACAACAACAAAAAAACCCCTCCACTATGTTGAAAGATTACTGTGTGAGTGTGTGTGTGTGCGTGTGCGTGCGTGCGTGCGTGCGTGCGTGCGTGTGTGTGTGTGTGGTGCGTGTGTGTGTGTGTGTGTGTGTGTGTGTGTGTGTGTGTTGTGTGTTTAATGAATCCTCCTTTTACATAAATGCTTTTATCCAAGGTGTATTTAAAAAAAAAAGTATTTTACTGCATGCGAGACTATGATATGAAATCTCATCTTACCAGAGTGATTGATTTTAAGTGAAAATCATTCTTATGAATTAATACAAAGGTTATCATTGTCTTAGCTTTTGCACTAAATCCCTCTCGTGCATGCCCGCCTGTCTCTCTCTCTCTCCCTCCCCTCTGTCTGTCTGTCTGTCTGTCTGTCTCGTTGCGAGAGTAAAGTTTTGGATCATGTGGGTGTTTGCGGTGATGTTTGTGACCTGTATGGGTAGGTAAAAACTCCGCGAACTGTCATTGGACCCTATTTTGATCTATCGCATATTCTAAACTTTATGATTTAGCTGCTTTTATGATTTAGCTGCTTAGAGAGCTTTACATTACGTATTGTTCATAATGAAGCCATGACTTGAGTTTCCAAGTGGATGAACACAGTATTACTGAACTGAATAGATGCCCCCCCCCCCCCCCCCCTCATTTTAACAATGAATTCAACTCCTGCCCTCCTCTTGCAGTCACTTCTCCCCTACCTCCTTTCCCCCCTCTTCCACCCATCCGGTTCTGTGGTACCTGATAATAATGATGACGATCATGATGATGATGATATAATAATAATAATAATAATAATAATAATAACGAGGACAATTTC
>JADBJO010000365.1:352500-355000 GCA_016801955.1 Conus betulinus | reverse complement strand
AGGTTTAAACGTAGCTTACTTCAGTACAACATGTTGTAAGTCTAAAGGTTTAAACGTAGCTTACTTTGGTACAACATGTCGTAAGTCTCAGGGCTCAAACGTAACTTACTTCAGTACAACATGTTATAAGTCTAAAGGCTTAAACGTAGCTTACTTCAGTCAACATGTTGTAAGTCTAAAGGCCTGAACGTAGCTTACTTCAGTACAACATGTTGTAAGTCTAAAGGCCTGAACGTAGCTTACTTCAGTACAACATGTTGTAAGTCTAAAGGCCTGAACGTAGCTTACTTCAGTATACAACATGTTGTAAGACTAAAGGCCTGAACGTAGCTTACTTCAGTACAACATGTAAGACTAAGTCTAAAGGCCTGAACGTAGCTTACTTCAGTACAACTTGTTTAGTAAATCTAAAAGCCGGAAAGTAGCGTGCTACAGTTCAACATGTTAACAAGTCTAAGGCCCTGGACGTCGCGTGCATCTATCTCACTCACTCATTATATCCAGAGGTGTGGCAGTTCAGGGTGGACCACCCCACCTCTAGTCAGCCCTCTCCCTCCTCCCCCCCCCCCCCCCCCCCTACACACACACACACACACACACACACACACACACACACACACACACACACACACACACTTCACGCTGCCTGACAATGTTAATACGGGAACATTCCAGTGTCAAAAACCGATAAAATCTGTTTCTTTTTTTCTTCTTCTAAAGAAACCAGGATAATCCTTTAGGAAAACAACGGTAACAGGAACATCGTTTATTACTGATGTTATTCTCTAGGGATTACAAATTTTTTTTTTTTCCTTTAGATTCTGAAACTTTCTTATCTTGGGATCACAATGTTTTTTCCTCGTTATCCTTAGGATAATAATAACTGTTCCTCCTAAGAATATCAACGGGTTTCCTTTTTTTATTTCTGAGGCGAGAGCTGCTTTCCCTATTTTCCTTTGAATGATAACTTTTTTTTTTCCCGAGAGCAGCTGATTTTTTTCCCCAAGGAAAACAGCGAGGACAAGGAAATCGGTTATTCTCGGTGCGTTTTCCCAGTCATACTTGACACGGGCACTGGTATTACTGGTCTTGACACGGGCACTGGGTATTACTGGTCTTGACACGGGCACTGGTATTACTGGTCTTGACACGGGCACTGGTATTACTGGTATTACTGGTCTAGACACGGGCATTGGTATTACTGGTCTAGACACGGGCACTGGTATTACTGGTCTTGACACGGGCATTGGTATTACTGGTCTTAGACACGGGCACTGGTATTACTGGTCTTGACACGGGGCACTGGTATTACTGGTCTTGACACGGGCATTGGTATTACTGGTCTTGACACGGGCACTGGTATTACTGGTCTTGACACGGGCATTGGTATTACTGGTCTTGACACGGGGCACTGATATTACTTTTCTTGACATGGGCACTGGTGTTACTGCTCTTACTGAGACAGGAATGGGAGACTGGAAACACAAAAACACTTGTGATCGCTACGGATAACAGCAAATACTTGTGATCGCGTCCCCAATTATTGCTGTTTTTTTTCCGAAAGATAATAAATGTCAAGAAACAATACAACGCGCGCGCGCGCACACACACACACACACACACACACACACACACACACACACACACACACACACACACACACACACACACACACACATACACACACACACACACACACACACACACACACACACACACACACACACACTTGTTGTGATCGTTGATGATGACAGCGATGATAACTAATTTCCCTCCCATGTTACTCGCTTGACGGGGACAATTACCGTTTTCCCCTTAGAAAACAGAGAAACTGACAAACATCGGCTTGTGACGCTACTACGCTCTCATAGAACAATAGATCGCACTTTGTGCTCCAGGCATGAGCGAGAGGGGGTGAAGGGTGGGGGAGACGGGGAGGGGGGGGGGGGGGGGGGGGGGGAAGAAAAGGGTGGGGTCTGTCGTTCCACGAGCCGCACGCGATGCCACCATCAACACGTCAGCCCTCACGCCCTCTTCGCTCACCCGCGAACACCTCGCCACCCGGATTGCCTGCCTGCCTGCCTGCCTGCCGGCTTTGCTTGACTGACTGGGCGGGTGGGAGAGGGCGAGACCCCTACAGGCTATTTCCGGGGAGCCACCCCGATCACCACCCGATTCACACCAAGAAGTGGCTCATGATAACCCCCCTCCCTTCCCTCCTGCCCTCCCCCCCCCCCCCCCCCCCCCCCCCCCCTCTTCACCGTCTTCACCCCCGCCCCCGTCCATTCCTTGGAGGGTTGGCCAATCACTAGAGGACGCTGCTTGAGTGTACCTCCCCCCCCCCCCCCCCCCCCCCCCCCCCCCCCCCCCCCCCCCCCCTTTTTCTCTTACATTATTCCTTCTACGTCCGCATTTTGTGCTTCGCTACTTCCTTCCATTTCTCATGTTCTCTCTATCCCTTCCTCCTCCTCCTCCTCCTCCTCCCCCCCCCCCACCCCTC
>JADBJO010000365.1:345000-347500 GCA_016801955.1 Conus betulinus | reverse complement strand
CAACAACAAACACCCAGTAATGGTCCTTGCCAACAGGTAAGTGTGTGGGATCCCCCACCCCCTCCAACCCCCTAACAGTAGCACTGTATTCTTCCAGCAGTCCCACACAGAACATTTTTGCTTTTTTATTTTCGGCACGTTTTGATTAACAATATGTGTATTGTTGTTAATGCACTGAGTTTGGAATATACTCCAAAGAAAGGTTATTTATTTAGAAAAGGAAATACCGTTTCTGTAATAAAAAACGCAGCAATGCGCCCTTCTCCCCACCTGATGAGTGACTGCACACCATAGTATCTCTGCTTTATGCACGTTCAATGAGAACCGGGTCAGTACTTTTGTCCGCATTATTCCAGGTCACGATGAGAGAGAGAGAGAGAGAGAGAGAGAGAGAGAGAGAGAGAGAGAGAGAGAGAGAGAGAGAGAGAGGAGAGGTAAGTACGGTTAACAGCATCTTCCCAAACATGGGAATTTAACTGAAAGCGCGTGCTGCCTGAAAATGGCTCTGTGACGGACGTGTCGTGTGCGCGGCTGTGGGAAAGAATGAGTAGGCTACATCCTCAAGGGAGTCTGCATTGCTGTTAGCTTACGGTCAGCTGTTAGCTTAAGGTGGCCCACAGGTGTGCATCCACAAGTACACAGACACAAGCAAGCAACCACCATAGTCTTCCATGTGTTGTCTGAAAGTTGCGGCTCTGTGTACACTGCTCATGATACGAACAGCGAAGGTCCATTCGTTTTCGAACAACAAAGCTGAAACCGAAAAGTTCTGGAAGGGACTTAACAGGAAGATTTCAAACTACGAGGAGGAAAAGGGTTGGCCTGTTCGCAGTCAAGTACATGCGCTAATAACATATGTTGATAATTTCGCATAGCGAGGCCCCTTTGAAATACCTGCCATCAAGCAACCGTCCCTGCTCGCCTGGTTTCATATGTGAAATTCAGACCAAGTTTCCGGTGCGTTTTTTAGAAGGCGTATTTGAAAAGTTTGTGTGTGAATGAGTTTTTTTTTTTTCTTTTTAATGATTTGTGAGTTGACTTCAACGCGATGACAGCCCTGATATGGCCCTGACCGGTCGGGTGCGCTATAGGCAACATTATCTTACCTCACCAGACCCCATTCGGGCTTGAATCTCCTGTTCCGATGCCGAAAGCGGCCTGACTGTCAAATAAGATAGCCTAGCGTGTCAGACCTCGGTCTTAAAATAGACAGGACAAGACACCTCCGGTGAGTTATCTGAAAACGAGAGGGCACCACGCGTTGACAGCAGTTACTGCCCTTTCTTGTTTTAGGTTTCTCTACTCGTTTCTCCTATACTTTGCTTTCAAGAAGGAAAAAAATGTACATGATGGAAAATCACGCGTAACCCCTCTTCTTCTGTCTTCTTTCACACAGGGCCAGTTGATGCGGTGTGGTGTGTGCGGTGCTATATGTAAGATGATTTTTTTTTTAACCTTTTTTTTATTTTTACCGGCTTACTAAACGGCTAGATCCCATTACGGTCATGTGCGCTGACCGACTGGGAAAAAAAAGTGCGTTATATACGCGTCATGTTGCTGACTTGAAAATTTCCAAAGACGCAGAAGGCTCATAGCATTAGTACTACTCAAAATTCTCTCTCTCTCTCTCTCTCTCTCTCTCTCTCTCTCTCTCTCTCTCTCTCTCTCTCTCTCTCTCTCTCTCTCTCATACATCATCTCTCTCTCTCATGCATGCATCGCCTCTCTCTCATCTCTTTCTCCCCCACCTCCCTCCCCCCTCTCTCTCATACACCCCTCCCCCCATCTCTCTCGCCCTTTCACTTACTCGTCTCTTCCTCCCCCTCCCCCAATCTTTCTTTTTCTCAATTGTTCTCCACCCCTCTCTTTCCCCCCCCTCTCTCTCTCTCACACACACACACAACATCCCCTCTCTCTGCTCTCTTCCCCCATCCCTCTCTCTTCCTTGTCCCACCCTCTCCCCCTCCTTCCCCCCTCTCCCCCTCTTTTTCTCTCTCAACCTCCCCCTCTTTATGTTTCTCTCCCCTCCTCCCCCTTTCCTCCTTCCTCCCTCTATACCCTCCTCCTCCTCTTCCAACCACCTACCCTAGGCAGCCTGAATCTTACTCACGTGGCCGTTTTTGTCCAGCAGGTTGTTGGTCAGCTTCAGCTTCTCGAAGGACACGGTCTGGCGGGCCAGCTGCTCGCCAGTGAGGGGGGAGTCGTGGTGCTGGTAGAGGCGGGCGGTCAGTGGGGGGTCAGCCTTGCCGGCCACCAACCAGGAGGAGCGGTGGTAGGCGTAGCGGTAGCGCTTCTGGTCCACCCCGATCACGTCCAGCAGCACGTAGTAGCGGCTGTCCGCCTCCAGCCCCCCGCTGAAGGAGACCCTCAAGGTTGGGAACATTCGTCTAGAAAGCCGCCAGGGAGGAAAAGAGAGAAGAGTTCCTCGTTATCATCATCATCATCATCATCAGCAGCAGCAGCAGCAGCAGCAGCAGCAGCAGCAACAGCAGCAGCTGCTG
>JADBJO010000365.1:335000-342500 GCA_016801955.1 Conus betulinus | reverse complement strand
TTTTTAAAGGAAAAAAAATCCCTCCTGGAACTCAAGCCTGTGAGCTTAGACATACCATTCGCACACTCTAACCACTAGACCACAACGCAGTCTGGCTGATGCGGGATCATCATTTGTTTTGTGTTGTTTTGTTTTGTTTGTTGAATACGTGGTATGTGTTCTGTGTGGCATCAATCATGGAGGCAGGGGGATAGGATACGGCAGTATTACTGAGGACGTTTTCCATCGTTCTGTGTGTGAAAAGGGTGAAGAGTTTGGCATCAGTCAGTCAGTATGGATATTTTTGGTACGGATATATTTTTCTCTTTTTAAAAGCTTTTTGTTGTTGTTGTTGCTTCCTCATATATGTATAAGAAGTATGAAAAAAAAACCAATAACGTGAGAAGGCAAGTAAGCATGCAAATAGATAGATAAACAAATAGATAGATAAACAAATAGATAGATAGATAGATAGATAGATAGATAGATGGATAGATAGATAGACAGATAGATGGATCGATATAGATAGATGACACATAGATAGATAGATAGATAGATAGATAGATAGACAGACAGACAGACAGACAGACAGACAGATAGATAGATAGATAGATAGATAGATAGATAGATAGATAGATAGATAAATTCACCTAAACAATTTGAATTCACATATTCTTTTGAAAACCAAAGAACAAAAGAAACAATTAAAAAAAACTGAGAGAGAATGGGAGGGGGGGGGGGGGGGGGGGGGGGGGGGAGAGGCTGGGAGGCGATGGCTGTAAGTCATAAATCATGCTGACAATGTGTTTTTCACACCACTACATTTGGCAAAGTATTGTAACTCGAGTCTCTAATTAATGGATAATAATTACGTGATCATTTTCACACGGCATCTGGCACATGCGAACATGATGGAGCGAGTTGTTTTCAAAAGACAAAAGCAACACTATCAAACCGCATCTGTTAATGATGTGCACGCCGTCTGATTAAAGAACCTTCATAATCTAGCTTACTGAGGAATACAATTGTTTGTAACAGGGTGTTCGTTTATTTTATAAACGTACGTGTAATGCTTCACTGCTATGGTGGTAATAATTCTAAAGATGACTTAAATTTCTCAATTCTGAATTGACTTGAATTTCCCAATTCTGAATTGACTTGAATTTCCCAATTCTGATTTGACTTGAGGAGTTTTTCCCAATTCTGAATTGACTTGAATTTCCAAATTCTGAATTGACTTGAGTTTCCAAATTCTGAATGACTTGAGTTTTTCTATTCTGAATTGACTTGAGTTTCCCAATTCTGAATTGACTTGAATTTCCCAAATTCTGAATTGACTTGAGTTTCCCAATTCTGATTTGACTTGAGTTTCCCAATTCTGAATTGACTTGAATTTCCCAATTCTGAATTGACTTGAGTTTCCCAATTCTGAAGTGACTTGAATTTCCCAATTCTGAAGTGACTTGAATTTCCCAATTCTGATTTGACTTGAGTTTCCCAGTTCTGAATTGTCAGCTGTGGTTTTTTTTTTTTTTTTTTTTTTTTTCCTTTTCGTACACGTCATGATACATATAGAGATGTGTTCTTTACATACGTGATAATAAAGCTTACAGTGTTCATATTTTGTCTAAGACCGGGGTAACAAAATGTCCTCATCGTTTTGTCTTTTGTCTGAAAGAAAATAAAAAGGATACGAAAATTCAGCACAGTATAGCCTACTGTTTGTCAAATTCACAAGAAATCGTCATAATTGGAGATGTCGTCTTCTCTCCCGCGACTATCACTCATTAATGGTCATTCCGTTCTTGTATTTTTTCTTGAAATACAGACAGGCGAGTTATGCCTAAAAAATCCCCCAATCCCCCCCCCCCCCCCCCCCCCCCCCCCCCCCCCCCCCCCCCCCCCCCCCCCCAATCAACCCCTGGTCCCTCCGACTACCCCATCCCACCCAGCCGGAAAAAAGTGAACGACAATAAAGAAATGCAAAATGAACAAAGTTTGATCAAAAAGATCAGTTCAGTTCAGTGCTTTATTTAATGTCTTTTCGTCGCCAAATGATATGTCAGACATTTACATTAAAAAAAAAAAAAAAAAAAAAAAAAAAAAACCCTCCACACCCAGTTCATCATCATCCATGTTAGTTCTTTCAAAGCCACATCTGATATATGCATATTTACATAAGTGAAATACCCTAGTGGTACACCAAATTGTTGATCTTTATAAAAATTTTGCAACCTGTGAGTGGGAAAATAACTATGGCAAGATTGGGAAATAACTATGGCAATTTCAGCAACATATGGACCATATAAGACAGTACTAACATCATAAAGTTAGTTCATCTCAATACCTTTCTCCTGATTGAGCGAGGTCAACACTGAGCATTCAAACAAAGATGATGCACAGAAATGTTTTCTCTGCAGACACAAGTAATGCCATGAGAATATTTAGTGTTCCAAGCATTCAGCCTTAGTTTATGAATTAATCTAACAATATGCCTCAGGCATGATGGTAAAGTAGCCATTTTTTACTAAAAAGAGTAATAGAAAAGAGGAAATCGTCAGCGCAACATCTGTAGAAAGCGGCAACACAATTTATACTGAAACAGCTTCTCTGTCTGAAACAGCGATAGTAAATAATTACAACTGTGTTCAGTTCGTCCCTAAACAATGAGGTGGGAAGTGTGGGAGGGGGGTAGGATTCTGTACTGCGTAGGCCTTTGACCAAAACATTGATGATAACACATAGTAGGGTGTGTGTGTGTGTGTGTGTGTGTGTGTGTGTGTGTGTGTGTGTGTGTGTGTGTGTGTCTGTGTGTGTTGAGACACATCTATGACGGAAGATAATCAATTCACTCTTTTGTGTGAAACAGTAATAATAAATAACCATTATAGTGTTATATTTGCTTGAAATAACCAAAAAAAAAAAAAATCATCAGTACAAAACTATACTGTGAATCTCAAACATTAATATTACATAATATTCTTTCTGTGCTGTTCCCTATGAAGCATCACCGATACAAGATAATTATACTGTTGCCCTTTGCCCCAAAATCCGGAAACTACTAATCCCTCCAGCTGCATGTCTGTCTGGTGTAGTTTATTACCGAGACAAAAACAAAACGAAATAAAACAAGCACCACCCACCACCAATAGCCTTTCAACAGCGTTGTATATACTTTAGAATCATGAATGATAAATAATCACGATTGTAGACTTCATCTGAAATTATGATGATAAATAATAGCGTTATTACGGCGCTGTATTCTCTTCAAAACAGAGAAAAAAAAATTTTCTATTAAAGTGTTTGTGTGTTTTACATAAAGTGCTGTGTTTTGTATTAAACATTATAATAACAAATATTCTTACTGTTGCTTTTTTTTTATGACAAAAATTTGACGAAAACACTGACCGCAAAAAATCACAGCAATACGTTTTCTACAGCTTTCGTTTTTTGTTTTGTTTTTGTTGTTTCTGTCTTTTAATCGATACCGAACTAAGAAGAAGACGAAGACGAAGACGACGACAACCGAACCCAGCTTACAAACAAAACAGAACATGTCATGGGACAAGATTTATGTTATACAAAGATGAAAATGTCAAGGCACTTAGCTCCCCTGGGTAGTGCAATATTTCGATGGATTCAAACTTACTTCCAGCAAAACAACTGATCAAGAGACAAAGTTGAAAAAAAAATCAATCATTTCAAAAAACTAGAGTGAGGGAGAAAGAAAAAAACAAGGAACAAAGAGAGTAATACAAAAGAAAGGTTTCAGAGAGAGAGAGAGAGAGAGAGAGAGAGAGAGAGAGAGAGAGAGAGACGATGGGAAACGAGGAGAAGGTTTGGGCTACAAGGAAAAACACATGGAGATGCCACAACATCAGCATCGCCACAACATCAGCATCGCCATAGTTCAAGATCAAACCAGAGAATCAAAGAGAACATCAAGATCGACACCACTGCCACCCCACTCCTGCCATACTGAGTTGATGGTGGAGACTTGATCGCGGTTGTCGAGTTACGGCCCTTCTGAAGGGAAGCACATTTTAAATCAGGAACCCAGTTCGTCGACTTCGCCATCTCCTCAGTCTTTTTGTTGTTCTTGATTGAACGATCTTCTAGTTTTCGATTTCAAATAGGTGAATTTGTTCTGAAATCTCGCCGAACCTGGGTTCGCGGGTGAAACAAACAAACAAACAAACAAAAAGGTCTACGAAACATATTCTAGAAACTGTTTTAGGTTCGCATAAAGGGAAGTAGAAATAGGAAACCTCTTTTTATTAATGGCAATTAGTTTGAGACAACTCTCTTATATTGGAAATCAATTTCAGACAGGTAGATTTCCATCCTCGATTCATAAGTAGACATTTTTTTTTAAATTGGTACGAACACAATAATCAAGTTCATAAAGCTTTAGAAATGAATAACTGAAATTTCGGAGAAAGAGATGGCTAAAAACCGTTTCACAGCGCGTTCAAATCAGTTCCAAGTTCAGTATGCTTAGTAATTTCTCATTCGCGTAACAGCGAGCAGTACTGGAGGATGTGTTTGCCTCCCTTGAGAAAAGAAAACATAACTCCAACATTAATTAAGAAGGTGCGCTTGGTTCACTGTCATTGCGAACTGGATCGTGAATCCGTGACTTCATTCATGAGATGATTTACAATGATCCATCATTAACCTGGCGATTTGAATTCGCAAACCAACTACGAACAGCTTTTACAAATCCGGGTAGAGTGGTTGATATACAGGACAGCACAGACCGGATAAAAAAGAGAGACACAGAATTGCACACACACACACACACACACACACACACACACACACACACCACACACACACAGAGAGAGAGAGAGAGAGAGAGAGAGAGAGAGAGAGAGAGGAGAGAGAGAGAGAGAGAGAGAGATGAAGAGAGAGAGAGATGTAAACCAAAGCTCAATTAGCCGCCCAAGAAGAGAAGGGAAACAACCCAGCCGCGACAGGAGGCCAAACCTCTAGTGGGGACCGGGGCGCGAAGGTCAATCGCAGCCCGTGTCCAATAAACGGTTATCGCGCTTCTCGCGCATGACGTATGGCGCTCTAGCCTCCCCCCCCCCCCCCCCCCCCCCCCTCCCATTTCTACGAGCTGCTTGCAGTCACAGCGCCACTTCTAGGGACAGTCGTCTCCCTTCGTTTCCAAGACGGGGGAAGATCGCCAAAGAAATGAAAAGAAAGCAAAACACAAAAAAAAAAATAAATAAAAAAAAATAAAGCAGAATAAAATAAACATGAAAATGACGTTTAGGGAGGAAAGATGGTCTTCCTTCCTTTTAAAACGGGGAATGCGTAACGAGCTCAAAGAAAGGTAAACTTTTTTTTTTTGCAATAAGGTCATTGGTCTCCCTGTCTCCTACACTGGTCATTTTTAGTTCAGCGAAAAATGAAATCAATGTGAGACCGGTAGGATCTTCTGTATAAAATGGAATTCAAAGAGGAAAACTAAGATAACCTTTCACAAGATAAGATATTTCAGTGGTCTCCCTTCCTGATAGGAAATATAGAGTTTATAACAAGGGGGGGGGGGGGGGGGGGGGGGGGGGGGGGGGGGGGGGGGATAAACAAACATAGCTTTTTTCGTTCTTCTAGAATGAGTGAGAAGAATGAAATCGATTACGTAAGGGGTCGAAAGTCTCTCTCTCTCTCTCTCTCTCTCTGATGGCAAAAAAAAAAATTCAAAAAGTGAGGTTAGAAGACGGAGTAAGTTAAGACGATTATTTTCAAGTGAACAGGGCATAAACCAACCTACCAGCCAACAAACACACAAAAACTTCTACTAAAAAGCAACAAGCTCCCTGTTTCTAAAACTCCAAGTTGTCGAGTCCAAACAAATGAATCAAAACGCGTGCATTAAAACACTCCTTCCCCAGTCTTCCATAGGTGGGAAAATTCTTCCATTGCTCTCGAAACTGGAAGGCCGCGAATTGAAAAAGAGACAGATGTTCGAGTCTGGTGAAGACCTACCGTTCAGGACTATGTTCTGACCGCTTGGACGGTTTGAATTGAATTCTGTCTCTTTCATGTACATAGTGAGAGTATGTATATGTATCTCAATATTGTAAGCTTTGTGACATCATTACAAATAATGCATCACAAAGTACATATAACCAGAAATATCTCTTACTTAGGCCGATATGTTCACAGTAATACCGCAGTTAAGGCGGTATGATGGAGGCATGTTACTGAGCTCTTTCTTTCTTTCTTTTTTTTTCCTGTTTCCTTTAAAACCATGCTCGTTGGATTGCTCAAGAAGCCGGATCATCTCTCTCTCTCTCTCTCTCTCTCTCTCTCTCTCTCTCTCTCTCTCTCTCTCTCTCTCTCTCTCTCTCTCAGGAAACATAAATGAAGACCATTTGCAAGATCCAAAAAGGCCTCAAACTACAATCATTATTCACTTTTATCTCCTACCTACTGAAAGGCAATGGACTAAAGGCTGACCTTCACAAACAAGAATCCCATCAGTTCGAAAAAGGATTAAAAAAAAAAGTGTTTTTGTTCTGTTGTCTTCAGTCGATATTTTGTGGTGGTCGTCACTTTTGTTTCCCCTCTCAAATTGATATTGGTTTCCAGTCGTGAAATTTATCACAATGCAATCCTAAAAATGTCTGTATTTCAGTTTCTTTTTTTTTTTCTTTCTTTCTTTCCTTCTTTCTTTCCTTCTTTCTTAATTCTTATTCGTCACTTATCAATCATCATATTACACTATTATCATTATAACTGTTGTTATTGTTGTTGTTATTAATATTACTATACTTATCATTATTATTGTTCTTGTCGTGATTAATATTGCTATAGTTGTTATCATCATTGTTATTATTATTATGATTATCATTATTGTTATTGTAGTTATTGGTAAGTTTCTTCAGAGACAGTAAACCTCAGAATCTGAAAAAAAAGGTTATAAGTTTAAGTCGTTCAATTGAAGAAGAAGAAGAAGAAGAGAAGAAGAAGAAGAAGAAAGAAGAAGAAGAAGAAAAGGACCACCACAAGCACGCATAAAGAAAACCATAGGAGAGCAGTCTGTCAAATGTCCAATGACGTGACTGCCGGCCCTGGAGAGCCCGTGAAAATGGAAACAGCAGTCTGGCCTCTGGTATCACTACAACCATCTTGGTAACAGCAGCACGATGCCCGGCAAGTTGTTGTGGAGACCGACAGAGCGGGCAGGCAGGCGGGCAGGCAGGCCGGGGGCTGGGGGTGCCGATGTTCCCAGAACTGTGTTGACGGTTCCAATTTGGTTGTTGAGCACGAGGGACAGGGCGCGCACCTCGGCGGACAGCGGGAGATGGGCCGATAGGGTCGATCCACGGGGGCCCCCGCTGCCCCATCCTGTGGGCTCAATATGGCCGCCTGGAAATTGGGCCCCCGTCCTGACGAAGCTGCTCATTGTTGCCGCGTTATGATAACCGCATGACGAATGGCGCCGCCAGGACACTTCCCCGCCCCAGACACACTCTCCCTGGACAGAGGCGCGGCGGAGGAGAATTG
>JADBJO010000365.1:315000-325000 GCA_016801955.1 Conus betulinus | reverse complement strand
CGCAAAGACTGCAAGAAACGAGCAGTGTTTTCTTGTTGACTAACCTATCCTTTTGTGTTACTGAACACACACACACACACACACACACACACACACACACACACACACACAATACACACAACACAACGCACACACACACACACACACACACACACACACACACACACACACACACACACACACACTACACAACACACACACACACACACACACACACACACACACACACACACACACACACACACACACACACACATCTGACTATATCCACCAAAGTTGTGCAAACAAGGACACGGATAAACTATGCACGAACGGATTTTCCACTGTACCCCTCCACCCCTTCCTCCTTTTCTTTCTCTCTCTCTCTCTCTCTCTCTCTCTCTCTCTCTCTCTCCTCTCTCTCTCTCTCTCTCTTGTTGTTGTTAATTTCTCCTGCTCATCTTTCGTGCTCATTCAGTGGCAGCACTCCCCTGGCCCCTCTTTCACACATACACAGCTGCATCCAGCTCGCCCTGCTGAAGACAGCCTCAGCACCAGAGCAAGTCTTGAGCTAGGGGAGTTTTTTCAGACAAACCCGTCCCCAGGTAACCGCAGCAGACTCCAAAGTTGAGAGAGAGAGAGAGAGAGAGAGAGAGAGAGAGAGAGAGAGAGAGAGAGAGAGAGAGAGAGAGAGAGAGAGAGGCATAATTCAGTCTGTTCGCAATCCCGACACAAAATGACGAAGCTCAGCGTTGTACTGATTCCCAAACTCCAAAAATGTTGCCTTTAAGAGAAACATTTGGAGTGGAGTTCTGCCTGCCTGCCCGCCTGCCTGCCTGTCTGTCTGTCTATTTGCTTGCCTGCTTGTCTGTCTGGCTGCCTATCTGTCTGTCTGCCTGCCTGCCTGCCTATTTGTCTGTCTGGCTGCCTATCTGTCTGTCTGTCTGCCTGCCTGCCTGCCTGCCTGCCTGTTTGTCTGTCTGGCTGCCTATCTTCCTGCCTGCCTGTCTGTCTACCTGCCTGTCTGTCTACCTGCCTGCCTGCTTGTCTGTCTGGCTGCCTATCTGTCTGGCTGCCTGCCTATCTGTCTGTCAGTCTGTCTCTCAAAACTTAAGTTTCATATGGCCTCCTCGTGCGCTTGTCGCCGATTCATTTTTTTTCCCCAAATAACCGATATTCATTACTTTTCTTCACTTTTATCTTATTTGGCTTGATCTTATTTCGATTTATCATTTAAAAAAAAAAAAAGTGTGTGTGTGTGTATGGGGGGGGGGGGGGGGGGGGGGATAGAAGGGAGGGGGGGGGGGGCAGTCATTGCCTTTGTGATATTGGCAAAACGGACAGACTCTGAACAAGCCAAAAATTCTAGCTTATTGTCGTTGCAGTTAAAATATTGATGTTTTCCGTCACGTGGCAGTTATCTGCAAACAAATGTACCTTAAACAACAAACAAACAAGAGGAGTTTTGGAAGGCAAGGAAAAGAAGCTCGTGTATTTTTTTTTCTCACCCTATCTGAGAAATGGGGAGGAGAAGCGTACAGCGGCCGTAAGGGAGGGGGAGGGGGGAATTGGGGGGGGGGGGGGGGGGAGAAGCGGGGTCTTGAACGAGAAGATGGGAAAAAAAGAAGAAGAAGAGAGGGGGGGGAGGGGGGGGGGGAAGGGAGGGAGGAGGGACGCAGGAGCAGGGTAACGACGAGCCCCGCAGTCGACGGCAATGATGGCAGTGTCTTGTTTCCGCCTGCCTTATACAGGATCAGCGCCGCTCAGGGACGAGGATTATCTCCCTTACTCCCTCCAAACACACCACGTTTAACTGCGACGAAATCTTGAGATGGTTTGTTTGTAGTAGTAGTAGTAGTCGTAGAGGCGAGGGAAGGAGAGGGAAGGGGTTGAGGGAGACAAGGGAGGGGGGGGGGGGGGGTCGGGATGGCGACAAATTATAGAGGAATGTGTGGGATGGAGGTGGGGGTTGGAGGTGGGGGGTGGTGGAAGGGGGGGGAGGGGAGGAGCGATTTGCAGACGCGTTCCAAATGAATGGAACGGAGGGGGGTTGATGCGTTTTGACCTTTCAAATCCCGTCCCCGCGGGAAGATAGAGAGATAGCCGAGGGGAAAACGCGAGAAAAGGGGATTTTTAATCAAAGTCAACACTGTTTTATTTCTAAGCCTTAGCGGAGACCAGACAATAGGACACAATATATACTCACTGACATGTACCCAACAGTCCATATTCGCAAGGCAATTGTTCACGAATAAACAATAACAATCTCACTGTTATATTTGTATTTTCATAAGCTAGGATCAAAGATAGCGTTAACAACGAGGATGTACACAGTAACATTTAGCTGAATGTAATTCTTTTCTCAATTCTTTGTATTTCAGACATATGAGAAAGAAAAACTGTAATAAGTTCGAAATGCCCTAGACAATTCCCTACGACCAATAAGGACCAACAAGAGGATTGAGATGAGAGAACGACAGAGAGATACAATTAAGAGACTGAAGAGAGACGAGAGAGAGAGAGAGGGGCGAGAGAGAGAAGGAGAGAGAGAGATGAGGAGACGAGAGAAGAGGGTAGTCGAGAGATATGAGAAAGAAAGAGCGAGATAGAGACAGAGAGGAGAGAGAAGGACAACAGGAGAGAAGAAAACAACAGAGAGAGAGAGATGAGGGAGAGGAAGAGAGACATCCCCCAGAGAGAGAGAGAGAGCTCGAGAGAGAGAGAAGAGAGAGAAGAGAGAGCGAAAACAAACAGACAGGAAAGACAATGACAGGTAGTGTGTCATATCATAGGCCATTTTGGCAATAGAGGTTACTCAATGAACTAGAGAATGAAAGAATATTCATCCAAACTATGTATGGAAAAGAGCCCCTTCCACCCCTACCCTCACCACCAAAGGCAAAACAACAATAAACAACAACAACAACAACAACAACAACAACAGCACACACACACACACACCACACACACACACACACACACACACACCACACACACACACACACAGACTAACACCCACCACCACCAAACACATTTGACAGACAAAAAAAAACAACAAAAAAGCATAAAGACTTTTGTATTGTTCTAGCAGGTTACACAATCTATAAAAAGGAAGAAAACACACACACACACACACACACACACACACACACACCACACACACCACACATACACTGTATTATTGTTAAAGACATTTCGTTGGTTCCAGTTCCATTTAATCTTTTGTCCATATACGGATTCATTGCTAGGTTTTAGGCTTTATGCACAACTGCTGGTTTCTGACATCAGTAGGGAATGTAGGCATCGTTACTTTTCGGGGTCGTATTTACAGTCTGTTTGGCATTCAAATCAGATCATCTAGTGAAGTCGTTTCTTCAGGAAATGTTCATTTCATACCAACGTTTCATGGCGGAGGTATGATGATAATAAAACAAAATGTGAATTTGCTCTTCTTTTTGGAAGCTACTTAACGGAGAATCGTTGTGTCCGTCGTCTCTCACTAGTGATATCGGTAGAGAGCGGCGTCCAATAAAATAGCGACGTCCATAAATAGCGACATCTATAAAACCAACACCTCGCGTCATCAAAGACAAACACAAAACAAAACAAAAACAAACAATCACGTGTGTGTGTGTGTGTGTGTGTGTGGTGTGTGTGTGTGTGTGTGGTGTGTGTGTGTGTGTGGTGTGTGTGTGTGTGTGTGTGAGTGTGTGTGTGTGTGGTGTGGTGTGTGTGTGTGTGTGGTGGTGGTGTGTGTGGTGTGTGTGTGTGTGTGTGTGTGTGTGGTGGTGTGTGTGTGTGTGTGTGTGTGTGTGTGTGTGTGTGAGAGAGAGAGAGAGAGAGAGAGAGGAGGGTCGAAATGGGAGAGAGAGACGAGAGAGAGAGAGAGATTCTGTTTTAAGCATCATTGCTGTAAAATTATGATGAGCATGCAAAACCACTAAATATTAAGCAGCAGCAGCAGTAATAACAACAACAACGACAACAATAACAACACAACAAAGGGAAGAGTTTATGCTTTTAGTCCCACATTCATGTTACAATAGATGAAGGTGTGGATGGTCAATAATACATTTCAGAAGCAAGCGTGGATCAGAAGAAGCCAAGGAATCAGCCGGCAGACTTGGTAAACTGTGACAGCCAGGTCCTCACCTCTCTCATATCAATGAAAAAACACAAAGTCTTTACCTAGATGGAGCACGGAAGACCTGCATGCGTTTTAGGAAGTTCAGGCATGTTGCAATGCGACCAGATACAATACACATGTTCATAGAAATGAGCGAGGGAAGTATCATGATCACATATAAGCTCTTCCTAAGCGAAAAACGTAGTAGTTAAGTGATGCAGGGGTCTGTCACTGCGCTGGGGGAGGGGGGGAGGGGGGGGGGGGGAGGGGAGGAGGAGGGGAATGTCGCTTTATCACAGGATTCCGTTCAACTCTATAACACCTTACTGGATGCGGCTGAAGTGGGGATTAAACCTCCTCTTCGCCCGAGTCTCACTTGTGGGATACTTTTGGACTTCAAAGGACACATCTCCTGAGACGAACTAGTACAGGTGTGTCATATAAACAACAGTAATAAATGGTAAAAAATGCATTTAAATTCATTCTGAAATATGTTGCTCTACCTGTACTGGTATTGTCATTCAATCATGGAAAAGCAGTTCTGTTCGTAACAGATAATTAATTTGTCTCTGAAAGCTCTTTTCATATCCGACTCTAGCACAGCCGCACATTTCCAAAACCATGTTCTGTCAAGATTGTCTGTATTTCAGATAGTTTGTAGTTTTGAGTTTAACGTAGACGACTACGCATTGTTCTTTTCCTTGTCTGATAAAGTCATAAAGGAAAAAAAGGCCACATTCTGAAAAACAGCAACAAAACACAAAAAACAGCACACAATTGATGACATGGTAACTAAAACTATTGACAGTTGTAATATAAGACGGATAAGACTGGGACGTGCTGGGGAAATCGAGTCATTATAAATAAGAAATATAATTTAAGAATTATGAAAAAGTTAATGAAAAAATGTAAATGTAATCACACACACACACACACACACACACACACAACACACACACACACACACACACACAGAGAGAGAGAGAGAGAGAGGAGAGAGGAGAGAGAGAGAGAGTTCCAAAAGTGATTTTTCTTTTCAAATTTCACTTTTAGGAAAAAAAAAAAATTAGCCTGTTTATTGACGAAATTTGTTTCTGGAAACGCACATATCTACACGAAAGTTTAACACAATTTTCAGGAGGTTTTAGTGTAGTGAGGATGCCTGCCTCTCTCGCCACAGAATAGACAATGTTTGAAGAGTGTAATAGAACATTTAGAAAATCGTTTCAAAGAAAATGTATATGTACACTTACATATTCAGAATTTGAAACTCCAGATCTTAGAGGTATACGTGGGGTACTGGCTCATTTTTTTTTGCGATCAAATAGCTCCCAGAAGAGTGTAGGACCCAATGCACTTCAGTCGCTTCCTGGCATTCTGGATTACAGTAACGTCTCTCTTACCTTTTTCATAGGGTTCAATGAGAGATACATACAAAATTTTGTTGTAAACATCTCTAAATGTTTATAAGTACTGTAACTTTCATACAGAAAATCTTTTATTTTCTGCTAGATATCCACTCTTAGAAAAGACAGTAAGTTTTGTTTCAAATAAATTATTTGCAAGATGTAGACAGTCGCCTCCGCGTTTTTAAGAATTAACTGATCCTCTAGGCCTGCAAGATTAACTGACAGTATTATCACATCATTCGTGAAAAGTGGGAGACACATTTCAACGGCACTGGTATGAGTTAACTTGGACACCATATTTGCCCCATTGTAGATAACGCTATAGCCAGCTCGTTTATGAGAAAAGAGAATGACTATAGAATAAGTGGACAACCCCGTTCTAACCCTCATGGACATTCAAATAGGTCATTACAAAAACATTTATCACAAACTCAAGCGAAAATGGAATGTAAATTCGTTTAAAGTTTACACAACTATCCATGAACACCCCATTTCTTTAAACCCCACCCCCCCCCCCCCCCCCCCCCTTATTGTTTTTTTAAAAATCGAAGGCCCTTTTGAAATCCAAAGAATTATTTTGATTTAGTATTCTTATGTGTATATTTCTGTAGATATCCAGAGCGAAAATATGTGCAGCTCTACTGCAGCCAGTCCTGAAACCCCGCCTGCTCCTCAGTCACCCATTCCTTCTGTTCAGCCTGTTCTGTCGTTTAACGTTTAGTTTCACACCATGTTCGGACTTTTTATTGTTAACGCTAATCACAGGTATTCCACGATGACTGTCGGTAATTTTCTAAGGGGTAGAGGTAGTTCTGCCTTTTTTTTTTTTTGTAAGTGGTGGTGGTGGGTGGGGTGGGGGGGGGGGGGGGGGGGGGGGCGCGGGGGGGGGGGTGGGGGGGGGGCGGGCGGAGCGGATTGAGAAGCGCCAAAAGCACGATTACAGATGTGACGCCCATCAGTCAAGTCGCACGCCCCCTATACGGGAACAGTGGTGTGTGACCATAGCACAGGACCGTGTGCACCTGTAGTCGTAAATCCTCCGGAAATTACAGTCGTCAACTGAACCATGTTTTACACCTATCCCCCCATCCCAACCCCAACCCCCCCAACCCCCCCACCCCCCCCCCCCCCCCCCCCCCCCCCCCCCCCTCCCCCGGCTTTTTCCCCGTCTTCCAGCCCCCTATCCACTTTCAGCGACTTGACGAGGGTAAAGCACTGGCGAAAAGCAGACGATCTTATCCACACCCGAAGCTCACGCTGCATACATTGAGGTCGTATTATACCAGGCTGCAGGCGAGCCATCAACACGGCCCATTGTCTCTTTTCTCTCAACACTCCAGTAGCTCTAACATGCGTGACAAGTAATCGCGCTTCTGTTCTAAGCTCCCCCAAGAGCTGACATCTGCATGATACACCATGCTTTGTGACAATACAAGTTTGTGATGGTTTTATCGAGGGATAGGGCTTCTAAAGGGGTCATCACACAATCCGTAGTGAACGAACGCCTTACATTTGGAGAGGACAGTGGGAACTCCCAGCTCTTACAAACGGGTCGAGTGTTTACCGTCTGCGCCACAGCGTGAACTGAGTATTAGTTGATGGACAAGTGAAATGATGTAAATGAAGTACTAAAGAAGAAATGATAGAGGTAAATGACAGCAACAACAACAACAACAACAAATGATAATAATAGTAATAATAATGATAATAACGATGATGTAATGACAATAATAACTTCCTCTCTGGCTTTTAGTTCTTACAGAAATTTATCTCGTTCAAACACACGAAGCAACCAAGTTGATTTTCAACGTAAACGCAGCTGAATCCAAGTAATTGCAGGCGCACGAGCGCGCTTGTGTGTTCTATATATGTGTTTTATGTGTGTTTACATTTCAACACCTTCTTCACACCTTTCCCCTCTCCCCTCTCTTTCCTATTTATTGTACTAAAAAAAAATCTTTGCTCACTCATTATCATAATAACAACTACGGAGTTATTATGCCAGCACTTACGTCTTGTCTCTACACATATTTTTATTTTATACACACACACACACACACACACACACACACACACACACACACACACACACCATAAAAACATCTCCCCCTCCACCCCCCAGTCACCCATCCAAGCTTCTTTCCCCTATCCCCATCTCGCCACAATTTCGACTAGCCAGCTCTGTCTGTCTGTCTGTGTCTGTCTCTGTCTCTCTCTCTCTCCCTCTCTCTCTCTCCCCGTGTGTAGTAGTAGAGGGAGCAGAACGTCGGAAGAGGGATGGACAAATAAGAAAAACCAAATCCCAGTGCATTAACTGTCAGTGAAGTAATCACAAATACCGGCGGGCAGTATTGCTCTGACGAAGCATGTGCTGTGTGAACACGAGTAATTCGCTTTCTGTTTGCTTGTTGGTTTGTCACTGATCGTAGGAATATTTACACGCTCTGGCGAATAGCGAAGCCCGATTCACGTGAATAGACGAGCATCTCAATAAAAGGCAGGCATCGGAGGAGAAAAAAACTAGACAAAGTTTTTAGGGAGCCCTACTGTCTTATTCATTATTGTTTAAAAAAAATCAATTCTATCCTCGACACAATGACAATTAAATATGAACGGCCTAGGGTTCGGAAAAAAAGGAAATGTTTTTCCAATGATGTAATCACCCCCCCCCCCCCCCCAATCCCCACCACCCCCCACCTCCTATCTCCAAAGCACCCCTATGCACCAGAAGTGGCAAGATTCTCTAACGTTTAGTGCGCAAAGTAATCGGTATTCTTCTCACTCTCTTGACAGCAGGGAAAAAAATGGCCGCGCGGCAATACAATCAACCAAATCGAAGGCGATGAAGCCAATGTCACCATCAGTGAGCATGCGTCAACGTGGCGCGTCTCACAAAAACTATGGCGGCCAAATCGTCCCCTGATTCCTGTCCCAGGGAAATGTGATAGTTCCTCTCTTATCCCTGACCGTCCCCATCCCTTCTTGATTGCAGTCCAGTTTCTATCAGCGTTTATGACCGTCGCTTCATCGTCATCAAGCTTCATGAGGAGTATCTCAATTACAAAGACAGCAGAAGGAAGAACAAAGACATCGTGACATAAAGTATTATGATTGTTCACTATCCTCATGCCCGCACCCCATCCCCCACCCTTTCCTTCCAAGACGCTTCCGCTTCTCTATTTCCCCGTCGTCGCATTCTACCAAATAAGGCTGTAGGCGATTCACTGTGACATACAGCGTATGATGCCTAGCAATTCTTCATGCACCCATCCCCCCCATCCCCTTTCCCCCGCCCTCTCCTCCTCTCCCTCTCTCTCAAAGGAAAGGCTTAGTGCGTCTCTTTGTGAAACAAAGTATAAAAATGATCACCAGTTATTCTTCATGTCCCCTCTTTTCTTCCTCATTCCTCTCTCTCTCTCTCTCTTCTCTCTCTCTCTCTCTCCTCTCTCTCTCTCTCTCTCTCTCTCTCTCCTCTCAAGAAAAGGCATTTCACTATAAACAAAGGTATATGACTACAAACAATTCTTCATGACCTCAGCCCTGCCTCCCCAACCAACTCCACTCTCTCTAAAACGAAAAAGCTATGGGTGTTTCACTGTGACGCAAAAACTACATGGCTGCCAGCTAGTCTCTCTCTCTCTCTCTCTCTCTCTCTCTCTCTCTCTCTCTCTCTCTCTCTCCCCCCCCCCTCCCCCAATCAAAACAATGTAATAACAGTTTTTTTTCCAATTTAAGTTGAACCCAACTTGTACTTAATGCCAGTAGACGGAGATCAAATCAGGAAAAGTACCATCGGACAAACCGAACCCGTTCCCAGCAAAGGCCATAATGAGCCAAATGAAATACATAAAACACGGTAACGGGGACGGATGACTGTCGACTAAGAATAAGGATTAAAAAAAATTTTACCCTTTTTTTCAAATCATTTCCTTATCAAAAGTCAAAACTACTCGCTCGACCCTTCCATTCGTTTTAATCTTAAAAAAATAAAAAGAAAAGAAAAAGAAAAAGAAACAAACAAAAACAAAAACAAAAAAAAAAAAAAAGAAAAGAAAAAAAAAGAAAGAGGAAAACACCATCAAACCAAACTAAATTAAAAAAACAAAACAAAAAAAAACGTCATATAACTCCAAAGAATCATCGTCGGTATAACCTCCCCTCACTTACGACTCATCTTCTCGCCGCCTTGATGCTTCCTTTTGTCTCTCTTTCTTGGTCGCTCGCCACCCAACATGTCTTTTTTTTTCCTTCTTTGTGTTTTTCCCCCCGCTTTTTCTGTCCTTCTCCTTTTTTTTTTTTTTTTTTTTTTTGTCTTTTTTTTTTTTCCTAACCCTTACCAGAGACCAAGGGTTTCGACGTGGCGCATTCGCGTGCAGAGATCTCGTTGCGAACACCCCTCTACTTCTTGGCTCCAAGTCTCCGCCTGGCTCGACCAACGCAGGCAATCAGAGGTCTTGAAATTAATTTAGCGCTTTCGTACGTTTGA
>JADBJO010000365.1:305000-312500 GCA_016801955.1 Conus betulinus | reverse complement strand
CTCCCCATGACCATAAAATGCTTGGCAACGGCGAGCACCATAGAGTTGTTGCTCTGATGTTAGCATTTGGGCTTCATAAGAAAACAGAGTAGAAGTCATTAATAGATTTATGACTCATCATGTTAGGGTCAGATCTCTCTCTCTCTCTCTCTCTCTCTCTCTCTCTCTCTCTCTCTCAGCTCGCACATATAAGTGTCTCTCAGCGCGCATATAAGTGTGTGTGCGCGCGCGCGCGCGCGCGCGCGAGCGCGTGTATGTGTGTGTGTATCCGTGAAAATGCTTTTTTTTTTGTTTTTTTCAGTAAATGATTGAACAGACACATTAATAAAACCTTTCCTATGTCGTGCGCAAATCATCAAAGAAACATGGCTGAAACATCTACTCATTACGCACATTAAGTTAACTACAGTAAAACAACATGCTTCACAATTATAAAAACGGGAAACGATCAATGTTCCTTTCCATACAAGGAAGTTACAAATTAATTCTACAAGTTAGAATGGTCCAACGTTTTCAAGCGACTTAATCCAAAAACTAAATATGAATAAAGCAGAACATTTGATTGTTTTTACTGAGATAAAAGATGGTTGAAATGCCATTTCATTTATGCTGACGATTTTCTCTCTATACCTCTTTTTTTTCTCCTTTCATGTATTTCGCTGGCATCGGCTTACAAGAACAGAATATTAAAGACTGTCATTTGAAGTAGCAGTTTGAAGACGCGTTCAGATTTATTGCATGAGGTTGTACTGTCCTGTATTATTATTCTGTATTTCATTACAGTGTTACGTTGTAATGTACGTATTTGACATTTTGGTGACATTATGAAATTGATGCTCTTCTCTCAGTCTAGACAATGGAATACGTCACCGAGTCTTAATTTGACTTGGCTGATGTCACTGGAAACAACAACAGCAATAGTAACAGCAGCAGAAGTAATCGTGATGTTAACACTCTCTTCCTCTCTGCATTTATGGTTCAGCAGAGAACGCAGTTTGGGAAATGACTGATAAAAAGTACCACACATCTTCAAAGAAACCTCTTGTGAAGCACATCTGATCCACAAACCTACAACACAACGTTCGCAAACGATGAAATCAAGTTGATGTGGTCCACTAACAACAAGCTAAGGGCAGCTTGAATCAGAGACTGATGGTCACCTATAACAACAACATTCAAAAATTCCCCATATCGGAATACATAACCCGACTCGAAGTTGTACAACGGGCCACACGTTACAATCTGACGCTGAGCCCAAGGAAGCTGCACGTAAGGCAGTCCAGCCTTCAATACATTGGTAACCTTCTCACAGCTGAAGGACTTCAGCCTGACCCAGCAAAAGGGGAAGCTGTTCGTGGACCTGCCAGCTCCCGCGAACAAAGTGATGTCAGAACGCTTTTTGGGTTTTTCTTCATGTACCTTGGTAAGTTCATTCCAAATCTGAGTGAAGAAAACGCCCTCTCTGCGTGACTGGTCTGCTAAAGATGTTTTGTTGGCTGGCAGCAAAGACACCAAAGGGTTCTCACGCTGAAAAAATTCCGACCTGCAGGGGGTTCGAACGCGCGACCGTCAGCTCAGCAGGCAAAACGTTCTAAGCATTTGGCTATGGGGACCCACTTAGTTGCCTTATGTTACAAACCTTTCGATTTTATTGGGTCGATTCCGATCTATATGTCTTGGGTTTCGCTTTGTACGTGTAAAGTTTAATGTGACATTTGTCTGCCAAATGATGCATGCACACACTGTCTCTGTAAAAGTACAAGAATAAGGATGAAAGTGCCAGAAGCTTCCAGAAAATGTCTGCCGAATGCTCGGAGCATTGTGACTGGCTGTAACACGTGATGGCTCTCGGTCCCTCTGCCACGTTCCCTGCATTGTAACTGGCTGTGCAACATCACAGTCTCTGGAACAGTCTGGAATATCCATAACTACTGACTGGCGAAGCCACGCCGTGTTTCTGGAACTTTCGATCTAATCACTGATAAATAAATGAAAGAATAAGAGAGCGGGAGGAATGCGATGTGAAGAGACAGAGTGGAAGCACACGTTTTTGTTTCGGGACTGTGGCAATAGTTACCGAGTATTGATTTGTGGAACTTTCACTGTTAGTAAACGCGTTAAAACACCACTTTCTCTGTCCGGATCGATTCAGCTAGGGATTAGAGGCAACTCTTTCCTTAACTAACATAATTTCAGTCAACCTTCAGTCGAACTTCGACTTATCGAAGAATCAAAAAAAAAAAAAGTCTGTGATGATCATTTAAAAGGGAACTCTCCATGCGTCCTACCCCTAGAACACCATGCCTGTTCCACTCCAGCTCGTCACAGTAACACAAAACTAAGTGAAGCTTAGCAGTGAACAGGATTTCCACTGGCACCCCAATATTAAAACTGGCCAACTCGCTGCTCATACTTAAAAACGAACGGGACTGCTGGGGTGGGGGTGGGTGGGGGGTGGGGGCTGGCTTTTCGCTGTTCATTGTCAACAGCGAGCAGTCCGACTGTTGGAAACAAAACAAAGAAACAAACAACGATCTATAAACACTGGCTTTTAGGCTTGCTAAGAGTTAACAACGAACGGTAGGACAAATAAACACAAAAAAAAAATGGCCATTTCGCTGCTCGTCTAGCTACGAACAGTAGATTTGTTACAAACAAACAAAACATAAAAACTGGCATTTCGCTGCTAATTTTGTCAACAACGAACAGTAGTACTGTTAGAAAACAAACAAACAAACAAAGCACTAAAACTGGCCTTTTCACTGCTCAACTACTTTACGAAATAACGAAAATAGTAGGACTGTTAGAAACAAACATTTATGAACAAAAAAAGTTAGTAGTCCTGTTAGAAAAACAAACAAACAAACCAACAAAGAAACAAACAAAACACTAAAACTGGCCTTTTCACTGCTCAGCTACGTTTACGAAATAACAAATATTAGGACTGTTAAAAATAAACATTTATAAACAAAAAAGTTGAAAAGTCTGTTCTAAAGTACTAAGCATTTGCAGCAGCAGTAACCTCAACCATCACTATTAAACTCTACGTAAACAGAGTGGGAACGGAGGAATATGGGCAGGGGAGGAGTGCGATGGAAGGAATGGAGGGAGGGGGTGGGGGGTGGAGGAGGGGGGGGGGGGGGGAGATTGAGACTCGAGGCTCCAAGCCGGCAATGTGTACCACCTGTTTTCAACACTGCGCAGACCACAAAGGTCCTTCCACTCATATCCCTCATCCCTCCCCCCCCGCCCCCGCCCCCCCCCCCCCGCTCCCCCCCCCCCCCCCCCCCCCCCCAGCCCCGCTCTCCCATTCCACTCGCACAAATTGATTAGGCGCGGCGTGGGTAGAGGATGATATCACTCGCAACAATTCAAGACTGGAAGAACGAGGCATGAGACTGCTGACACAGAGAGAGAGAGAGAGAGAGAGAGAGAGAGAGAGAGAGAGAGAGAGAGAGAGAGAGGACTTAGTTGTGGTGTGAGAGTGGAGGAGAGAGGTTTGGGGAACGGTGGTGTGATGAGCGGGTAAGGTGGGGGTGGGGTAGGGGGGAGGGTTTGAGAGGTGAAAGGTGAGGGGTGCTTTAGGAGGCGCGGCGTGCCGGACGCGCTGTGTTACGCCGCTCAGTGTCCGAGACTCTCTGTCTGCCCTCATCCGGCATACCCCTACCCTTCTTCTGCGTCCTCCTTCCTCTCTTCGTCTCCTCTCCTCTCTCTCTCTCTCTTTCCTCTCCTGTCTGTCTGTCTCTTTCTCTCTTTTCTTCTCACTCCCCCCTCTCTTTCTCCGTTTCTCTCTTTCTCTCTCTCTCTTTCCTCTCTCACTGTCTCTTTGTCTCTGCTCCTCTCTCTCTCTCTCTCTCTCTCTCTCTCGTCTCTCTTCTCTCTGTTTTCTTTCCCCGGCGTCGGGGCTCTCTGTCTGTCGTCTGTCTGCTGTCTGTCTGTCTCTCTTTCTCGGTCTCTCCTCCCCTCCTCTTACTCCTCCTCCTTCTCTCTCCTTCTCTCGCCTCCTCTTCCTCCCTCCGCCCCCCCACTGTTCCTCCTCCCCCCCTCCTCCCATTCTCTGCCCCCCCCCCCTCTCTCTCTCTCTCTCTTAAATGTTGTGAGTAAAAAGTTCTCCGTTCTCTTCTCTATTTCCGCATCTCTCTCTCTCTCTCTCTCTCTCTCCTCTCTCTCTCTCTCTCTCTCTCTCTCTGTGTGTGTGGTGTGTGTGTGTGTGTGTGTGTGTGTGTGTGTGGTGTGTGTCTGTCCTGTCGTGTCTGTTGTCTGTCTGTGTCTGTCCTGTCTGTGTGTCTGTGTCTGTCTGTTGGTCTGTCTGTCTCTCTCTCCTCTTTTCTCTCTCTCTCTCTCACGCTCAATACACTTTTCTGAGTTCTGATGTCCCCCCCACCACCTCGCCCGTCTCTCTCTCTCCTCTCTCTCTCTCGCTATCTCTCTCCTCTCTCTCTCTCTCTCTCCTTCTACTACTACTACTTCTACAGCTACTACAACAACTGCTGCGACGACGACGACGACGACGACGACAACGACGACTTTAAGCAGCTGTAAAAATGATTTGTCTCTTCGTACGCGAGGGCAGCATCAGTATAAAAATCAAAACAAGATGAAACAAAACAGAACAAAAGCAGAGGGGCTATAGACTCTCTCTCTCTCTCTCTCTCTCTCTCTCTCTCTCTCTCTCTCTCTCTCTCTCTCTCTCTCTCTCAGAAGGAGAAGAAGAAGAAGAAGAAGAAGAAGATGATGATGATGATGATGATGATGAAGAAGAAAGAAGAAGAGAGAACGAACGAACTAACGAACGAATTTTATTTTCAGGGGATAGTGGAGTAAGCATAACTGCTTTTTTTTTTTTTATCCAGCCCTCCGGGCCAAAAAAAAGAAAAGAAAAGAGAGAGAGAGAGAGAGGAGAGAGAGAGAGAGAGAGAGAGAGAGAGAGAGAGAGAGACAGACAGACAGACAGACAGACAGACAGACAGACAGACAGACAGACAGACAGATAGAGACAGAGAGAGAGAAATTCTATGATTTGAAAAAAAAAAAAATCATCATCGATTGCATTCGTTTTGACTTCTCCCATTAAAAGGCTTCTTTGTCGTGTGGAACTGCTGTGAGAGAACTTCGTCATTTGAACTGCCTACGTCAAGACTGTCATGTTTAATTTAAAGATTGTCTAATACACTTAAACAAAAACATTGAAAACAGCCGACGGAATTTTGATCGCTGGAAGCAAGCATAAACCAGGCTCTTTAGTTAAGAAATTCAGGCCAAAACGTGTACTTCCGCTGGGGAAAAAAAATCTCTTAAAAACGGAGAGCACCAAGTTGTTCGTGCGAGCTCAACGATAGATACGAAACGAACGAATGATTCTCATTTTCAACGCAGAAAGCGAATCAATTAGCAGCATGATGAGCGCCATAGAAACAAATGAGAGGTCGTTTGTGATGAGAACTACTTCTCGAAACTCCTCCCGGTCATACAGGGACTGTTGTCACGGAATGTATGTGTCTAGCTTCTGCTGGTGCTTGGAAGTTTATTATTACTGTTTCAAGTGTCCATGCAGCTGCCGTAATTTTTTTCCCCTCTTCAGAGCTTTTTCTAATATTCTGTTTGTTTGCGTGTTTTTCTATTCACCTTGTTTTCGTTTGTTCTTTTTTCTGTTTTCATTTCGATTTTCTTTTATATTGTATATACCTCTGTGTTTTTTTCTCTCTAAGATGCAAACGGCGTTTGATTATGGTCTCAGTATTCTAAGATTTGGTTTCATGTGTGAAACGTGAATTAAAAAAAAAAAGACGAAAAAGGGAACAACTCGATTCATGAAAACAGAACAATAGAAGACACACAAACGAATGCTTATATCAGATAATTTTGTACACGGGCAGACGGGCAGTTTGTTTCAGACAGAAGATATAAAGATAGGCAGACAAGCAGATTATTATAGTAGTAGATCGATATTTAGACAGACAGATAATTATATCTGTAGTTATCTAGATAGGTACTTATTTCCACACCAACAGCATGTAGATAAAGAGACAGACATTTCTATCAGACAACTAGTTAGATAAACTTACAGGCACATTTCTATGTCCCATCTTTCTTTTTATTGTTTTGTTTTTATTTAGACAGACAGACAGCTATAAAGCTACATGAATACAACGATGTTCAGATGTGTATGTACAGAGCTACAAAGATACCCCCGACAGACAGATTAACAGCAGATAAGGTTTTAATCGTTACTGTTCAGCCCACCACACAGAGCCTTTTCAGGGCTGAAAGGAAATCTTAACTGAGGCAGGGAATAGTAAACAATAGATAACGAACAAGAAGGGTAACTCTTGCTCCCATGATGAAATGATTACACGCCCATAACTCCTAACAAATGCCGCTCACAACACCGCCAAATCGCCCAGCAGAAAAGCTTTCAATGAGAATTATGGACGGGACGTGCCGCCACTTCACATGGGAGCAAGAGTTATCCTGCTTGTTCGTTAGTTACTGTTATTATTTCCTGTTTCATTTTAAGGTGTCGTGTGAAACCAATCAAACCGAGGTTACCTGTATTTGTTACTCTTTGTCCCTGTGATTAGTAAGGCAATATTCAAGGACGAAAAGGCTGCGCCAGTCTTGAATAAATGTCAATTTGCGCATGTACATTTCTCTAGTTGTTTTTTGCTGTGTTCATGCGTCGGGTACAGTGTATACAAGACAGCTTGGAACGTTCTCTGCAGGGCTATGAAAGTCGCGAAAGAAGAAAGGTCACATCACAAAACGAGCAAAAAGAAAACCCTCTTGAAAAAGAAAAACAAAACAAGCAAAATGTTATTACGACAATGTAGCTCAACAACGTCTTAAGGGTTATAACACTTGACTTTGCTGAGATTGCCAGGTATCACCCTCTCTTTCACACCCCCACATTGAACACACACAAAAAAAAAATGAAATGGCCAAAATAAATCATAACAGGATACAAGTTCAAAAACGATTCGCAGAATGGACAGTTAAGAGTCAACTCTGGACAATGTTTACAAGTTTCACAACCCAATTCCCAGAAAAACAACCCCCCCCCCCCCAAAAAAAAAAAAAAAAAAAGGTAGGCATATCTTAAATTGCTATAAAATACTGAAAAAAAGTAAATGATTTTCAGAACAAAGACAGGAGAACAGTCCACAAACGCAGGCAAAACAAAGTGTAGACGAGAGTAAAGAAAGATAAAAAGCAATTTAAAAAAACAAGCGGGGACTGACTCGAACAGAGCGACTGGATCGGAGGGGGGGGGGGGGGGGGTGGGGGGGGGTTACTAACACAGAACTTCCAGAATGTAGAATACTGAAAGAGCCCTCAGGATCCCACAGAGATAGATAGATAGACAGATAGCCAGGCAGGTAGCTAGGTGCCGGTGGAAGCCAGAGAATTGCTGTCCTCAACCGACGACGCAAACCAGTGAAGTGCAGGATCGCTCGCGGCTGGTTGGTCGGCAGCTGAAGACAGCACTGCCCTGGGTCCCAC
>JADBJO010000365.1:277500-302500 GCA_016801955.1 Conus betulinus | reverse complement strand
CTTCTACGCCAGACTTCGGGGATTGGTCATGCGCACGGGCATTCTCTCTCTCTCTCTCTCTCTCTCTCTCTCTCTCTCTCTCTCTCTCTCTCTTAATGCATACGTTCACCCACGAGACTTCCATTTACAAAGTGACCACCCACACAAAGCAATCGTGTTCAACTGGTATCGCCCAATATTATTGTGCTTCCGTCAGCTGTTCGACTTGTATCTTGAGACCTGAATATCCAACATCCCCTCTCTTCCCCTTCCTCCCTCCCTACCCTACTCCTGTCTGCCGTTTTACCTTAAGCTTGTGTACGCGTTCAACTTAAATATACATAAACTAGCTAACCCGACCTTTCCTTCCGTTCTCCCCCATCGGTCTCCATTTATTTCCCCACATTTTTCCCCCATCCTTTTCTCATTTTTTTTGTCTTGTTTTGTTTTTAAAACTCCTTTCTCCTATTTTCCCCACTTTTTTTTGTTTTTAGGTTTGTTCTGGGTTTTTTTATTATTTTATTTATTTATTTTATTTATTTATTATTATTTTATTTTTTTTTGCTTTACGGACGCCCACTCACCATGCAAATCTGTATGTTGTACATACTGTCTGGGTTTATTAATGCGCTAATGTTTGGTGTACTGACACATTTATTCTGTGTGTGTCACAACACAGAGAGGAGGGACACACAGAGAGAGAGAGAGGAGAGAGAGAGAGAGAGAGAGGAGGAGAAGGAGTGAAGAGAGAGAGGAGGAAAGAGAAGAAAGAGAGAGAGGAGGAGAAAGGAAAACAAGGAGAAAAAGAAAGGAGAAGAAGAATGAAGGAGATAAAAGAGAAGAAAGAGAGAGAGGAAGAAAAGAGATAACGGAATAAAGGAAATAAATGCGAGTAGAGAGAAGAAAAGCAGAAGAGTAGTAAAAGCTAACAAAATAAAGAAATAAATGCACAGTTATGTAGCAAATATGAAGCCAAATAAGTAGCAAACCTAGAGGCGTCCAGCTTGTAGCCCGTTCCACCCGCCCTCCCTGTTTTTCTAGTTATCCAATAGATAAACACAAGTAGTGTATCAGTGCCCAAGTCATCAACAAGGCGTCACGTAGTGCAAACGCGTCTCCCTCTTTACCACTCCTCTACTTAGTGCCGCGTCTGCCGAGTCAACGGTGTTAAAAGTATACAAATGAATGAATGATGAATGAATGATAGATAAACACGTAGATAATGAATTACAAATAAAACAAGCAAACAAACAAACATATTCTAAAAACTATATTCTGCGCTTCAGAGTGTAGTCCGTGCATGATGATAACACGTAATTGAAAGGCATGGCTACTCAAGAGCTTTTGGTGTTGAAAGTTAGTGGTCGGGGGCGAGGGAGGATAGGGGCGGGGGCGGGGGCGGGGGGGGGGGGGGAGGAGGGGAAGGGAAGGAAGGTAGGAGTGTCTCTTAAGCCCGTCTCCTTTTTTTTTTTTCTTTTTTTTTACAACAGAGCTGGAGGAAACATTGGGAGTCCATCGAAACACGATCTTCTGCCCTCCTTTAAAACCACGTTTGGAGAAATGTTGCACGTCCGCAGAACTGCAATCCTCTTCCCCCGTCCAAGCCTGTACTTAGGGGATACCTTGACTGTGTGCGGTATTGCAACCCACATTCCCGCTCTGAGACTGATTGCTTGTTGGAATAATGGAGGTCCACCGAATTGCAGTTTTCTGTCCAGTTTGGAACTGTGCTATGGAAAATGAAAAGATCCAACGAAGCGCAGTCTTTTGTCCAGTCTGGAACAAAGCAATGGGAAATAATGAAGGCCCACTGACTTGCAGTCTTCTGTCCACTCTGGAACTGTGTGATGGGAAATTATGAAGGTCCAAGGAATTGTGGTCTTCTGTCGTCTCTAGAACTGTGCAAAGGGAAATAACGAAGATCCAACGAATTGCAGTCTTCTGCCCAGTCTGGAACTGTGCATGGGGACCCGCTTGTGTCCGGTGAAATCACTATCTTCCTTCCCGCTCCCAAAACTCTACAGAAGAAAGGATGCAGATTCATAGGATTACAATCTTCTTTCAACCTGAGAACTATCCGTGGGGGAAGCGTTAAAAAAAAAAAAAAAAAAAAAAAAAAAAAAACCGTGACGCGGCAGTCTTCTTGTCCACTTTGTCCACGCTTGGTCACACATCAGCACCGTCCACCACACCCACCGTCCCTATCACCGCCAAAAAAGACGGGGAGAAAAAAATAGCAACCTTCCCATCACACTTTTCCCTCTCGTCTCCAGCCCCCTCCCCACACCACCTCCCCCCCAAAAAGAAGAAGAAGAGGAAAAACAAAGAAGAAGAAGAAAGAAGAAGAAGAAGAAGAAGAAAGACCGACAGTATTCTCGCCAACATTGAGTAAGTTGATAAAAACAAGTGTGCAATTCTCACTTTTCTGGATTCTGATGACTGTTCTCACGATGGTGACCTTTGGCGGTGGTGACTCTATTCCCACCACGGTCCAGGGCTCTGCATGTCCCGATAATGAGGACATCGTAGTCCTCTCACGGCAGCCCACGACAGGTCGTCTCCATGCAGCCCTCTTCTTTCATCTCCCTCACACCCTGCACGTCGACTGGGCCCCCGTAAATGGGAGAGTACTCCCTTTTCCCATATTTGAAATTAGTGCTGTCACTACTCCTATTTTTTTTACACAGAGAGTAGCATCGCCAATACTCAGTTTCCCCATGCACACAGTTTATGTGTACTCTTGAAAGTTTGCTCAAAACACATTACAATGAAATCAAGGAACTGGAGAAGTCCACAACACCTGGAGATGCTAACAGACAAGTGCACGGTTGTCCTGCATGCCTCAGTTCTACATTAAATTCCACTCTAATAGCGCTGTGCCCTAATGACTCTTCTCTCCGGCTGTAATAGGTTTGTTTAGTATTCAAAAGTACCCACACTTCTGTTGTAAAAGAGGGAGAAATGGAAATCCCTTTTCTTTTCAGGAGGTACACATACTGTCAGCACCTCCTTTGCCGAAGGAAAGGTAGGCATTCCTTTTCCCATGGAAAGGAGTTCCATGTATTGTCAATAGTCCTTTTTCTCACAGAGGGAAGTAACTGTACTGTTAGTATTCCCTTTGCTCACATAAGGAAGTACACAAATAGGTCTCAATTTGCCACAGAAAGGAGTGCATGCACTGTCAGTACTCCTTACTCCCAATGAAGGGAGTGCATGTACTGTCAGTACTCCTTACTCCCAATGAAGGGAGTGCATGCACTGTCAGTACTGTCCTCTTACTCCCAATGAAGGGAGTGCATGTACTGTCAGTACTCCTTACTCCCAATGAAGGGAGTGCATGCACTGTCGGTACTCCTTACTCCCAATGAAGGAGTGCATGCACTGTCGGTACTCCTTACTCCCAATGAAGGGAGTGCATGCACTGTCAGTACTCCTTACTCCCAATGAAGGGAGTGCATGTACTGTCAGTACTCCTTACTCCCAAAGGGGAGTGCATGCACTGTCGGTACTCCTTACTCCCAATGAAGGGAGTGCATGCACTGTCGGTACTCCTTACTCCCATGAAGGGAGTGCATGCACTGTCGGTACTCCTTACTCCCAATGAAGGGAGTGCATGCACTGTCGGTACTCCTTACTCCCAATGAAGGGAGTGCATGTACTGTCAGTACTCTTACTCCCAATGAAGGGAGTGCATGTACTGTCAGTACTCCTTACTCCCAATGAAGGGAGTGCATGCACTGTCGATACTCCTTACTCCCAATGAAGGGAGTGCATGCACTGTCGGTACTCCTTACTCCCAATGAAGGGAGTGCATGTGCTGTCAGTACTCCTTACTCCCAATGAAGGGAGTGCATGTGCTGTCAGTACTCCTTACTCCCAATGAAGGGAGTGCATGCACTGTCGGTGCTACTTTTTCTCACAGAAGGGAGTGTATGCACTATCAGTACATCCTCTTCCCCACAGAAGGGAATGTGTGAACTATAACTACACCCTTTTTCCCCCACAGAGGGGATCTCATAAACTGTCCTAACATCCTGTCTGCACTCTATGAACTGTTAGTTTTGTCTGGACTCTCTGTCAGTGCTTCTGATTTTCCTACAAAAAAAGAGAGAACCAGTTTACACTACCGTTTTTTTTTTTCCACCGAAGAAAGTACATGTTCTGTCTGCCATCCACCTCCCCCATTCCTCCCTAAGATACAGTCCTTCATTCCATGTCTAGTATTTAAAGCCAAGTTGAGCGCAGAGAAATCGGGGGTGCTTTAGCAGGACTCTTACCCATGTCAAAATCAATGCATATCTGCGTGTTGAAAATAAAATAAAACAAAACATTGCAAACATGCTGAAAACGGGTTAAAACCGGATCTCTTGTTTACAAAATATTGGATCAAGCCTCCAGATTAAAAAAAAAAATCATATCTGGTGAAACATTTCTGAACACGATCCTCATGTATTCTGTTGCAAAATGCGCACGCTTACACACACACACACACACACACACACACACACACACACACACACACACACACACACACACAGAGGCAGGCAGGCAGGCAGACAAAGAGAGAGAGAGAGAGAGAGAGAGAGAGAGAGAGAGAGAGAGAGAGAGAGAGAGACAGGCAGACAGACAGCCAGAGACAGAGAGAAAAGAAAGACAGGCAGGCAGACAGACAGCCAGAGACAGAGAGAGAGAGAAAAATATAACAGAGAAATAGAGGGACGGAGACAAAGAGAGAGAAAAAGAAGGAGAGAAAACGAAAAGGAGGGGGGGTAGGACAGGGGAGGAGGGAAGGGGGGTTGGGGTAGAAAGAGAGAGGGAGAGGGAGAGAGAGGGGAGGAGGAGAGAGAAGGAAGGAAGAGAGAGAGAGAGAGAGAGAGAGGGGGAGAGAGGAGAGAGAGAGAGAGAGAGAGAGAGAGAGAGAGAGAGAGAGAGAGAGAGAGAGAAGAGTTTCTGACAGCTTTTCATGGAGCAGACAGAACTGTTAATGTGCAAGTGGGAAAAACAAACCAATAAGGCGAAACTAAATCCAAGATTAAATAAAAAATAAACGCAAAAAAACCAGCGGAGTGGGGTGAGAAGAATAGGAAAAGGAGAGGGCACGCCCCCCTCTCCCCTCCCCTCCCTCCCCCCCCCCCCCCCCCAAAAAAAAAAAAAAAAAAAATAAATAAAAAAAAAAGGTTGCGGGCAGAGAAGAATTGTCGGAGGGCGGGGTGGGGCGGTAAGACAGAGAGACAGAGAAAGAGAAAGCAAGAAAGAGAGAGAGAGACAGACAGAGATAAAGAGAGAGAGAAAAAAAGAGAGTGTAATAGAGGGATGGAGACAAAGAGAGCAAAAAAAGGAGGAGAGAATGTGGGTTGTTGGGGGGGGAGGGCTGGGGACTTAGGAGGGGAAGAGGGGCAGTGTGGGCGCGAGACAATGAGTTATAATCCAGAAAAAAGCTTACTCATGTTCCTTTCTTTTTTTTTTTTTAAATCGAGGTGAAGCTTTTGTACGTGCTTACCGAGACAGGGTGGAGAGACCCCTTTGTGTAAACACCATTATCTTTTCATTAACATTCCAATCATGGTCGACCCATCACTTTTTTTTTTTTTTTTTTTTTTTGGGGGGGGGGGGGGAGCTGTTTTTGAACTCTTGGATGCTAGAATACCACATAATTATAGTGGCTGATGTATCTCCATTTGATGCCAAAGTGAAGGCTGACACACATTGGGCAGTGTCTCACTGACGAATCCCAATCAGCGGACGAAAGAGTCCAGGGCAGGCGACGTGAATGGTTCTGTTTTCAAGTGAATTATGATGATCCCCATAGACCGCCAGTGGAGTGGAAGATTTAATAGTCCAACGCCCCCCCCCCCCCCCCCCCCCCCCCCTGCCAACCTCCTCTCCCACCCCTTTTCGTTGCCATTTTTTCTTTGTCTTGTTGTACCGTCCTTTTTCTTTTTTTTTTTTTTTTTTTTTTTTCATTTTAATCTTGGCAGGTCATTGCTGATAAAGCAGAAGAATAATCCGCGTGCACTTGTATGGCGACCCCCCCCCCCCCCTCCCCCGCCCTCCAACTCCTTCCTGTTGTTCTCTCTCTCTCTCTCTCTCTCTCTCTCTCTCTCTCTCTCTCTCCTCTATATATATATATATATATATATATATATATATATATGTATGTGTGTGTGTGTGTGTACAGTGGTGTGTGTGTGAGACAGAGAGAGAGAGAGAGAGAGAGAGAGAGAGAGAGAGAGAGGAGGAGCGAGGGGGGGGGGGGGGGGGGTAGGAGAGTTTTCACAGCCTGTTTTATTCTAATCATCATCCTCCCGCCGACACAGTAGTAAAGCACGTGACGCGACGCATCTCTCTGTATGGTTTGACCATCTCCTCCCCCCCTCCCCCCCCCCCCCCCCCCCACATCACTTTCTCCGTCCTCCCCACTCTGGTCCTCCCACTCGTCTCTTCCCTTCACACTTCCCATACCGCCACCCCCCCCTCCCCCCCATCCACCCCCCCCCCCCCCCTCCCTCCACTCCCCTCCTCTCCCCTCCCCCGAACTTGTATTCAGGCCCCGAAATGCCGGCGAGAAACAGGCGGCAGTTAGCAGGCCAGGGGAGATAAGCCACTTCCGTGTTAATCCCGTCTTGTTCTCAGCAACAGAAGAGTTCTGTTCCAGCGAGGGCACCTCTGTCTCTACTGAGGGCCCAGCTAAATAAACCCGACCCGTCCCTCCCTCCCTCCCGCCCCCCTCCCGCCCCTTTGTTCTCTCCCTTCACGGTGTCACTAACTAGAGTTGCCGGCCTTGTCATTTTTATCCGCTTCTCTCCTTCCGTCTCCCTTGTCCCCGCAAATGAAGGATTCATTATATATATATATATATATATATATATATATATATAGAGATAGATATAGATAGAGATAGAGAGAGAGAGAGGATTCATTATATGTGTATATGTCTGTGTCTGTCTGTCTGTCTATCTATCTGTCTGTCCGTCCGTCCGTCTGTCTGTCTGTCTGTCTATCCATCTATCTGCTGCCCATATCTGTTGTACGTCATTTTTATTTTCCTTAAAGATGTTCATCTCCTCGGCACCTCTCTGTCTGTCTGTCTGTCTGTCTCTCTCTATATATGTATAAATATAAATACGTGTGGGTGCGCGCGCGCGCGTGCGCGCATGCGTGTGTGCGTGTGTGTGCATGTGTGTGCGTGTGCGTGTGTGTGTGTATGTGTGTGTGCGCGCGCGCGCGTGTGTGCGCGTGTGTGTGTGTGTGTGTGTGTGTGTGTGTGTGTGTGCGCGCGCGCGCGCGCGCGTGTGTCTGTGTGTATGTTTGTGTGAAAGCAATTGCAGAGACACACACACGCGCGCACAACACACACACACACACACACACACACACACACACGTCTCCCCAACTCTCCGTCCTCTCTCTCAACTCACCAGCTTTACGATTGAACATTCTATCAAGATCTCCTCGAGCTCCTCTCTTCAACTTTCTTCCCTACACGCACATATACACACGCTCTCAAACCTCCGCCTTTCGTCATCTCCTCAGCTTTACAACTAGGCACAAAACAAGGAGTAAACCTGGAGTTTTGAGCCCCCTCTCCTTCCCCTCCCCTCCAGCCCTTTCCCTACCTCCTCTACATTTAAGGTCCATTCATCTTCAAACATCCTTTTCTTTCCAACATGTTTTCCTTCCGGTCATATTTCAAAGGGAGGAAAGCGTTTTTACCAGTGCCAGGGATACACGAGTTGACAGATTTGAATTGTTCGGCAATACTGAGCGAAAGCATTCACTGGGTTTTCAATACACGGACCTAAACTCCCGTCCAATTAAAAATGTAGGGGGTGCATCCAAACTGAATCTTCCCTCCATTCGTCGATGCAACAGCTGCAAGATTTTATGTGAAATGTTCACAGACATATAAACGTCTCCTCAAGGGCGAGGCGCGTGCACGCACTTGTAAGTCAAATTTTCTGATTAACGTTTTTTTTTCCCCACTTGCAGGTTTTACGGTTGGGGACTTATTACGGCGAACAAATTACTTCTTGGTTTGGGTCAGACTGTTTTGAAATTGTTTCATCATTTTTATTGTCGCTATTACCGTTTTGACATTTGACTCCACTATCAACTTTAAAGCTGATAGTTATCTAGCTCTTTCATTTATGTTATGATCTTTTCAAAGCAAACTTGTGTGACCTTGATTCAAACTGATTCCGCTGTTTATTATTTCTTTTCTTTTACGTCCGACAATAAACGCCAAGTTTGAGGATTTTTCGACCGCAACGTTCAGATGTATCCGTGACGGTAGAAAACTAAGAGGGGGTTTGAAAATCTTGCCCTTGGCACCGTCTTTCCTCACTCGCTCACACACCCCATTCTCTCTCTCTCTCTCTCTCTCTCTGCGCTGTTTGTTGACCAACATAGCATCGCTGCGTGCCCCGATTAATGCGAGGACCAGTGAAAAACACACACAGACAGAACTCCGTGCCGGAGGGCTGAGTGTAGGGGGGTTGGGAGGGGTGGTGCGAGAGAGGGGGTCAGTAAGATGCTTAGAGCAAGGAAGGCGGGAGGAACGAGACGAAGATGAGAGGAAAGGAGCGAGATAGGCGGGCCAAAACGGGGAATAAAGGGAGATTTGTGTCAAAGTTACCGCCAGTCTCTCTCGTGTAGCGTTGGGTTACACCTCACACCTTGGTGGCCGGCGGCTAAATCAGCCAGCAAAAAATCCGAATCCAAGTAACACGGCCTGGCTGGTTACTTCGCTAGCAAATCGCATTGTTGGCGGTTAGAGATTTCGGGTTCGAATCCCGCAAGCGCCCCCAATCAAACATCTTACACTGCCCATTTTAAACGTGTTGTTCTGGGTGGTGTCGGTGTGCAGTGGTTATTAGCAACTCACCGCACCCTGTTCATTCCGTTCTCCCTGGTACGGTGTTCCAGTCTACCACATCACCGGATATGCATGTGGATGTGGATGTGGATGTTTAATCCACCATGACACATATTGGGTTCCCTCTGAGATCCAAACAGGCACCAGTATTTGATTGCCTCGTCACTGGGCCTAATTTTCATCTTCATCCTCATTTCGTCTTAATCCTCATTTCATTTTCATCCTTGGGCCTCATTTCATCTTCATTCTCACGTCACCTTCATCCTCATTTCATCTTCATTCTCATTTCGTCATCATCCTCATTTCATCTTCATTCTCATTTCGTCATCATCCTCATTTCATCTTCATTCTCATTCCGTCATCATCCTCATTTCATCTTCATCCTCATCCTCATTTCATCCTCATTTCATCTTCATTCTCATTTCGTCTTCATCCTCATTTCATCTTCATTCTTATTTCGTCATCATCCTCATTTCATCTTCATTCTCATTTCGTCTTCATCCTCATTTCATCTTCATTCTCATTTCGTCATCATCCTCATTTCATCTTCATTCTCATTTCATCTTCATCCTCATTTCATCTTCATTCTCATTTCGTCTTCATCCTCATTTCATTTTCATCTTCAGTTCATCTCCATCCCTCATTTCATCTTCATCCTCATTTCATGTTCTTCTTTCTTGGCCTGATTTTATCCTCATCCCCCCTTCCCCTCCCCCCCCCCCCCCCCCCCCCCCCCCCCCCCCTGCTTTTGATGGGGATGACTCCAAAGTCTGCTGCCAGTCAGTGAGCCTCTCCTTCATGTCCATGGCCTATCTTTTTTTTCAAATCTTTAAGGGGGAAAAAAGAAAAGGAAAAAAAGAAAGGAGCCGATATCCATCTTGCGTATCGTAGAAACACTTTCACAGTGTCAGTTTCATCAAGGAAGTGTTACTGCGTGCGGACTAGTCCATATAAGCTACACCACATCTGCTAATCTACGAAATCACAGTGAGTAGGATATATAACTGATGGATAAATGAATCGATAACTACGATGAAAGAATCTAAGACTAGGGTCTTTATATATACGTCTGACCTACGTATTAGCCCAGCGCGCTGGACAGACCTTTGAGTACCTACCCTCCAATGTCTGCGCAACTACTGTAGTTGTATCTATGTGTATGCGTGCGTGCGCGCGCGCATGTATATATGTGTGTACGCATATGTGTGTGCATGGATGTGCGTGAGTGGGCAGACCTAAATATATGCCAGTGTACGCGGTTAGCATGTACTTCTACGTGTGTGCACGCATGTTCATGTGTATGCGTGTGAGTATATGTGTGTGTGTGTGTGTGTGTGTGTGTGTGTGTGTGTGTGTGTGTGTGATCTGTGTGGGTTTGTGTGAACATACATGTGCGTACATATATGTGCGCATGCCTGTGTATATGGGCGTATCCGTGTGTGTGTGTGTGTGTGTGTGTGTGTGTGTGTGTGTGTGTGTGTGTGTGTGTGTGTCGCGCGCGCGCGCGCGCCCCGCGCGAGTGCGTGTGTGTTTCTGTCTGTCTGTCTGTCTGTCTGATTATTTATGGGGAAACTGCTATTCAGGAGATGACATTGTTATTCTTGTGTAATAATAACGATGATGATGTTTCATCCTGGCAGAACTGATTGTTCCGAAATATTCGGGGTCAAATCACACGTTGAAGGTGAAAATGATGGGTCGGTTTTGAAAATTATGGGCCAAGATCGAATGAACTCGCTGCAACATTCATACATGCATACACGAACATGCAAGCATGCATGCACACGCACAAACGCACTTACATATGAGCGCGAGAACAACGTGCGCACAAGACGCGCGCGCCCGCGTGCACACACACACACACACACACACACACACACACACACACACACACACACACACACACACACACACAGAGAGAGAGAGAGAGAGAGAGAGAGAGAGAGAGAGAGAGAGAGAAGAGTTTAGAATTGAAAAAATTGTTTTAGAACGGAGCACAGCACTGGCGCCTCATCCCGCGCAGCGTTAGGTTAACGTGAGACTGTAATTAATGCTAATGCGAGAAGAATCGACCCTCCAGTGAAAGCCACGCGTGAGACGGAGAGAGAGAGTGGGACGGGAGAGAGAGAGAGAGAGAGAGAGAGAGAGAGAGAGAGAGAGAGAGAGAGAGACAGACAGACACAGAGAGAGAGAGAGAGAGAGAGAGAGAGAGAGAGACAGGCGGAGAGAGAGAGAGAGAGAGAGAGAGACAGACAGACAGACAGACAGACAGACTGACAGAAGACAGACAGACAGACAGACAGACAGGACAGACCAAGGGACAGAGACAGAGAGAGAGAGAGAGACAGAGACAGACAGACAGACAGACAGACAGAGAGAGAAAGACAGACAGGCAGACAGACAGACAGACAGACAGAGAGACAGAGAAAGAGAGAGAGACAGACAGACAGACAGAGAAAGAGAAAGAGAGAGACAGACCAACGGACAGAGACAGAGAGAGAGAAGGGGAGGGGGTTTGGACTCTCCATGTAAAAAACCACGACCATCATGCATGCAAAAGATTAGAAGAGAAATAAACACAGACATCACAAACATTGTTTGATGGCATGCAGACCTGATATATTTTAAACCACTGCGATATATGACATAAACACTAGCATCAGTCGGGAAAAAAATGTTCCCCATTCTTTGAATATTTTGTATGAGAAAACAGCAGACATCTTGATAGTACTTTCATTCTTACCAGCCACACGCAGCCCAGTGTGTTTTACATCTTTGGGATTACTACAATCTTTTCTGTGAATAAACAGATATATTTATTCATGGTCACAATGCGTAACGCCTTCTCAGCTCAGAGTCGCACTGCGCACTTTTTCATTCCCGTTTCGTTAGCCTCCCCTTTCCGATCGTCACCCCTCTTCCTTCTGTGGCGAGCACGTCTGCCGGTGACGTCGTTACAAAGCTTGTCATGGCATCGTGCTAAAAGGAACGTACGGAAATAGCCTGCACACTATCCACAGAAATAAAGTTCAAATCCATGAAAAAAAGGTAAATCTGTCACATGGACAATTTTACACGTTACGTGTTTCATTAACTATTTTGTACATTGTTCACACTGCAAAACTACGGTAGCTATAAGGAGCATCGACTGTCATTTACAGCGATATATAACGTCATGTTTTAAGTATTCTAGATTGAAGAAACCAGTCATTATATTGCTGTTACGAAAGGTCCACGTTTGTAATCCACAATCTATCTGTCTTTGTGCGAGCTCTTTTAGATTTCCATACATCCCAGACCCCGATTTTCCCACACTTTAAAGAAACGATTTACACTTAACACATCACGGATTTCAGACACCTAATTTCCCCTCTAATTGCCAAATGAAACAATTTTCATGTGATTTGAAAGCTACTCTGTCTTCATACGCGTCGTCAACGTTCACCAATTTCATGTACAATACATACTGGAACTGGTAATTAATGTGGGAAAAATAAGGGAAACCTCTCAAGCTCACAGTGTACTGAATCATTCAGTGTTCGTACCCTTCTGCCTAGATATTCTTTCAGCAGAAAAAAAAGGATTCTCAATCACTGAAGAGGCTCATTCCAAACCGTACATTTGACTTATGTCATTAAATAGGTTGCTTTGTGTGTCACACAATTTTAAGGAGTTTTAATCAAGCTGGTTAAATTTAGAGATGATATTGATAATTACTCTTTGTCGTTTATTGGTAAAGACCGGACATGAATAACTAAAACTCTGTTTTATAGGAAACATGATAGATAACAATGACAAATCGCAACATTCATCTTACTGTTATTGTAATATTATCTTTCTGTGGCTGCCAGATATCCAGCTTTTCTAAAAACTATAATTGCCACCCGGAAATAATCAAGTTGTGTGTGTCAGCTGATTATTGTTTCAGATAACAAGATAATGTCAGTAGCAAACCAAAGAATTATTCAATGGATCAGTATCAAAGTACATTCAATGTCTACTCTCATTATTTCCATAAGTGGTCTTACGCGGAACAAAGGGACAGGGCTGAAGACATTCCCTTGTTTGACACTATTTGTACTGCTAGTGTACTACCAAGGGCGTCTGTTGTTAAACAATAGACAAGGCTCGTACTTCTACAACATTATTAGATATGTACACGATTTATACACCTAAATAGTTTTTCATTTCATGTTTTTAAAGCAAGGATAAGCCAGAGAAGCTTTTTGATATTGAGTCGAACTCTTTTTGAAATCAATACAGGCTACGTACAATTTTCTGTATAAGATGAATTATTTCAGAATAGAGAGAGAGAGAGGAGAGAGGGAGAGAGAGAGAGAAGAAGAGAAGAAGAAGAAGAAGAAGAAGAAGAAGAAGAAGAAGAAGAAGAAGAAGAAGGAGAGAAGAAAAAGCACGACGAAAGATGCGCGTGCATGGGTGGCTCTGGCGAGGGAGAGGGGGAGCTGAGGGACAGCGCTAAAAACACCAATTGCCTCTTTGAAAAATCGCCCGCTCTCTTAAAGGCGCTCATTTGCATAGGGGCTAACTGTGAGGTAATCACAGGTGCTGAGACTCGGCGAGAGACCAGGGTCTCATTTTGTCATCAACGCCGACCGCCAACCCCACAATCACCATCCCTCCCCATCACACACCCCTACAACAACCCTCGCGTCCGTCTTCTCTCTCTCTCTCTCTCTCTCTCTCCCGTCCTCTCTCTCTCTCTCTCTCTCTCTCTCCATGCTGAAGTTGAGATTAATAACCTTTCTCTATCTCTGTGTTTCTGCTTTTCTCTCTCTAGCTGGATCCGTCTCTTTCGCTTCTTTTCGATTTCTCTATGCTGAAGTTCAGATTATCAATCTCCCCGCGTCTTGATGTTTCTATCTGTGTTTGTCCGTCTGTCTGTCTGTCTGTCTGTCTGCCTGTGTCTTCCATTCTTTCTTTCACTGTCCCTATGCTGAAGTTCAGATTAGTTTCCTCATGTCTCTGTTCTGTCTTTGCCTTTGTCAATTTACTTCCACCCCACCCCCGCCCCCCACCCTCTTTCCTTCTCTCTCTCATCATCCCCTTACCTCCTGTAACCCTTTCTCTCAATCTCTCTCTCTCTAACACACACACACACACACACACACACACACACACACACACACACACACACACACACAAGCACGCACGCATGTACACACCCCATGCGACTCATAGTTCACTAAAGTGACCACAACAAAAGTAGATGTAAATCCATTGATTTTCCCCTCTCCCCACTCCTCGCTCCCCTCACGTGTGCCCCGTTCTCTTCCCTCGTCTCTATCTCCTTCTCACCCACTCCTTCCGATTCCACTACACGGAAGAGCTAAGCAACCGATCCGCTGTGAAACGAGTTGGAAAAAAAAAAAAGAATCGCCGGATATAGAAACAAGAAAAGGCGAGAGAGAGAGAGAGAGAGAGAGGGGGGGGGGGGAGAGAGAGAGAGAGAGAGAGGAGAGAGAGAGAGAGAGAGAGAGAGAGAGAGAGAGAGAGAGAGAGAGAGAAGAGAGACGAACACACACACACACACACACACACACACACACACACACACACACACACACAGAGAGAGAGAGAGAGAGAGAGAGAGAGAGAGAGAGAGAGAGAGAGAGAGAGAGAGAGAGAGAGACAGACAGACAGACAGACAGACAGACAGACAGACAGACAGAGACAGACAAACAGGGAAAAGAGAGAGAGAGAGAGAGAGAGAGAGAGAGAGAGAGAGAGAGAGACAGAGCACGGACAGATGGAGAGACGGACGAGGAAGGGGGTAAGGATGGGAAGGGGAAGGGGGGGTGGTGGGTAGGGGGCGGGAGGGAGTTGAGGGACAGGAGCGGTGTGGTGGCGAGTTGGGCTGACGTGAGAGAACAGGGAAATTGGGGGGTGGCTGTCCCCCCGCTCCATCAATGGGGAGCCAAACTAACCATCAGCTGGCATCAGGCTTTCCTCAGGACAGCTCCTTGCGTCTTCCTGTCTCCCTGCTGCCCTGCGTCTGTCTGTCTGTCTGTCTGTCTGTCGGTCGGTCGGTCGGTCGGTCTGTCGGCCTCCATGTCTGTCCGTCTGTCTGAGGTTCTGTTGGCTGCCTCCCTTCTTGCTGGACCGCTCGCTGCTGCTGGAAGCTGGAAGAGGAACGGATCCAATCGTGGCTGCTTTATCTTTCGGAATCTTTTTTATTTATTTATTTTTTTTTTGGAAAAAGAAGCTTAAAAAAAACATAGAGCGGGGTGGGGGAAGAACTGCGGGGATGGGGGGCGGAGGCAGGGGGGAGGAGGGGAAGGGAGGTTGGGTTGGTTGGGGTGGAAATGGGAAAGGAGGTGAGGAACGTTTGGAGAGGGGGAGACAAGGGTTGCGGTAAGGGGCGGGATGGGATGGGGTGGGGGAGAGAATTGAGCAGTTGTAAGATAAAGAAACCACAGTTTCAGTTTCATGAAGGTGTCACTGCGTGCGGACTAGTCCATATACGCTACACCACCACATCCGCTAGGTTTTTAAAACCACGCCGCGCATGATCTAAAGCTGATTTAGAAATGAATTAATGACTGATAATTAGAGAATTTAAGAAAGGGTCTCGTGGCTACGACTTTGCAGATGTCTGACCTACGCATTAGCTCTACGCGCTGATCAGATCTTGGGTACGTGCCCAACACTGGCTATGCCGTTATTATCACAGAAACCACCGTGCACGCCCATCTGTTTTCTTCCATCAGTGTTGTGTGTTACATTCCACAATATCGTAGTAATTTCTGTAGTCAGTGCCATACTACCTCCTGCAGTCTGTCGTTCCTGCAGCTTGAGTGCCATTTTCTGTTGTCAGTGACGTAGTTATTCCTGCAGTCAATGTTACCAAAATGTGCAGTCAATGTCCTGATTCCTGCAATATTATATTACTTCAAGCCGTAGAAATATTCTTCTTCTTCTTCTTCTTCATCGCTCGCCTCTCTTTAGATGTCCAACCCAGTGTCCTGGATGAAGGCAGTCGTCCGCCGCAGCTCCTCCAGGGTGCCGTACAGCTTGGCCTCCAATGCTGTCGGTGTCGGTCGGCCAGTATTTGTTTCGGGATTCAGCATGCGTCGGACAGTTTTGGAGGATATGTTCTGCTGTCGTTTGTCCCTGACTACAAGGGCACTCTCCAGACTGTCCAATGCCGAGTTTTGTGTACATGTGGTGGTGCAGATGATTATGTCCAGTTCTCATTCGGAAGATCAGAAATATGTTCAATTTCCTGCAGTCAGTATACCACTGTTCCTGCTTGTTAATGGATCACTTCTGCAGTCAGTGTACTGATTCCTGCAGTCAATGGACTATTTCCCGCTTTCACTGCCGTATACGTTTCCGCCATTAGTATCACGCTAATACCAGCTGTCAGCGTGCTAACTCTTCAAGTCAATGTACTAATTATTGTAATCGATGTACTAATTTCCGCGGTCAGTGTATTCTTTGCTTTAGTGGGTGTACTAATTCGTGCAGTCATTGTAGTAATGCATGCAGTTTATTAATTACTGGACTCATCCACGTTGTCGGTATACTAATACCATAGTAAATGTACTAATTCCTGCAGTTAATGCCGTAATTCTGATAGTCAATATACTACTTATTCCTACTGTAAATGTCTTAATTTCCGTTTCGATGAACTGATTTCTGCGGCCATCGTATCAATTCCTGCAGTCACTGTATGAATTTCTGCTGTCAGTACCCTATTAGTTCCTGCAATATTGCTGTATTAAAACCTGCAGTCCATGCACTAATTCCTGTTGGCTATGTTGTAATATTTCCTGCAGTGACTGAACCAGTTCCTGAAGCCAGTGTCATTATAATTCCCGTCGACACCGTCGTGCTGATTCTTGACGTCAGTAAGGTGATTCGTGCAGTCATAGGACGCGCTCCTTCGTGCAGCTAATGCGCTGAATGCTGCAGTCAATCTGCCCATTCCTAGAATCAGTTTTGTGCTAATTTCAGCAGTCAAAGTCCTGGTTCCTGCAGTCAGCGCCGTACTAGCTCCTGCAGTCAAAACACTATTTCCTGCGGTCAATTCGGTACTAGTTTCTGCAGTCAATATTGTACAAATTCCTCCACTTAATGTCGTACTAATTCCTGCAGTCTGTACTCTATCTCCTGGGGTGAATTTGGTACTACTTCCTGCAGTCAGTATTGTACAAATTCCTCCCGTTAATGTTGCACTAATTCCTGCAGTCTGTACACTATTTCCTGCGGTCAATACGGCACTAGTTCCTGCAGTCAACACTGTACAAATTCTTCCAGTTAATGTCGTACTAATGCCTGCAGTCTGTATACTAATTCCTGCAGTCAATTCGGTACTAGTTCACTGCAGTCAATACTGTACCAATTTCTCTAGTGAATGTCGTACTACTTCCTGCAGTCAACGGCATACTACTTCCTGCAGTCAACGGCATACTACTTCCTGCAGTCAACGGCATACTACTCCTGCAGTCAACGGCATACCACTTCCTGCAGTCAATGAACTGATTCCTGTGGTCAGTTCGGTACTAGTTTCTGCAGTCAATATGATACCACTTCCTGACGTCAATATACCGATTCCTAGTGTCAGTGTCGTACTCATTTCTAGAGTCTATGTCATATTGATTCCCGCAACCAATGTCGAGCTGATTGCTGGTGTCGATGTTGTACTTAACGCTTTTAGTCCGTGTCGTACTTATCCCTGGAACTCCATAAGAAAGCAAATAAAAAGTGCGGTGTGATGATTTTCGTCTGCCTGTATAATACTGAAAAGCCGCATTCGAAAAAAAAACAACTAAAGAATGCGACTGGCAAGATATGGATAACTTAAAGAAGACTAGCGAGAACGCGGTCCTCCGCCATGGACAGACAATTCCCCTCTTAAAAACAATCCTGATCCTCCCTCTGACCTTGCTTTGCAGCAAAATGTCATCGATTATTCCTTCTGCAATATTTCAACAAAGTTTCGCTGAAATTGTGTGTGTGTGTGTGCGTATGTGTGTGCGTGCGTGTGTGTGTGTGTGTGTGTGTGTGTGTGTGTGTGTGTGTGTGTGTGTGTGTGTGTGTGTGTGTGTGTGTGTGTGTGTGTGTGCGTGCGTGCGTGCGTGTGTGTGATATTAACTAACTGACTGACTGACTAACTAATTGACTAACGAACTAAGAAAGGAACTAACTTACTAACTAACTGACTGAGTGAGTAGTAACTGACTAACTAACTGGCTGGCTGGTTAACTGACTAACTAACTGACTAACTAACACAGTCATTCTCAACTGATTGGCGGCAACAAACGTTTCAACCCTATGAACGAGACCCATCAAAGTTAAGGAACTAACTTACTAACTAACTGACTGAGTGAGTGAGTAACTGACTATCTAACTGTCTGACTGGTTAACTGACTAACTAACTGACTAACTAACACAGTCATTCTCAACTGATTGGCGGCAACAAACGTTTCAACCCTATGAACGAGACCCATCAAAGTTTCGCCCAGTGGCAGTGTGAAAGTGATAGGACTGTTTTAGAGGTGGGCAGGAGTGGGTAGTGGTGAGGGGGGAGGGGAGTGGGGGTGGGGGGTGGTGGTAGGGGCGGGGGAAGGCAACAGCACCCAAGGGGGGTCCGGGTGTTCTCGCGCCCGGTAGACAAAAGGTGGTGTCAGCAGACGACAGCGACCTGTCAACCTCTAGCCCTGTGGCCAAGGCATGACCTGTCAACCCTCTGACTCACCTTTCGTGGCGTTTTCGACGAGTTAGAGAGGGGGCGGAGGGAGAGTGACAAGGAAGCACATCTCCCTCCTCCTACTCTATACCCCCCGCCAACACACATATGTCACACTCACGGAGGAGAACAAGGAAAACGGGATGGGCAAAAGGAAGGAGAAGGGGATGGGGTGGGGATGGGGGGGAGGGGGGGTGTCAGGGGGCGGTACTGAGGCTTTCTTGCCACTCCTCTTTTACGACAATACTATGTTGTTTTCCGTTTACAATCATCTTGGCCACACAGAAGAGTTTCACCGCGGTCGGTATCAGCTTTCAGCGAACTCTTTTGCCTTTCAGCGAGCCTTTCTAGCACACACGCATGCCTTTTTCATTGAAAGGAACAATTCCTTTCTAAGCGGCAAGATTTGTAGCCCCCCCCCCCCCTCCCCCCCCGCCCCTCCATCTCCCCTTTTTTGTACCCCCAGTTCTTTTAGAACAGGGAGTACTTTACAATGGGAACGAAGAAATTCTGTCTGTGTGTCCGTGGTGAAAATGTGTTCCACTCGCTCCAGACAAAGAGTGTGTGTGTGTGTGTGTGTGTGTGTGTGTGTGTGTGTGTGTGTGAGTGTCTATTTATATATGCATACATACATATATTCCTTTAACTACCCTTCGCTGGTTGCAAAGTGAAACGACTGCAGGCGGAAAATCTAAACAAATCTTAAATAAATGCCTTCCTTGCGCTGAACTCAGAAGCAATCTGAAGCGATCAAAGCTAAGTGCATTTTCGTTATTTTGTCCGTCTTTGTTTCACCTGAGGAAGACCTAAGAGGTCGAAACGCGTTGTGTGTTGTCTTGTGACTCGTTTGTCCACGTTTCTCTGGGCGGTTCGCTGACATTTATTTAAGATTTGTTTACCCTTCGCTGGCTGCTTTGGGGGTGCTGTTGGATTCTTTTTTGAACCCCTTGGTGGTGGGATCACCGCAGAGTTATAGACTGTGGTGTGTCTCTATTTGACGCCACGAGCACACACACAATCAGCCGTGTCTCCCCCCTGATGAGTCCGATCCAGCGGACGAAAGGCCTAGGAGCAAGGCAATACCAGTAGATCTGCTTTCGGGAGGGACTGTGATGGTTCCCTCATGCAGCTAGTGAAGAGTTTTCATATCTATGATCTATTTTCTTAATTTTATGTTCCCACTTTCTTCACCTTCAATTTAAAAAAAAATTTTAGTTCAAATCTTTGCTACGTCATTACTATAATGACGGAAGAATTGTTAGCCTGCACTTGTTTTCCTCCACTATTTAATTGTTCGGCATTATATATATATATATATATATATATATATATATATATATATATATATGTGTGTGTGTGTGTGTGTGTGTGTGTGTGTGTTGTGTGTGTGTGTGTGTGTGTGTTTGTGTGTTTTTTCCCCCATGTACTAATAATGCTAATTCATGAGGGTAACTGATTATTTATACTGAGTGGGATACGAATTTTTCTCTTTTTTCAGTGCATAATAGAGAGAGAGAGAGAGAGAGAGAGAGAGAGAGAGAGAGAGAGAGAGAGAGAGAGACTCTATTTCAAGAGGATAGAGGGATAAATATGACATATTTTACACTTAGCCCTCCGGAGGCACAGGAGGGGAGTGGGGACGGGAACAAGAACAAGGGACAGAGAAAAAAAAAGTGTATGCAAAACATGAACCATCAACACAACAATGAATGCATGAAGAGAAGGGGATGGAAGATGGGAGCGGATCGGGCGAAGGGAGATAATCAAAAGAAGACAAGACAAATGTCTCTGTCAAGGAAAGGGGATGTGCTCTGAGAGAGAGAGAGAGAGAGAGAGAGAGAGGAGAGAGAGAGAAGCCATGGCATAAATATGCCAGAGACAGGCAGACAGATAGCATCCTGTCACAGCTACTGCTCAGGATATCCTCTCATGTCCACCTGTCAATCTCCCTCGTTTCCGGCCGCAGAAGACCTGATTCACACCATCACCTTTCGCCCTTCCTGCCACATGGCCCTCCTCCCCCCACACTCCCGATAGTGAGATGAAAGCTTTCCCCTTTCCCCTCCCAACAAACAAACAATTATCTCATTGGGCAGAAGACGTCCCCCCGCTCGAGAGACAGCCGCAAAGAGCCGGAACCGGAAATACGCCGAATTCTGGGAGGTAGAAAAGGTAAACGGCGTTTCCGGTCTTTGGAGCTGTTGAAACTCAATAACAAAGCTCGCTTACCATCGTTTATATTCAACAGTAATAATACCTACTAGAAGACCCGTCAAAGTGAAAGATTTTCATTCTCTCTCTCTCTCTCTCTCTCTCTCTCTCTCTCTCTCTCTCTCTCTCTCTCTCTCTCTCCTCTTCCAGTTTCAGTCTCTTGCTTTTAATACAGCCAAGCCAACGATCACATGGGATCCTTCAGAGCAGTCACCAATGAAGGGGAAAATACTCTTGGCCTTTGTCGAAATTTGTTAACAACAGGTGTGTGTCATGAACAGAACAACAGCATCACACACAACAGAGAACTAATGTAGCCTCGCACAGGGGCAGCTTTTCACATCATAAAGGCAGTTAGAAAGACTAAGCAGCGCTGAAGGTGTAAAACCGTTCCGTTTTATCTTGCATCCCCAGATAGACACAATGAAAGAATGAATGAATAAATAATCGAAACGAATGAATGAATGAATGAATCAATCAATAGATAAATGAATGAAGAACGGTACTCAGAACAAATAAACAGACAAGAGATAAAGTAAATAGTTCTTAGAAAAAGACAGAACATAAGGCGAAAACGGAGAAGAAAAAAAAAGGGAAAAAATACAGAAGTCTAAGAGGGTGACAGAAAAGAGTAAATTAATAGTAAAGAAATTCCCGAGGGCAGGCAATACAATTCATGCTGGGAAAAATATTCCCTGGATCCAGCAAGAGGGTAAGGAAGCGCAGTCGTTTTTCTATCCCCCCCCCCCCCCCCCCCCCCCCCACCCCCTTCGTTTTAGTAGTACCGTCAGAGAAGACCTTTTATATCAGTACAAAACACACACGCTGTGAATAACGAACAGGCGCAGTCCATGTGGGAGGTACCGATGGTACGCCTTACACGCCCCATCCGTCATCAACACGTGGTCAAGCTGTAGTACATTTACACTGGCCAGGCAGGGATGTCTAGCATGTTCGCCATGCTGACACAGAGACGCCTGCGCTGGCTTGGCCACGTCAGCCGCGTGGACAAAGGTCTCATCCCAAAGGACATGGATGCTGCACGGCAAGCTGGCTACAGGCTCCAGACCCACAGGACGGCCCGCCTTACGCTACAAGCATGTATGCAGGCGCGACCTGAGGGCAGGCAGCCTCGACCAAGTATACCTGAAGACAGCAGCTTCAGACCGGGTCAGCTGGCGGTCCACCATCAAGGCCGGCATCAACAAGCAGAGCAGAGAAGAGAGGTCAGTGAAAAGCACGGAAGCGTCGCAAACGGCAAAGAATTGCGTTGACACCCACAGACACTCATGACCGAGACTTCACCTGCAGCTACAGCAACAGAATCTGCCGTTCGAGGCTCGGGCTCTTCAGCCACTTAGAGGCGCGGCAACTCCACAACTGACTGCAGACGCACGCAACACATTTTTTTTTCTTTGCGACAGACGGATGCCGTCATACATCACATAATTATGTCAGTTTGTCCACACACAATGGCGCTGGCAATTTAGACCTGACAATGTAAGTCACTTGTTTCATTAGCCCTGAGAATGTAAATAACTTCTTTCATTTGGCCTGAGAATGTAAGGAAACGGTTTGTTTCTTTAAATCGCTTTCCGAGTCGTTCGCAGCTCTGTTCAGAGCGATTATATGAACGAACTTTCCGGTCGGTGGTGTTGTTTATAGCAGAAGCCAACACGGAATTCAAAAAGTGTCTGAAAAAGCAGAGGCATGTACAAATGAATCATCAACAGTCAAAAGCCCATTAAACTCAAATGCACTGATGTTCATATTGCTTATTTAAGTTATCTCTGGTGTGGGATTTTTGACTGCAGATGATTCATTTGTAAAATCCAAAACCGTGTGATTTTATTTGCAGATGATTCATTTGTACAAATTCAAACTAAGACACTTCATACAATAGATGATTGATGTATAAAATCCCCTAAGACCTTTAATTTTTGAATCTGGAAAACAAAAAAAAACAAAAAAATAACGCGCCTCATCATCCGCTTTCACCCTTCCTGTAAAGCAAATAAATAAGTACGTAAATATAAATAAATAAATAAATAAATAAATAAGAAAGATAAAGGTAAATAAATAAATAAAATAATGAATGAATGAATGAAGAAATAGATGAATAAAAAAAAATGACAAACACAATTATAATGAAAATGATTAAGAAATATGATAAAGTAGTAACTAATAAATAAATAAATAAATAAATAACAGAGTCATTTTATTAATTCACGTTGTCTACAGCCCAGCCGAGCTGAATGGAGGTCATCAGGGCCGCAGCATAGTCAAGATCAGTTCCATGCGCGTTTGCTGAAAAAAAAAAAAATCGTCCATTCTTTGGAACAGAGCCATACCCAAATGCTTTGAAAGTGGAGGTGTGGGATGGGGGGGGGTGAGGGGGGGGGTTGGGGGGGGGGGGGGGGGAGGGGGGGAGGGGGGGGGAGGAGATAAATAAAACGACAGCTCCTACTCTCTTTTGGAAGCTCAAAATCTAGAGAGAGAGAGGAGAGAGAGAAATAATCAGCCAAACAGTAAAAATACAACAAGAACAACAACAACAGCAAAACGAAAAAAAAAAAAGGTACATGAATGAATTGTCTTTGGCCTGAGAAACAAACAACAAAAAAAAGAAACATCAACAGTGTTGGCATTCACATGTACCCTGTATGCGCGCTCTGTATTCACACAGCTGATAAAAAGTCAAGGATCAGCTTCAATTTTCAGCAATACCTAATATCAATTCGCAAATGTTACACACTTCAACGCGGGAAAACTGATGACTGCAACAACATTGGGAAACCTTACAAAGGCTGTGCACGTGACTCAGCCGTCTCCTACCTTCTGATGACATCACTGCGTCGATCGGGGCACCAACTCCAGAAGAATTACAGGATGGGTTTTTTTTTTTTTTTTTTTTTTTTTTGGTCCATGTCCACCCCAGATTAACTACAAAGCCACGAATGGCGCGACACTGGTAAGTAGTAGTAATAATGATACCCGATTATGTACAAGGGGTGTCGAGTGTTAACACTGTTCACCCTCTGCTCAACATGATCCTGCATAAAAAGAGCCAGTAATTAGCTTGGCTGAAAGACGACAGACATACCTCCAAGGAGACGACTTTCCCCTAAGGTCTGTGGCTCGTAACAATTCACCAGCAGTGGACGAAGGCGTACAATATTCTCGGCCGGCAGTCGTTCCATCATTTGACATTATTATATTGTATGGTATCCAGTTTACGTGTTGAAGGAGGAGAAACTTTCTGTTTTCTTCTCTATGTTAAAAAAATATATATTTCGCAGAACACTGGCACAAAATATCCCAAATGGCTGAAATGTCTTGATATCTCTTGCGTCACAGCAAATTCAAAACGAAAGCTTTAATTCTTAAAATCAATCAAACAAACAAACAAAAACACACAAAAAAACATGGGATAAACGAAAGAGATGCCACATGTTAACCAACACGTACCAGTCACACTACATTTCTCATATCAGATTCATATTATCAAATGTTACAAAGACTTCAATCTGATCTGCTTGGCAACGTACTGAAGATTAATACATTAGGCAGAATAAATTAAACCAAACAAATGAAAAAAAAAAGAAAAGAAGGGAAAAAAGGAAATCAATAACTCACCCAGAAATTTTCAACCAGAGAAACTAAGCTTACGCGTTCAGTTTGAAAAAAAAGATAAAGCTCTCGGGTGACGAATTACCACGACAGTTTATATGAGAAAACCAAGAGAAGGCATGCAGGTTGCGGTTTGTTTGTTTTTTGTTTTGTTTTGTTTTATTTTGTTCTTGTTCAAATGTTATTGGAGAACTGTCTTAGTGCACTGCTTTCATCAATTATGTTCGAAATTCAAAATTATGTCCCCAGATAAATATCGTTTCATTATAACCTTTATAAAACGGATTAAGCGACCAAGATGACGCTTATGTTTTGTTGTCGTGAACAAAGAATCATATTTCAAAACACAATCGCGTTTGGAGAAAAAAAAAAGGTTGTTGAAAAATAGATTTCAAAATACAATCGTGTTTGGAGAAAGAAAAGGTTATTACAAAAAACAAACAAACAAACACAACCCAAAATGGGTCATACGCATGCCTGAAAAAATAGTACATCTCAATTCTAGAGATCACGTGCATGTGCAGGTGTGTATGATCTGTAGTCTGGATACACATTTTGTTGTTGTTGTTGTTGTTGTTGTTGTTCTTCTTCTT
>JADBJO010000365.1:255000-267500 GCA_016801955.1 Conus betulinus | reverse complement strand
ACCTCCCCTTCCCCCCACCCCTCCCCCTCCCCCACCCCCCCCACCCCCACCCCTGTCCTCCCCCGCAAAACCCTTTGGCGACAGATTTCCTAAGACCACCTGCAGCGAGGTGAAACGGTACTGATGAGAACTAAAGGGGTCGATCCACTCCCTGTCCGACGGTGGTGAACGACACTGTGTCTTCTCTGGGAAATCAAATGAAGTCACCATCCAACCCTGCACAATCCCCCCCCCCCACACACCTCCCCTACCCCACCCCCCTCTGCAGAAAGGGCTGGAGAGGCCCCTCATTTGCTCAACAGCACGATACGTGATTGTTCGTTCCTCGTTCTCATTGTCCCTAAACGTCGTTTATATCTTGCCGTGAAGAAAAGCTAAGAGGTCAAAACGCGTCGTGTTTAGCCTTGGTAATTTGTTTGTCCATGTTAACCGGCAGAGTTACTTGAAATAACTTTTTAAATTTGTTTCAATTTTCGTCTGCAGTCACCTCACTCGAAAATCCACAGCGTAAAGCCCAAAGCCCTGGGTTGAAATGTCGAAAAGCGTAATGATAAATGCCCCAAAGTAACAATCAAACGGTTGACAGCAGCACAGGCAATTGTCAGACTAAACCGCTAAACGGTTGACAATGGCACAGGCATCTGTCACACTAAACCGCCAAACGGTTGACAATGGCACAGGCATCTGTCACACTAAACCGCCAAACGGTTGACAGTGGCACAGGCATCTGTCACACTAACCTGCCAAACAGTTGACAAGGGCACGGACATCTGTCACATTAAACTGCCAAATGGTTGACCAATGGCACAGACATCTGTCACACTAACCTACCAAACGGTTGACAAAGGCACAGACATCTGTCACACTCTACTGCCAAACAGTTAACAAATGGCACAGAAATCTGTCACGCTGTACTGCCGAACGATTGCCGACGGCATTAAGCATCACTCATACTTTACTACCCAATGGTGGACAGTGGCCTTGACCATCTGCATGACAAACGAAGAATCATCTGCATGAAAAGGCTGTCGGTGCTGTCGACGCGTGGTGGTGTGCCGTTTTCATAATCCTCGGAAGGTCTCTAGATAATCGCAGTTTAAAGTCGATGCCACAGCATGTTGGGACGTTTATGGTGCTCAAATATAGCTTTCAATTTCATTTATTGATTTCACATACTGGTTATCTGTTTTCTCACGGTCAGTCTCTGATTTTGACCACAAAACTAAACTCTACATGCAATGCCGAGTAGTCAGTGTGAATCCATTACGAGGCTGCCTGACGGTGAGATACCCGGATGGCAAACTGCTTCCCAGAATTCACTACGGTTTCAGTTTTCTTGAAAACAAGTTGAGCTTGAGAGACGTAATATTGGCTGTTCAATGTTCAAAGGGCCGCAACTTTCCGACAGTACATGCCGATAGGAAAAATACAGTATGGTCTGCTGGCTTGTGTTTCTTTGTGTACCTGTGCTTTCCGTCATACTGTAGTGCGGTGCCGTTGACAACAGCACTGACTCTGTGTCATACTGTCCTGCAATACAGGTTGAAGATGGCTGTATTATCTTCATACAGTACTGCTACATGATTGACACTGGCATTACGCATCTGCAATACTATACTGCTATACGCATCACAATGACATGAAGGCATCTGTCACACTGTTATGCGGTACGGTTGACATATGGGATTTAGCATTTGTCAAACTCACAGATCTCATAGATGTGTGTGAGGTCTGTGGTCGTACTTCACTGTCGTAGGGTTGACAATGGCACCAAGCATCTGCGATACTGTATTACGGTTGTCAATGGCATTAAGTATCTGTTGTACTTCACCGCCAAAAACGGTTATCAGTGCCATAAAGCGTCTGTCATACTATACTGTGGTTGACTATGGCATGAAGCATCTGTCATACTACACTGTGATTGACTATGATATGAAGCATCTGTCATACTACACTGTGGTTGACTATGGCATGAAACATCTGTCATACTACACTGTGGTTGACTATGGCATGAAACATCTGTCATACTACACTGTGGTTGACTATGGCATGAAGCATCTGTCATACTACACTGTGATTGATTATGATATGAAGCATCTGTCGCACTACACTGTGGTTGACTATGGCATGAAGCATCTGTCAAACTACACTGTGGTTGACTATGATATGAAGAATCTGTCATACTATACTGTGGTTGACTATGGCATGAAGCATCTGTCGTACTACACTGTGGTTGACTATGGCATGAAGCATCTGTCATACTACACTATGGTTGACTATGATATGAAGCATCTGTCATACTACACTGTGGTTGACTATGATATGAAGCATCTGTCATACTACACTGTGGTTGATTATGGCATGAAGCGTCTGTCATACTATACTGTGGTTGACTATGGCATGAAGCGTCTGTCATAATTCACTGCTGTATAGTTGCCAATGGCATGAAGCATCTGTCACATTATTGCACTGCCCAACGGTTTACGATGACACTGACCATCTGTCATACATCTGTCAAGTTGACACTGACATATCAGGGCTGTCCCATCATCAGAAAACGGTTTAATGATTTGTTTTCTTTGAATCGCATTGAGCATAAAGTTGTGGGTATGACTGACTGACAACGACATCCAACATCCATCATGTTATATTATGGTGGCTCAGCATGTTTGCCCCTGCACCAACCCCCTCCCCCAATGTCTATCTCGCCGTATCACCCCACCCCCACCCCACACGCACCCCATCCACCCCGCCTCAAACAACAAAAAAAAAAAGACTTCCTCACAAGAACAGCTGCAGAGAGTGCCAGTGTGAGCGTGGCTGGGGCAAGTGTGAAGTCCCGTGTGTCAACTGGGGGTGGGGGGTGGGGGGACCAACAAGTGCGCTAATTGAGAGTCAGGCCTAACAGCGCCGAGGGTGGGGGTTGCCTTTTACGCTGCGTGATAACAAGTCAATGTCTCACGTGGCGGCTCTAATTTGCAAGGCGAGACGTGAGTTAAGGGGGGTGGGGGTGGGGGGGTGGGGGGGGGGGGGGGATGATGGTGGGATTTTTGTGGGGGTGGAGGGGGGGGGGACTGATTAACGAGCCACTAACTGCAGGCACCCTCTAATTAGGACCGGGTGAGTCGTTTTTTGTTGTAGGTATGTAGGCGGGGGTGAGAGGTGGAGTGGGGGGATGAGGTGGCTGACTGGCTCAGGGGCGTCGTCGTCGTCGTCGTCGTCGTCGTCATCATCATCATCAGTTCTTGTCAGTGGATTATCGCAGGACTCGCTCGCGGGGTTTCCCCGAGCTGGAGGGGTAGGGTCAATCCTTTCGTGCCCATTGTTTATGGTCCGGGCGACCACCAGGACCCGTAGATCAAGGCTTGTCAGCACACAATGATCCCGACAGTGTGGCTGATAATTGCGTCAGTGACCGACCCGCAACTGAATCGGGGTCATTGGCCTGAACTTAGTGGACGCCCCTGGCGTGAACCCCCACCCCCACCCACCCCCACCCCCCCCCCAACCCCTCGTGCAAATCTGACTTCATGGCATTATAGGATCGCATGAGACCATCCTATGACCAGATGGCACTGGTCCTTGGTGGGACAGACGAACAGTAAGTAATGCTGTTGCCGCCTTTACCTACACCGACCAGCATGGCAATTCAGAGGCCAATGATGAAGGCCTGGCGGAGCCGATCTCCTCTCCAAAAATTCCGTGGCACGCTGAGTACTTTACTATTTCTACGACCTTACCAACACAAATCAGACCATATGATGTTAAAAGAGAGAGAGAGAGAGAGAGAGGAGAGAGAGAGAGAGGAGAGAGGAGAGAGAGAGACAGAGAGACAGACAGACAAGACAGACAGACAGCAGACAGACAGAGACAGAGACAGAGACAGACAGACAGAGAAGAAATACAGACGGACAGACAGACAGATAGGTAGACAAACAGAGAGAACAGTCGTATTTTGATAATCTTACTCAAGAAAATCATATTCAAACGGCACATCTGCAATGGGACAGCGGAAAAAGGGAAACGCTGTGTTTTACTTGATAGGAGGCTCAAATGATTCAATTTGCTTGGCCACAGGAATGAAAGGGCGAGAGATGAGTAGATGAAAAAGGGGGCGGGGAGGGGATGGTGGGGGGGGGAAGGGGGTGAGAGGAAGGAAAAAGAATGATGGGAGGCAGAGGGATGGGGGTAGGAAGGGATGGGATATGAAGAGAAGGAAGAAAGAAAGAAAGGAAGGACGAAAGGAAAGGAAGGAAGGAAGGAAGGAGAGAAAATGTCAGATACTGCAGCATTTACCGTGTGGTGTTCGCCACCTCTCTATCCGCACCCTCCTCTCCCTCCCATCTCCGCAAACAATAACCCCATCTCTCTCTCTCTCTCTCTCTCTCTCTCTCTCTCTCTCTCTCTCTCTCTCTCTTCCATGCTCTCCCGTATTTCCTCAGCTATCATCACCGAGTGTGAGCGCGGCGCAGGGGGTTGACTTGGATAAGATCTTGGTTTGCTGGGGGCGAAGCAACCCCACCTCCCCCGCCCCCCCCCCCCAAACCACGCTCTCTCTTTCTCTCTCTGTGCGCGCGCGCGCGCTCGCGGCGCGCGCGCGTGTGTGTGTGTGTGTGTGTGTGTGTGTGTGTGTGTTGTGTGTAGTGTTGTGTATGTGTTTGTGCGTTGTGTTGTGATGTGATGTGTGTGTGTGGTGTGTGGCGTGTAGTGTGGGTGTGTGTGTACTGTGTGTGTGTGTGTGTGTGTGTGTGTGTGTGTGGTGCTTGTGTTGTGTGTGTTGTGTGTGTATGTCGGATGTGTGTGTGTGTGTGGTGTGTGGCGCGCGCGTGCGTGCGTGTGTGTGTGTGTGTGTGTGTGTGTCTGTGTCTGTGGTCTGTGTGTGTGTGTGTGTGTGTGTGTGTGTGTGTGGTGTGTGTGTGTGTGTGTGTGGTGTGTAATGTGTGTGGAGTGAGATGATGGAGAGAGAGAGAGTGAGAGTGAGAGTGTGAGGATGAGACAGAAGACAGAGACAAGAGTGTGTGTGTGTTACGCGTGATAACAACAGATCGCGCGAGATGTAATGTGAGCCGCAGTTAACTCTCAAAGAACATAATCAGTTGGATTTGCTCTTTTGTTTCTGTTTGTGTCCGTCTTACGGCGGAAGGCACCGTGGGAGTCTGTGTGTGTGTGTCCTCTCTCTCTCTCCCTTCTGAGAGCGAGAGACCGAGGGAGTGGGTGAGAGAGAGAGAGAGAGAGAGGAGAGAGCGCTGTGCGGTACACACACACACACACACACCCGAGAGACAGAGGACACACACACACACACCCATGAGACAGAGACACATGGAGACACAGTATGAGAGAGTATAGAGTGCAGAGAGAGCACACACACACAGAGGACCACACACAGAGACAGGACACAGACCCGAACAAACACGCACACGCAGTTACGCACACAGTGTGATAACAACAGATTCGCGCACCTAAACGATCATATTGTGAACCACCGCAAAGATGGCGCTCTCAAAGAACATAATCAAATCTGGATTTGTAGAAAGAAGTTGTTTTGTTTAGGACTGTCTACGGATCTCGGCGGAACGGAAGATGGGGAGTCTCTACTCTCTCTCTCTCTCTCTCTCTCTCTCTCTCTCTCTCTCTCTCTGTACACAACACACACCACACACAACACACACACAACACACACAACACACCACACACCACGCACACATACAAGTATAAGTGTATGTGCCCACACAACACACACACACACACACGAAACACACACGCGCACACACACACACACACACACCACACACAACACCATACACACACACAACACACCACACACCACACACATTTACACACACACACACACACACACACACAGTCCCTTGAACATCTTAATATATTTTCAACCACAGCAAAGATGGCGCTTGGACAAAGACAAACAGGATAAGATAAAAATCTGGATGTAGAAAGAAATAACTGGTTGGACAGAGACTATCATTCCGAAAGAAGAGGAGATAAGTCACTAACTGAACCGCGGTCAACTGAAAAATAAAAAATCCCCCGGCAAAGATGGAATCAGAAACGAAATGCTTAAAAGCAACGTTACCTAAAACTGCTCTTCTGAAAGACGCGTTTAACTTAATTTTAAAATCAGATGAATACCCGGATCTCTGGAAAACAGGAATCACAGTCCCAGTCTACCCCCAACAATTACAGAGGCATAACTTTGAATAGTTCGCTTGGTAAAGTGTTTTGCAACATAATAAATGAAAGGATAATGAATCATCTTGAGGCAAACCACCTCTTGGCAAAAGAGCAAGCAGGGTTCAGAAAGGGATCACGGACCACTGATCAAATATTCATATGGTCAAAACTAGTTGATAAGGTACTAAAAGACAGAACTAAAAGGCTTTACTGCTGTTGTTTTGTTGACTTCAGCAAAGCATTTGATAATATATAGCACGAAGCTCTACTGATGAAAATGATGCAAGCGGGAATAACTGGTAAATGCTTCCAAATGATACAGGACATGTACAATGGGGCTACGGTTTGTACAAGAAGCCAGTCTGGTTTCACTAAGGAAATATTAATACAAAAATGTGTCCTCCAAGGTAATTACCCTTCGCCCAACCTTATTTTACATATTCATAAATGACATTGTCGGATATCTCAGTGACCATGATTCCCCAAGAATTTCCGATCTAGAACAAGTCGAAATTCCATGTCTTTTATATGAAAGATTTAGCATGTCTCGACTTCAAATGGGAGAAGATTAAAACCAGCTATGTTTAGACTCGGGACTGAAAATTGGGATCAAAGCTACTTCAGCGTAAATCTTTGTTTCACCCAGACCTACACAACAACGCGTGTGTTACTCGTTTTGTCCACGTTTCTCTGGGGAATTTAAAATCAACAACACAGAGAAAACAAAGGTCATTGTATTCACTAAATCAGATCCAAAGGTACCACTATTCTTTGATAGCAGTGAAAACATCATTGAAACAGTACATTAATACAAATATCTTTGAGTCATTTCCATAAAAAACGGACATTTTACAGACGCCCAAGAACACTTAGCAAGACAAGGGAATAAAGCTGCACATACCTTGAAGAGAACGTTTTACGGTCAAAATGTTAATAAGAGAACAGTTACACAACCCTATTTGACTCGTTTGTTCCTCCCATCTTCACATATGGGTCGGAGGTGTGGTTCCCATCCTCTTACCAATACATTTTTTTTTAACCTCCTGATGTATTTCACTGAAGTGATGTACTTTGTATTACATATTTCAGTAGGTACAAACTTTTCTTTTCCGTGACATATATTTCGGGCACTCGATCATAAGATTATATTCACACAAACACACACACACACACACACACACACACACACACACACACACACGCACGCACGCACGCACGCATATGTGCACCCAAACATGAAAATACAGAGCTGATAAACACCATACCATACCATTCTACACCATACTATACCATACCACACCACACACACCACACCACACCACACAACACGACACGACACGACACGATACGATTTGTTTCAAATGAATGCATTATGATATGGTACTATACAATGCTACACAATACATCACAACACAATATACAGCACACAACACAACATAGCAGAACACAATACAAGACTATACAATACGATACAATACAAATAAACGCATCATAACACAATACTATACAATGCTTTACTATGTCAAAAAGACACCTTACAGCGGAATGCAATGCCACGCCACGCAACTCGATCATAAGCACATAGGCCTACAATGCAATGCAAACTGTCAAGGGAGCGAAACCTCTCACAAAGGGCCTTAATCGCTTTAGACGACAGGAATGCCGCGCATGGTGGAGAAATAGGTAATGGGCCGATTAGCAGTAGCGCCCTCACCTAGCGTATATGGTCGAACTGTGTCAAGGAGGTTGAAGTGATCAGGTAATTAACTGTCACGTGATAGATGGCGCCTAAGGTAGTGATGACCCTCCCGAGTTCGAACCTTCCCAATAGCGAAAGGGAGGAAAATTTATCCACTAGGACCTGTGTGTGTGTGTGTGTGTGTGTGTGTGTGTGTGTGTGTGTGTGTGTGTGTGTGTGTGTGTCACAGAAGTGACACGACTAGTTTGTGTGTGACTTTGGACACGAATGGATTGGATTCCAGAGAAATGGGAGGATGGGCTTCCATTTCTCTAGAATGGGTGCTGCGTTCCTGTGCATTTGCGAACGCAACAATCAGGAAAAGTCTTTTAAACACATTTTCCACCCTCCACTAAAGTCTTGCTGAAATCGCATGTAGATTTTTTTCCGTTTGTGGCAGTGCCTGTGTTTTGGTCTTTGTTTGTTTTTTTAGTGTTGGTACTTTTTTTTTTTTTTTTTTTTTTTGCTGCCCCGACTTCTGTGCCACCTCAGTGGCAGTACACCCACGCCGCTCATTCCGACATCCCGTCCAAAGCCACAGCCCGGTCGGTCTCACCACAGCCCCGGCACTGGCAATCCACAGGGAGCAGTCCAAGTCAAGTCGTCAAGAGGCAACCCACCAGAGGAGACACTGCACTGTTGTCGAGTCACTTCGGTGGTGTTCAGTGGCGCCTGTTGTGATGCAACATACGCTGGACACCACCCACTAAGCCCCCTACTGACGACAATAAATACTTAGTCGCGAGCGGCGTGAGTGAGCTCTACCCCCTGAGGGCGCCACCACGTCCGTCCAACGACAGCCCCCCATGGACTAGCCGATGCCGGTGATCCCGACGGAACCAAACCAAGGTTAGTGTTGGTATTCCTTGTCTTTCCAAATGAACACACGGACAGGTCAGTCTTTCATATTTTTTTAAGTCAGCTGCAGAAAACAGCCTTGCCTCCGCCTATATTTTTCCTCCTCCCTCCTTCTCCCTTCTCTCTCTCTCTCTCTCTCTCTCTCTCTCTCTCTCTCTCTCTTAGTGTTCCTTTCATTGTTTAAACAATACATTCACTTTTGAAGTTATTTCTTCTTCCTTATTGAGGGCAAGATGAGAAATCGCCTCTGCCATGCTTCTTAGCATTTTCACTCATTAAAAAAGATTCGTTCGTTCGTTTGTTCGTTCGTTCGCTCTCTCTCTCTCTCTCTCTCTCTCACTCTCTCTCAGAGAGAGAGAGAGAGAGAGAGAGAGAGAGAGAGAGAGAGAGAGTATTTCTATTGTAAATGTTAACAACAGACGGACAATCTATGTTTTAAATGTCAACATGAAGCGGCAGCAGTTTACGTTTCCCGTAAGGGAATTAGAAACTTCCCCTCCCCTCGCTCTTCCCGCCTCCTTCCTTCCCCCTCCCATCCACACCCCTTCCTCTGTCCACCTCGCTTCCCTCCGACCATTACCCCGCCACCCTTAACACACACACACACACACACACACACACCTCCCTACCCCCACCCAATCCACTCTTCTGCCATGCGACTGCGGTAGGCGTGTCGCTGCGAGACTGACAACATCGCGTTGAACCCAGCGTCGAGCAAGTGCTAGGAATGAATGGCTGTTAATGCTCGTTGGTCCTACCAAAGGTAGTTCGCTCTACGGAGGGCCTACTATCTTTGGTCCTTCCTATCTCGACGTGGTCAAAGAGAAGTGGAACAATGATAATATACCTTTATCCTCCGACCAACAGCGCAATCTCCACCCCACCATCTCTAACTGTACCTCCACCCCACGCCCCCCCCCCCCCCCCCCCCCCCGCCATCACACCCACAACACCTGTCCTCCCAACCCCACCCACCTAATGCGGTGCTACAGATGTCGGTACCTGATGGAATCGCATTACTCTCCTGTTTCATGCATTGTTCACCCGCGTCTTGACGCTGTCCCTTTTGACCAGGATTGTGTGTGTGTGTGTGTGTGTGTGTGTGTGTGTGTGTGTGTGTGAGGGGGCGGGGGGGGGTGGGGTATGGGAAGGGGGTGGCAGTCAGAGAGCAAGATTAGTAAAGGGTACATGGAGGCCAATAGACTAAACGCCTTAGAGGCAGTGAACTGTTGAGAGAATCCCCGAGTCCAGGCACGTGCTATCATGAAAGGCGGGAGCCTAATCCTATCCTTCCGTCGCAGCTTAAACACTCCCTGAGCTGAATCAGGTACCCAGCTTTTTGTAACTGTTGTGTGGACAGAGAAGGTGCTGAGTGGGAGGGAGTAGGGAAGGAGGTGGATTGGAACGTCTGGCTGGGTCAGTCGCTTAGAGCAGTGAGTTCCACGAACAATGTTGCGAGTTCGAATCTCGCAAACCCCTAACAGCCCCAAGGACTGTCATTTTCCGCAACTTTTCTTTATGTGTTGTCGTTCTGGTGGTCCAGGTGGAAAACTCGGACCATTTGTCCATGGGATCCTTGTGAAGGCGAGCATTAAGTGCCCTGAGATCAGAGAGAACCAATCAGCGCTCATAATTGTTATGGTGCATAGGTAAGCATAGGTTAAAAAAAAAATGTCGGTACCTCATGATGAAGGATATCCTACTTCCAGCCTTTTTAGACCATTGATCTTGTTTGGGTGGAAGATGAACAGGGGGGTGAGGGGTGAGGGGGGGGGGGGGGGGGGTGAACGGAAAAGAAAAGGAACCGTTCGTCAGCCAATTCCATCTCCTTCTCTTCCATTTGATACAAAGTACACATGTCAGGGGGCGCCCACCGGAGGAAGAGCTCAGCTCAGTCACGCCGGCTCCGCGACCAGGCAATTATTGTCGTCAGTAGGGGAGAGGGGGACGGGGCGGGGCTTAGTAGGTGGTGTCCTGCCGTATATTGGATCAGAACAGGCACCACTGAACACTACTGAAGTGACTCGGCAGCAGTGCAGTGTCTCCTCCGGTGGGTTGCCTCTTGACGATTTGACATGGACTGCTCCCTGTAGAATGCTGGTGCCAGTGCTGCGGCGGGCCGGGCCGGGTTGTGGCTGTGGACATGGATTCGGGATGAGTGGCGTGGGTGTAACACCACTGGAGCGACAGAGAAAATGGAACAAAAGAAAAGAAGTAAAAAAAAAAAAACAGAAAGAAAACAAGAAACATAAAAAGAAAAGAAAAGAAAGAAAAAAGTCTCTGCAGGACAACATGATTTGTACAGTTTTGTCACCTTCCTCACAATTGGTCAGTATTATTAACAGCTCCTTTCATCGATAGAATTCAAAGATAGGTAATGATTGGGAGGGGGGGGGGGGGGGGGGGGGGGGGGGGCTCAAAAGGACGAATAGCTCAAAAGCGCGAGCTGAAAAGTCAGAAAGTGCAAATGATCACTGGCCAAAACCACGAAATTTTCGTCGTCCCAAAACGCCAGCCAGCAGGACTTTCACTGCAAGCTGGTACTGTACCAGGAGGTAAACGCAGGGTCCACTGCGCATCCAGGGTGTTCAGAACCGCGGTGGGTTGACCGACGTGTGTAAGGGGAATTGACTTACAGCTCTTAAAACATCGATGTCTTGCAAGGAAAAATCAAACCAGAATCTTCTCGTGCTTAATTTCTAGATGCCCGAGGGATGAGAGGAGGTGGGGGGGGAAGGGGACGGGAGAGGGTGGTAGGTCTTGCCGTGCCATTCTTGGTTGTGGCACACTCACACATTCAGTCAGGAGTATGTATGATGAGTTGCCTCGATGTCCGAAGAAAACACACACACACACACACACACACACACACGAACATTGCTCTGTACTGTGTTTATTTTTCTTCTTTTCTGAAACACCACAGCTCGTCTCACTCTGCTTCTTTTATAAATTTTCCTTACAGCTGCTCGCAGTCACACGTAAAGCGACACGTCTGGGTCAGATCACACACACACACACACACACACACACACACACACACACACACACACACACACACATCATAGATAGATATAGATAAATAGATAGATAGTTAGATAATTAGACAGACAGATAGAAAGATGGATAAATAGACAGATAGCTAGCTACTAGATAGATAGCTAGATAAATAGATAGATACATGTTGGAAAATTTGGTAGTAGGAGAAACCAGTGCGGGCTTACAATTCCTCTGTCATTATATTAATGACTTGGCAAAGATTCGGAGAGAAAAAAAGGTGGAGGTGGAGGGGAAGGGGGTGGGAGGGTTGCGGAAGAAAGAAAATGAGAATGAAAAATCAGGGAAATATAAATATAAAATCCTTCACCAGCAGCATATGGGAGACCATTGCAACCAATCTTGAAGACAGAACCATTCATATTTCTTGCTCCGAGGCCTTTCGTCCGCTGGACCAGACTCGTCAGGGAGGCACGGGTGATTGTGTCTGTGTTCCCTTGGCATCGAATAGAGCTGTACCACATTCTAGAATATACAAATATATATATATATATATATATCACCAGTTCAAAACAATGTTGTCGTTACTCTTCAGTTGCAAGTATTTTACTCCCCTTAACAAGTTGGAAATGAATGAGGCAGGGAACAGCAAACAATAAGCAGTAAACAAAAGTGGGCTAACTTTTGCTCCCATAAGAAAACCTAACACAGAGCAACT
>JADBJO010000365.1:242500-252500 GCA_016801955.1 Conus betulinus | reverse complement strand
TATCATCATTATTACTATTGTCATCATCGTGATCATCGTCAGTGTCATTAATATCATTAACAGCTGCGAAGATTTTCTGTGCACGGCGTTTCTGTTGATTTGGAGATGCTTACAAGAACAGCCAGGCAAAGTTCCAGACAGGCCGAGACTTCAGCGCCGGTATCTACTGGCACTCACCTTCCTATGCACACCAGGCATACATACCACACCATCACCACCCCCCTCGCCGCCTCCCCCTACCCGAAAATACAGAGTGCTTATACACACACAACACACACACACACACACACACACACACACTCATTGTGTGTACGTGTGTGTGTGTGTGCGTGCGTGCGTGCGTGGTGTGTGTGTGTGTGTGTGTGTGTGTGTGTGTGTGTGTGTGTGTGTGTGTGTGTGTGTGTAGTGTGTGTATGTGCGTGTGCGCGCGTGCCATGCGTGCGCGTGCGCGTGTGTGCGTACGTGCGCGTGTGTGTGTGTGTGTGGTGTGTGTGTGTGTGCGTGTGTGCGTGTGCGCGTGTGTGTGTGTGTGTGTGTGTGTGTGTGTGTGTGCGCGCGCGTGTGTGTGCGTGCGCACGTGTGTTGTGTATGTGTGTGTGTGAATAGAACTGAAGCTGGTTCAGCAAGCTGCGAGTTTACACACACCAATTAACAGGAACCATAGCTCCTACATCGTGTTGTGACATGCTTTCAGCTTCCACACGTGTAGAGAAGTTTTCCCAGGAATGTTGATCAATGAGTGCATGGAGCAGTCCAGAAGACAGAAAGAGAAAGGGGAACGAACAGTTGTCATCCGTGCAGGTATCTCACACACAGGCAGGGGTAGCAGCGCCTCTGTACGAAGACACACACTGACAGCCGTCTCATTTCGTGTTTGTTCGAAAGAACTGTTTTCTTAGACACAAACAGTGGTCCGAAAGATCTGTCTGCTGACCTCATCTTCATGTCACACAAAACCCACCATGGTTTTTTTTTTTTTTTTTTTTTTTCAATCTGTTGGTTTGGTACTGACACTTGATTTAAGGCCACATAAGCCCACCATTTTTTTTTTTTATCTGTTAGTGTGGTACTGACACTTGATTTAAGGCCACATAAGCCCACCATGTTTTTTTTTTTTAATCTGTTAGTTTGGTACTGACACTTAAATCGATTTAAGGCCACATAAGCCCCAGTCATCGGTTATATTCTGTAGATTTCTGATTTAATACAAACGTCACAACACACGCGCGCGCGCGCGCGCGCACGCACGCACGCACGCACGCGCACACACACACACACACACACACACACACACACACACACACACACACACACATGACAATGACACATTGAAAGAAAAAAATGTATGCCTTTAATACGTGACTGACCTTTAAACCACACATGCTTTAGAGAATCTCTCTCTCTCTCTCTCTCTCTCTCTCTCTCTCTCTCTCTTCCCCCCCCCCCCCCCCCCTATATATATATATATATATATATATATATATATATATATATATAATGATGCATATATATAATGCTGAACAATTAAGTAGTGGGGAAAACAAGTGCATGCGAACAATTCTTCCGTCATTATAGTAATGACTTGGCAAAGATTTGAACTTAAAAATAAAATAAAAAAGGGTCGTGGTTTGAAACTGAAGAAATGGGAACATAAAATTAAGAAAATAAATTATAAATATGAAAAACCCTTCACAAGCTGCATGATGGAACCATCTCTCTCTCTCTCTCTCTCTCTCTATATATATATATATATGACATAAATGAGCATGCTTAGTTTCTTTGTTTTTATTTTCATTTCACGAAGTTGACAGACCATCGGACCGAAAGAGAGCCTAGATATCCTGTGGTCAACGACGAACGATAATGATTAATTTAAAATTAGTTATTTTTTATTTAATTCAACAAACAAACAACCACAGTAAGCTGAAAAAGTGTAAAATAAAATGATAACGAAATGGAAAGGTTACCAGTGATTATTATAGACGAACAAATAAACTTATATATGTATGTGTGTGTGTGTTTATTGTGTACACACACACACACACACACACACACACACACACACACACACACGCACGCACACACACACACACACACACACACACACATACACACACACATATATATATATATATATATATATTTATTTATTTATTTCTCGGGGAAAAGAATTGCAGACTAACAATTCCTTCATCATTCCATCAATATAACCTTGGAAAAGATGCGAAGTGAACAGAAAAAAAAGGCGCGCTCGGCTGGCGGGAGCGGTGGGGGATTATTAAGAAAATGAGTACGAAAAATCAGGGAAATATACTACAAATATAAAATCCGTCACTAGTAGCCTACACGAGACCATCGTATCGGATTATGAAGACATAACCATTCATATCGCCTGCTCCGAGACCTTTCGTCCGCTGGATCGGATTCGTCACGGATTCGCGGTTGATTGTGTCTGTGGTCCTTAGCATCAAACAGAGATACACCACAGTCAATTCCGTGGTAATTTCACCACCAAGGGTTCAAAAACGGAATCCAACAGCATCTCTAAGCAGCCATACATACATACATACGAGTAGAGCATCGATCTACAGTTATGTATGTGCATCTCTCTCTCTCTCTCTCTCTCTCTCTCTCTCTCTCTCTCTCTCTCTCTCTCTCTCTCTCTCTCTCTCTCTCTCTCTCTCTTTCTCAGATCTAATTTGTTCTTGGTGCAATATCTCCTTTGTTCTCTCTGTCTCTCTCCACATACACACACACACACACACACACACACACCACACACACACACACACACACAATTACACGTTACAAGATACTGTCACAACAATGAGAGAGCTTGCAAAACCGTGTCGATCAAAACTGTGTGTGAACTGTCGAGCATTCATCAGTTGGAATAAAAACTACATCACACACACACACACACACACACACACACACACACACAAGCACAGGCACCTCCTGTCTTATCAAACTTTGCAGCACGGATCCTCATCACGTCAATACAGATACTGTTCAAATACAAGATACACACGTGTCGTTTCCGTTTGAATACAGTTTAAGCTCCTACTTTAAAAAAAAAAAAAAGAAAAAAAGAAAGAAAGAAAGAAAAAAGAAACGTAATAGAAAATAGGTTGTCATACAAAATTAATGAATTAAATTACTTTGACTGGGTCGAAGGTTTTGTACCTGGAGAAAATTCATCCGCCCGTAACTGTGATTGAAAAGTTCAGTATCTTGACAATGATTCTTCATGATTTAATTCATGTGGTTATATATGTATGTGTATAAGTATATACAAACCTGGTATATATATATTTTTGTTGTTGTTGTTGTTGTTGCTGTTTTTTTTTTCTTATTAACTGTATACATAGTAGGCCTCTGTGTGTGTGTGTGTGTGTGTGTGTGTGTGTGTGTGTGTGTGTGTGTGTGTGTGTGAGAGAGAGAGAGAGAGAGAGAGAGAGAGAGGAGAGAGAGAGAGAGAGAGAGATCTTGTCGGATTTCAAGTAAACGCATCAAAGATGATGTCAATAAGCGAATGTAAGTGTGAATTATAGATACGTGGACACGCGAAAGCAAGCAAGCAAAGAAGCAAGCGTGTGTGTATGTGATTATGTGGGTGCGTGCGCACACAGGCGAGCGAGCGAATGCGTTAGTAAGGTGCGCGCTATGACTGAGCCGCGAGTAGCTTGCGCGCGGTGACAGCGTGCTGTGTAGGTTTACCATAATGCACCGTCAGACCACGCCCCCTCTCTGGTTACCTGCCTCTCTCCTTCTTCTTTTTTTCTCTGTCTCTGTTTCTGTCTGTCTGACTGACTGTCTGTCTGTCTGTCTGTCTGTCTGTCTGTCTCTCTCTGTCTCTCTCTCTCTCTCTCTCTCTCTCTCTCTCTCTCTCTCTCTCTCTCTCTCTCTCTCTCTGTGTACCATTCCTACCGTCCCTGAAAGTTCTGAAACAGTGCCAGATATCAACATTGATGCCCACTCCCACCCCCACCCCCACCGTCCCTCACGGTTTACAGTTAAGGTGAACACACAAAAAAGCGATGTCGACGATGATAGAGAAGGGTTTCCTCACGCCATCCCCCTCCCCCCCCCCTACCTCCCCGCTCCATCGTCACACACCCCTTTGCCTCCTTTAACCCCTCCCCCCCCCCCCTCCCGTCCCCTCCTTCCCGCTTCCCCTTCCCCAATCTCTCCACCATTGTCCCCCTATCTCTCCTTATCTTGTCAATGGATTATTACAGAAAACTCTCGCATCTGTAGAAAACTGCATGTCTCATTGCACACCAATAGCCTCCCAGAAACAGCTGTCTGAGTCGTTGTATTCAACACATCTGTCGTCACAGACACAGAAGCATGCCCAGTCCAGAGGACTGAATACTGTCTTGCACATTGTGCCGGCCACCAATGAGCTGTATATATTTGCACTGCCACATATATGGCAGTAGAGTCAAGCGGCGACATACTTGTCACAGAAATGCCATTAGCACAGTTTGGCTGAGAATGCTGATTTTCTGGAAAATCTTCCATGTTGAAGGTTAGTGTAGCAAGCATTACAAAAAAAGGCGGGAAACAGGACAGGCCAGAGGGGTTTATGTACCCAGATGCCAGATGGAGGGAGGGGGGGGGGGGGGGGAGTGCTGCTGCCCAGTGAGCGGCTCCGGAGAGCGCGGGAGTTTGTCCACGCAGTTCTGGAACCGATTATACTCTCTACCCCCCCCCCCCCCCCCCCCCCCCCCCCCCCCCCCCCCCCCCCCATTTCCTCCAATTGGAGGAAACTTCCCGTAAGGTCACACAAAACTCGGCGAGAAAGACAGTATTACATATACAAACTGGTGGAAGGTATTGCACTACAGGCCGCAGAAAATTTGATTTCTTTCTAAAAGAATGGACCAAAGTTCGAGGGATACGGAGGTTCCATTGCGCATCTGATACGTTCAGGACGTAACAGACAAGTAGAGTGACTTCTTGCTCCTATGGTGAATAATCATAAGTTGATAATTCCAAACGGATGCTGCTTATGGACACCGAGTCGCCTCGCAGAAATGACAACTCAGAGCACACAGAACAAAACAGCGAGTAGACATCCCCTGCAGCGTCTGTTTGGAGTAATGGACCTGTAATCATTTCATCATGGGAGCGAAAGTTACTTTACGAAAGGAAGAAAAGTATTGGAAGAACAACATACATCAATACTTCACCAATAGGTATAAACTTATATTGATATGTTTTTTTTTTAACTTACAAGTATATTTTCCTCCCCTCAGCGAGATGGTCAACAGGACTCTATACCGAAGAAAACGGAGTGACCGGATGTAAAGTCCCCCGACGCCTGTCCAAACAGCTCCGTCCGCAAGTTCACGAAAGAACCAGTGCCGGATACAGACGGCTAACCTTCTTTCTATGATCCCGGATAAAACCTATGTCTCTGGAAAGTATTACACTTACTTACAGAGAAAAAAAAGGGCATTTTATGTAAACCATATCATTATCATCCATTTTTGTCGTGAAAAGAATGCAAACATTTTGAACACTTCATTATTTTTTTTAAACTGAAGTGTTTTGAACTGTGAGAAATGGTTTCTTGCCCCCCCCCTCCCCCCCCCCCCCCCCCCCCCCCCTTGCATCTCCTTCACTGTGTAAAATTCAATATTCCCTCCCCAAGGGCCTAGCTGTATCTATAGGTAGGCTACATCTGTCTGTCTGTCTATCTGTCTATCTCTCTCTCACACATTAGCAACACACAGGGCACCATGTTTCGCGAAATCACTTTTCGCCTAAACGCCTATTGCCCTTCGTCATACACCGACAAAGGCTGGATGTTAGTTCCACTTGGGTGGGTTTGGGCGGGTATATCCCGTTTCGCCCTAATCCCACTTCGTCAGATGCATTGTTCTCGCGCGTAATTGCGTGCGTACGTTCCCTTAAGTTCTAAACATCATATCTAGTATAATGTTTTACCCAAAACACGTATGTACGGTTCGTCCAAAAGTATTTGTGGAGCGTGGAAATAAAACGATACATGATTACCCCCAACAACCCCCACCACTCATCTCACCCCCCCCCCCCCCCCCCCCCCCCCCCCCCCCCCCCCCCCCCCCCCCCCCCCCCCCCCCCCCCCCCCCCCCCCCCCCCCCCCCCCCCCCCCCCCCCCAAAAAAAAAAAAAAAAATCCTTTCAGACCTTAAGTTTCATTTTTTAAAAAAAAAAAAAAAGAAAGAATGTTAGCGAGTCCGCCAAACAACAGGAGTAAACAAATTGCAGGACAAAACATGACGCGTTTTGACCTCTTAGGTCTTATTCAGGCAAGATAACAACTTTTAACATATATAAACGTACTCCCAGCTTGTCTTGAATACAAGTCCTTTCTGGGATATTCCATAAAAAGAAGAAAAACCGTTTGGGGCCGTTATAGCCGTTAGTAACGACTATTCTGGTAAAAATAACACATCGGACATTATCCGTGACCCATAATGAACATACGTACACATTTTCAGAAAGATAAGCCCAGAAATTTTGTATGGAGGAAGTGGAACAGATTTCGACCACGGACAGACACACAGACAGACACACAGACTGACACAGACAGACAGCATTTCTTCGTTCCCATTGTAAAGCACTCCCTGTTCTATAAGAACTGGGAGTACAAAAAGAGATTGATCGTCGGACTGGCTGAATATGTAAGTGCTCCTCCATCCCTCACCCCCATCCCGCCTGCTTCATTGGACATGATATAGCAGTGGAAACAGATGTAACCACAATAATCTGTGCTTCGATTGTCCAGCGTGAAAAGTCTGTTCCGAGGCTCTTCTAGCAGACGACGTATCTCCCGAAGTCAATGCGTCCATTCATTCATTTTCTTCCTTTGTTTGGTATATGATATTGAAGGAAAGGTCTTTGTTTTTGTCTCCTTTGGAAACGTGTAACAAAGAACTGTGCGGTATGTTGTCTGCAAGACAATACAAACAGATCACAGGACAAAACGCAATGCATTTCGACCTGTGGGGTCTTCTTCAGGCAAAAACAAACAACATGTAGGACAATGACAGCGAAGGGACGAGCAACCTCTTATCTAAAAATGGAGAAGTAAAATGAAATGAGGAACTGCGAAAAGTAGCATACAGCGCTTCACAAGTACACATGGAAACTGGAAGACGTGACGTGAAATACAAAACAACAAAGGGCAGCAGTCAGTACACACCATCCAGGACAATGAAAATGACAGTCAATGCCCATCTTGCGCCGACTTTGAGAAGAGAGGTGATCGCTTTGTTCTTCGTTTTCATTATCCTGAATGACTGTTGTCGACTGGAACTCCTTCCCAGCTGATGCCGTCGAGGCCCCCTCCTACAACGCCTTCTGCTCGAGGACATTGAGGGCCCTCCAGGCACAGTAGACCCTTCCCCCCCCCTCCCCCCCCCCCCCCCCCCCCCCCCCCCCCCCCCCCACACACACACACACACGCACACACACACACTAGGTCTTCCACTTTTTTTTTTGGATTAAGGGCATACGGATTAGGACTATGAGTACGATATTCGACAAAGTGCACACATACGCAGTTCGCCAAAAAATGTTAGTAATGGTCAAAGTTATAATCGCTGAACATTAATGGAAGAAGAATGTTGTTTATCTTACCTGAAGAAGACCTAAGAGGTCAAAACGCGTCGTGTTTTGTCGTGTAATTTGTTTGTCCCATGTTGTTTGGCGGACTCACTAATAATTATTTTTGAATTGTTTCAGTTTCCGCCTGCTATCACCTCACTTTGAAACTAAATCAAAACAAGAAACAAGTATCCTCTCAGACTCAGACCTTAAGGATAAGAATCTTACCAGGCTTATACCGAAAGCTGAAGTAAACTGGAAACGGAAAGAAAGTGAAATCTGAGACTAGCTTGGTTTGAAATTGATTGCTGCTCGTCTCAGCCTCTGACTACAGGTATGAGTACAGGTATGTCGGGGTACGCGATATGTTGATTAACCGAGCGTGTTAACTCCCCTGCCAATGAAGCTTATCTAGCTTATCTCTGTCTACCCGTCTGCAGGCCTCCAGTCACGGTTATCGTTCCTCTGTGTGTGTGTGTGTGTGTGTGTGTGTGCGTGTGCGTGCGTGTGTGTGTGTGTGTGTGTGTGTGTATGTGCGCGCGCGCGCGCGTTTGTTTGTTGAAGGGTCTCTCTTTAATGAAGGGGAGGGGAAAAAAAAAAAAACGAAAAATAATGTGATTTCTTTCACGTTGTTGTTGTTGCTGTTTTTATTTGACAGGAATTCCATCCCTTCAACTTTCTGATTAGCATAATGCCCTACCTAGTACCGTAACTTTCTAAGGTCACAATCCAACAGTGTGTGTGTGTGTGTGTGTGTGTGTGTGTGTGTGTGTGTGACGAAACGGGGTTGATGTGTGAGAAATGGGGACAACTGGCTGAGACAAACATGATCTGGCTGAAACAAGATTAGATGGAAGGAAACATGATGGGGCGACAGATGACGCAGCCGGCTATGACGCAGGGAAGAGAGCACATGCACTGAAGCATGAACACAACACTTGAAGCCAGCAGTGAGCTGGTGTGGCGAAGCGCACCCGCCACAACATGTAGGGCCGACCGTACTATGTACTGGGCTGGGTGCATCTATCCCCCACCACTTCGCACCCCTCCTGCCCGCTATCCCAGCAATTGTCTTCCTAGAGGCTTTATCTTGTTTATTTTATTTCTTATCTTATTATTTCAACCACCCGCAGTTCTTTGCTGCTGTAGGTTTCTTTACGAGAGTGTAAGGTGTTTGACGCACACACAGAATACAAGTTAAATGCTTTATTTGTGCACCTCTGCAGAACACACATGCGCGCGCGCGCGCGCGCGCGCACAGACAGCACAAACACAGACAGACAGACAGACAGACAGACAGAAAACAGAGACAGATAGAGACAGACAGAAAGAGAGGCAACGAGAGAGAAAGAGACAGCAAGAGAGAGAGAGTTAACCAACTGTAGACTATTTAAAAAAAAATGTAAGGTAGACATCTGTTCACGAATATCAATTTCAGACGCTTAAAACAATGCAATTAACGATCAGGAGAGCTCCGTGACTATTGGTTCCTTACTGCAAAAAACAAAAAACAAAAAAAAACAAAGCAAAAACAAAACAAACAAACACAACAAACAAAACAACACAACAACAACTGAGATTATGTGTTTGTTTGTTTGTTTTCCCCTTCCAGAAAGGCACGGGTTACATGCATAGGTCAGCAGACTAAGTAAGAAGAACAGACTGCAGCGCTGCGATCAGTAGCCCCTGTCACTGTACAGGATTCTACTGGGATGAAGGATCGCTGGCTGCCAGTGCCGTGTACCGTTTTGTGTCATAATCACACAGGCCACTGCTGTTACACCCGTTCTTGTCTTTTAAAAGGTGAAGAAGCTCCGTGGTGCATTCCATGTCATGTAGGGCCTACAACTCACAGTGAAACACATTCTTTCAGAGTGTTGGGACTTGCATGATGTGAGACAAAAACACTTTGCCGCAGACTTCTTGTAATACTTGTTCAGAGATGTCCCACCTGACGTGATCTTTGAATTTCTGGAAAGAGATCACAACATTTTTCATCTGATCTGAGATTTTACGGAAGAATGATGATTTTTTTTTTTTTCAACATTTCCGGTGTGTTCTTAGAAGGTGTATTTTAAGGGTGTGTGTGAATGATTCTTTTTTTTTGTTTTGTTTTTGTTTTTGAACGACGTTCACGCGGTGACAGCTTTGATGTGGCCCTTTTGCTGTCGGCTGGGCTATAAGCAACATTCTCTCTTGTCTCTGTTTCTCCCTCTGTTTCTCCCTCTGTCTCTCTCTCTCTCTCTCTCTCTCTCTCTCTCTCTCTCTCTCTCTCTCTCTCTCTCCGGTGCCAGACCACTTTCACTTGTTTTCCTCCACTGCTTCGTATTTCAGATGGTTTGGTCCATTTGGACGAACAGCATCTTTTTAAGAAGAACAAGAAGACGAATGCGAAGAAG